>VXAL01010015.1:92162-152978 GCA_013399475.1 Chauna torquata
CATAGCTACATATAGAGAGAGAGAGAGAGAGAGAGAGAGAGAGAGAGAGAGAGAGACTTAATTCCACGTCTGCTGGGACAGACAATTACAAATTGCAGAAGGTCTGAGCAAGTGAGGAGAGAGACTGGCTAAACTGTTAATAAGCCTCCTGAGCTGTTCCTGTGCCGCCTTGCTCTAGCTTTCTCTTGTGCTGCGTTAGCTTCTGAGCTTGGAGCCCTGGCACACCATGGTTTTTTGCTGCTGCTAGCTCATCTTCTTTGAAGAATGTTACGAGGTAAATTACTGAGTTACTAAAACGCCATCTGTAAGTTAAGGAAAACAAAACTGTCATGCTATTTTTTACTCACCCTCCTCTGTACTCGGGGAAGCGTTCGCCCACAACCATCTATTTCTGCCATAAATATTTCTAAGTCACCATTTTAAGATCCAAATGTCTTATTGTCCCAGCAGTCTGACTATTTTAGAAACAGGAATAGTGTCAAAAATTTAATAAAAATTTGGCAGCTTCATTGGAACATATCAAATATTTTCCATTAATAAGCAGAAAATATTTTGAATTAGGGTGCTGCAAAATTGCAGCCAGAAACATTTGCATTCTAAATACTGGTATTTGGATCAAAAGCACTAAAAATCCAATTTTTCCCAGTTTGATTTTTTAGCAAGCATGAATATTTTTCCTGAATGCTTTAAGTCCATTTTTCATCAGCAGACATTTCAACATCAAAAAAAAAAAAAACCAACACGTCAACAATGTAGAAGAAAAAGTACAGTGGGTCCATCTTTTACAGGTTGGGCCAGATGAACAGTAGGATCTAACAGACAGCTCTTACCAGCAGGTCTGATCAATTTGTCCTTGTAGTACCCATGGACTCAGGGAGATTATTTATCTCATTCACTGCAAAGTTTTGGACTTTAATAGCCCCAGAAAGCAACATGAATAATAGATTATCCCTTCAATCACAATTCTTCTCATTTCTTTGCCCCCAATGGCAGAGGAGTACATCTAAACATCTGAAATGTTAGATCAGCAAAGAATTATTACATAATTATAACAAGGACTTAGATCAAAGGCAACTGGTTATGCTTGTCACCATGATCAAGGCAGACATGGAAAAATGGGAGATCCACTGCATTGCTTGCCTTTATTGCTTGACATAGACATGCAAAAGGAGTCGAAATCCTGACCTGACCCTAAAAATGTTGAACTGGACAGGTCAGAATATTTCCACTCATTTGCCCTATAAATCCATTTATTTCATAGAATAATTTAGGTTGGAAAAAACCTTTTAATATCGTCAAAGTCCAACCAACCATCCACCTAACACTACATGGCCTCTTCCATAAACAGAGCTAGCTGCTAGACTTAAGTCTAAAGTTGATCATGTTCAAAGACAGATTTGGACTGAAACCTTGAAACAATGTAAAACTAACTAGGTTTGTTGCCAAATCGATGTTTGTTTTGGCTATATCAGGTTGAGGAATATATTGACAAATTTGGAACTGCAAATCAAGCAAGTAAATGTCATCCCAAACGCTTATGTCTTTGGAAGAAAGGAATAAAAATACTGCTGCTCTGCATGATGCGAGGTAAAATCTTTGTTTTAATTTCTCACAGATCTTAGTTACGCATACACAAACACAAAGCTGGTGAAAATCTATGCTTACAACCTCTTTGAAACTCTCTAGTTTTGTACATTCTATATATAAATAGCCAGGGTCAAATATGAATGGTTGAAGAAGGGATGCATTTGTAATTGTACAGTTTCTGTGCCTGGAAAATCTACAAAACCAAAAAATCGTACCTCGATCATACCTCCCTCCATCCCCACTTAAGAGGAAAGTCTAAATCACTTGTCATTTCAAAAAAATACATCAAGGAATGATGAGAAAGGGGCTTCATTACTACTTTAATTTTATGGTAATTATTATTATCAGCATCCATCCCTTTTAGGAAGCATCATACTTTCAAGCCTGTCCTCCCCCTGGGATTTCAGATGCCATGTCACAGAAGTTCCAAAATAAAACAATCATGAATGCATTAAGCAGGCATAAGTTGGAACTTGAGAAAGACTTCTGCATACTTTGTTTTTAATTTGCAGACATTTATAACCAGAAATGGCCAAACCAGTCCAGATAAAATATGGATGCTTGGTCACAGTCAGATTGCTCTTTTTTTGGAGGGGTGTGGGAAAGAAGGGAGTATTGCAAAAGAGGGATTATCTTTTCAGTTTTGCTGGGTCACCAAGATGAGCTGAGATCAGCAGCCAAAGTGTCCAAGTGGTATAACCAGGACACCATCACTGTAAGAATATGATGCACCTTGGACAGCTGAGTTTGTCATCAGAGTCTTCCCAAGTCTACAGAACAAGTACTTGCCGATGTTCAGGCCATTGCTTGGAGAGGACAAAGGAAAGCCTCTCCATGGTGCAAGCCCGACAGTGGACAAACTTTGGCAAAAGAAGAAGTCTTAGACTTCTGTCTATCACCAGCACCAAGTAAATGAAGTGGCTGTGTGCTTTTGTTTAGTAGCGCAGACAGTTTGCATGCATTACTGGTGAATTAAATAGGAAAGTGCATCTAGACAGCCATATGTGAAAGACATGGGATCTGCAAAGATCCTGAAGAGTAGTTTGCCTTACAGTACATTGCATTCCAGTGTACAGTATTTTCTTTGATTCATGGTTTCATGCACCAAAGAGGCCTACAAGGCTGCAGGACACATCCAGAAACATAGCACACTTCACAGGCATCTTTCCTTAACTTCATCTTGTATAACGATAAAGAAGTAATTTTGTCTACCCTTGCCACAGCTAATGTAATGCCACAGGCAAAGTAACTTTTAAGAGGCCCTAGGGGTAGGTCTTGACTCTTCCCTCACATATGTGTTTTTTTTCTATGGTTACATTCTTGTGTCAATGGAATAAGACCTGGCAGATGCACACACAAGCATGGAGAACCTCAGCATCATGCACGCTGTGCCCGGAATGGTTTCAGTAGGAGCTGATGCACAGATCAGTTCTTAAGTCACCCGTAGCTGCCCTTACAGGTTTTGGGGCCCCTGTGCAGAACGTGCCTGTTGCCTGAGAATGACAGAGTAAACAGAGCAGCATGCAAAAGTGGCAGAAGTGTGTGTTCATCTGGGGTGGGAGGAGGAACTGCAAAACAGGAGTAGCATGCTGTTTGCTCATGACTCGTGCCAGGGAACAAATGAGGTCTTTCAGTTACCTGTGCACTGATATTACACAAAAGACCCAGGCAGTTATTAGATCTGTCATCACTTAGCACAGCTGACACCCTGCACTACATTTCTGCATGTGAAAATGTGTCCTGAGAAGTAGGTGTTCTCACCCCCATGCAAAGGCAGACCATGCATTTATTTAACTAAGTCTATATGCAATTTCAAACTGCCAGGCCAGTATTGCTCACCATTTCTTTGTTCTGCTGATACCTTGTTTTCTTCAACTCTTGGAGGGAGCAATATGAGAGACTGCAAGTTGCAAAGGGATTTCCCTTGGCAGACAGCTACAACACCTTTCATCAGAAAAATTTCCACTAGCATTGAGGCATGGAGGATGGACTAAGACTGGCTAAGGATAAGGACAAAGCAAAGAGGTCACAAGAGCAATCGAGAAGGAGTTTAGATGAATTGTAAGATGAAAGTAGAACTAAAGAGCTTGAGCTGGCCTGAAGCAAAGCCCAGTGAATCAGTGGTAATGCCTCCTTCTATCTCTCCCCACCTGACGTCTGTGAGTTTAATAATATTCATTTATAAATGAGGGAAAATGTTACAGGATGAAAAATCAGAACTACTGCAAATGCTAGACTGAGCCTGAGGATAGATCTGGGAGTAAGAGATCCAATAGAGAACTGCCCCTTAAAGCAAAACAATTTTATCTAAATACACCTCCTGTAACAACTCACCTGTCTCCAGTTTCACCCCCACACACTGCTTTTAATATGAGCAACCTGTGACTCCATCGTGAGGCTTTATTTTATCATTGCTGGTCAATGGGGAAGGTTGGCTTTAGAGTCACATGTATGTCAGTGTCTGGGAGCACAGCAAGTCTCCTCTTTGGGTCCAATAATAAAGCAATTAGCATCAATAGAAGTGTGGAAGTGAGGGGTAGAGCTGATCCACAGAGGCCCCTTTGTTGTAGCTAGGCAGGGCTTTGGAAGTGCAGTGGTACTGTCCACACTGAAAAACTGCAGACACTAATAATAAACAAAGAAGGCAATGGTGAGGAACAGTGCAGCTGCTCAGTTCTTTGCCCCACTGTGGCAAATGTACCAGGCAGCTTGCAGGAGCTACTTGCCTCTGCACGTGAAGGAGAGGCGGGCAGCCGCACCTGCACAGGAGACACAGACCACTCTTTGCTGCTTGGAAGTGAAGGCAGAAATGAAGGGGGTTTCCTTTCAGAAAGGAAAGGTAAGTCTGGTCAGTGGCCTCGGGAGTCTTTCTTCATTGCCCTCCCACTTACATTAACCCATCTGTGCCCAGCTGCCTGTCACTCTAGCATTGGCTTTGAGGCTTTGGATTTGCTCACAGCTGGGATCCTCACTGGAAGACCAAAGAAAAATAAAGAAATGAAGCAGAGCTGCAAAAGCAAATTAAAAACATTTCAGAGGAAATGAAGACTATAGAAATCATATACACTAAATAAGGCATGCTGGTGTTCCAGACCAATCTGGTTGGCCAACCAGTCTTTGAATCATAGAATATCCTAAGTTGGAAGGGACCCACAAGGATCAGAACCCAACTCCTGACTCCATACAGGACCACCACCACCACCCCCCCAAAAAAAAAACCCACACCAAACCATATATCTGAGAGCATTGTCCAAACGCTTCTTGAGCTCCGACAGGCCCGGTGCCATGACCACTGCCCTGGGGAGCCTGTCCAGTGCCCGTCCACCCTCTTGGTGAAGAACCTGTTCCTAATACCCAACGTGAACCTCCCCAGCACTCTGCTGTAATACACATACGTCAGGTTGTCTCTCAAGACAACAGACTTGCCCTGTTGGCTGAACGCTGGAACCTACTCCTGGAAATCTGTAAAAGACTTGGAGCTGCTGTGGTGAATATGCTGCATATAAGCTCCCATAATGATACCAGGGCCAAAACCACTAATCTGATCCTTGAATATAAAAACAGAGTAAAGTCAGGCGGGAACAGATGGGTGTTAATAACTGTTATACTTGGCACTCCTTTTACCAATGCTGCAAAATCAAGTCTTGTGTTGCAGTACCAAGAACTGTACTAAAACCGGCTAGTAGTAAAAACTAGTACTAAAATGGTTAGTAAATTGGATAATGCTAATGGATAACTGGATAAAGTTCAGAGGTTTTACAATGATTAAATGATAGAAGGTGTGACATAGGAAGACACCAAGACATTCACCTATTTCATATAAAAGACCAGGCAAAGGGATAACCTCAATACAACCTGTTAATACCTCACGGTAACCAAATTTGGAAGACTGCCTCCAATCCAGGAGACAAAGGTTTAACCAGATCCAGTGTCTGGAATTTGGAGATAGGCATATCCAGAGCAGCAATAAAAGACACCTGTCGAACACTAAGGGCAGCCACTATCTGGAGAACCTACCTTTAGTCATGATTTGTGGAAGATTTGAAATCACTGGCAATTTTTTTTTTCCCCCCTGAAAGAAAAATAATGCCAGGAAGCTCCTGGCCTGTATTACATACCAGATTCAGCACTTTTATCATATTGCTTTCTCTGGATTTCTGGAGCTGAATGCAGATTCCCTTGAGACAACTCAAGGATCATGAGATCTGAGTACCTTGTGCTGTAATGCCTTTGGTATTATAGTTGCACTTTTCCTCATCTTTTTGATGTTTTCCCAGAAAACCCATTGTTAAAAAATTTAATTTCCATTTCTAATAAGCACAGAGATGTTAGTATGATTTTACTGCATCCATTTTGAGGGGTTGTCTAGGTAAGAACAAGCCAGTTCTAGTTGCAAGTATGAACCCAGTCAAACTTTTTGTTCCAAACTGAGCCAGAACACTGATCCTATACGGAAGCCTGAATGAGTTCAGTTAACTTCCCGCTGCTCCCTTCAGATCCTTCTGCTTGCATAAATGGTTGCTGTTGAACTTGGCAGCAAAAGCAAAGCTTGTGAAATCTTGCTTCCAAGGTCTGCAGGGACGCCCTGTTCCCTGACTGATTAGCTGTGGGCAATGCATGGATTTGCTATGTCTGAGCAATAGCAGGTGTCTGGGAATACTGCAGGTGAGCTGGTCTGTTCTTTCTCTTTGCAGTGCCTACACTGAGCCTTACAAGGTGTGCCCGGTCTCTGTGATACCTGTGGAGGTCATCACATCAGACGAGGAACAGAAGAGTTCAGAAGACGAGGAAAGCAACCAGGGTGATCCCAGCCTCATCAACAAGGTAAAAGAGCTGCACTAGCAACAATTTACCCCTGTAGCATGTGGTAGAGCCAAGGAACTGCAGTGCTAAGATGTACAGTGGAGGCAACACAGCCGGTAAGAAAGGCCTGACATGAATGTCAGGAAAAATTTCTCACTCAGAAGGATCTGGATGCAGTCTTAAGAATTTAAAAGCTACGCTGAATAAAACAATGACAAATACACTATTGAGACCAGTTCTACATTGGCTGAGAGATGGAGCAAATGATCCCATAGGTCTCTGCCATCTCAGTACTCTCTCATCATTGAAAAATACGCTTATGATTGGGTTTACTTTACAGGCTTCTGATGAATAAAACAGCTTGTAAACAAATTATGGAGAAGACCATGGAAATGTGACCACAGCTTGAGACCATACAAGGATGTTTTAACCTCCAGTAAGCTAACAGTTCAGTTGTTAAAGAAATGGCATCAAGTAGTTTTAGGCACAAATTTGTTTTCATGGGTTTTTCTTCAGTTCTTAAAACCTAATATGAACCTAACAACAACCTAATGTTGTCTCTCTGAGTACAACCACCTGCTGCACAGCCTGTTTGGTACTTTTGTAATAAATGAGTATGTTTTTCTGAAGCCTGACCATTTGAGTCCCAGGAACTAATGTTGAATAGGAACATAGCAAACCCTGATTTCCTGCACATCTCCCTGCCATTCATTTTGGCCTGGTCTCTCAGTGCCAGCACAGCTATGGGTCTTCCAGATTGTAGATGGCTTGTATCTGGTCATGGGCACATGTCAGAGCCTGCAAGAGTCTGCACAGATGTACCTCCAAAACCAAGTGATGGCAGAGTAAGGGTCAACTCTGTCAAGGACACATGAAGCATATGTATACTGATTCTAGGGAGATCGAATCTCTTTGGGCATTTCCAGAAGAAGGTGAAGTTTTGTTTGGTGGCAGGTGTAGGGAGAGGGGAACAGAATTTTACCCTTACCAGGACACCAGTTCTTGAGACCAGAAAAAGAATCTGCAAGTAGAATAGCAATGAAGGGCAAATAAAGTTGCTGTTACTCTAATCTCTGAAATAGCTTCCTTTGTTTTCCCTGTATGCTGTATCACTTTTAGGTCTATCCTGCAGAGTGCAGAGCTGCCTCTGGTACCAGTGGAACATACTGTGGTTTGAGCTCTTTGCTGGCTTGAAACAAATGAAATGGTCATAAGCAACCTATTTTTTTTTTTCCTCTGAGATGCATGAAATTTTTTGCTTGTTTGTTTTCACACTCTTTTGGAAAGGGAAAAGCCTTTAAAGTTGTGACATTTTCTGTTAAATGAAAAATATTTTCCCCTCTAGTTCTATTAGTTAGCAAGCAAACCATTAGCAGTTATAGAGCATACAATAGTGGCTTACCTGAGCTGATCAGGTTTCTCAGCATCTTAGTTGTGATGCCAGCGGAGAACTGACAAGAAAATTGTGACTTGAGTCCAAATGGGAAAAGCATACAATCACCAAGCACTTGAAAGGAAATCCAAGGCTGCTAAAAACAATTTTATTGTCATTTTCGTAGGTTTTTACCTAAGACACTAGGAAATAATATTTTTCTAATTCTTTCCCTTACTGCATCTCATGCTTTTTTATTGTTCTGTCGTGCTGGGGTAACCACTCTGTTTAGCTGCCACAGCAGAAGGCACCACTTACAGAGCAAGCATGCGCTTCAAAGTCTGTCTGGAGGTATCCCTCCTGCTCTTAAGGCTAATACAAACCAAAGCTCTGCATATGCCTGATAGAGAACATCAGCACAGGACTGGTTGTTTGAGCAGCCTTGGTTTCCCAAGCAGATTGTCAGCAGGGATCACAGCACACAGAAGACCTGACTTCCACAAGCTCCCAGGGAGCTGTTTTAAAACAGCCACATCTGAGTACTGGCTGCATTTCCAAGCTGGCTGATGAACAGCCACATAGCATGTGGCTATTTAGCCTGCCAAGAAGCAGGCCAGAAGAGTACACGTAACCTGATCTGCCCAGTATAATTCTAGCATAGGAGGATTAGCCACCCTGCAGTCTACTGGGCTCTAGCTACAGACTATAAAAATTAGCTGGAGCAGCAGCAATTTCATCCTTTGCTAAGCCTTTTGCTTATTATGCCCAGGCAGGGGTCTGTGCTTGTATGCAGGACCAAGAAAAGATCTAGAAGTGGCAATGAGAGACCTTTGAGAGAACTTTGTTCACAAGGGCCAAAGATACTGCGGGCATCACTTTGGACAGATCAAGGGGTCCTGGGAACCATCCTGTCAAACCCTGTGTGTCCCAGGACCCAGTCTCCTAACAGGAGACACCTGATCTGGGCAGGTAGAGGGCACCTAACATCAGAACTCTCTCTACCATCTAACAGCCTCAACACTGCTACTGCAGGCTGTGTGAAACAATAAACACAAGATGGCCAGGGAAGGGTCAATTTGACAGGGAGAACAGTCAATGCAGGGTCCTGAAATGAAGGATGCAATATATTTAACTGTACTCTTTCTCCCATGCTAGTCACAGAATAGTAATGATATGGGAATCTTCCAAGGTCCCCCACAGCCCTTGTTGCAGATTCTCTGTCAGAAAAAACGGCTTCCAGTTCACTGTAATCAAGAGCAAATGGGATAAATTCCATCTGTCCACAGCTCTTGCCTCAGAAAGCGCTAGTATCTTTACAGAGAACAGCCAGAGGACGGTGTTTCCTACCCTACTGCTCCTGCCTTCTTTTGTTGTCTTCTCACGCAAATCTTCTGGGTGCCAAGGCAACCTAGCTGCCCTGTCAAAGCCTGTCTCTCCAATGAGAAAGAGCAAAGAAGTTGTCCAGCTCCCCAGTGAAGTGATGTATCCCTTGGAGCAAAATCCTCAGGACAACACAGAGTGGCTGTAAAACATGAAAGTTCAGAAGCACTGTCACTTGGGGAGAACTGGCAAAGACGTGTTGGTCTAGATGCCAAAAATAGTACCATGGATTTGGAAATGAGCTAATCCTGTTAAAACAACTGTTCTGGGCTGGCCTACTAGGAGCTGAATTTGCATTTAGAAAAAACACATAAGTACACAGGAAAAAGAACCCTCTGGGGTTTGTTGGTTTGATTTCTGGTTTTCCTCTCCTCTGGGAAACATAAGTTTAAATAAAAACATGAAACAACCTAGATGATCAAATCTCTTCCCTGTGTCTAGATGTATGATTTCCATTTGTGTTGAGCTAGATTCTACTTGCTGCCTTTCGCTGTCATAAGTAGTGAATTTCTGTATGAAAATGCAAGCAGAGCATTTCGTTTTTTTCTCACTTGCTTTCTCTTAGCCTCCTTGCCAGAGAATCAGAAGATTTCCAGTTTGCAGCAGATTTTTTTCCTGTGATGTTTGTTTTTAAGGCTCATTTTTATAAGTAAAAATAATTTTAAAAATCAGCTTTGTACACACTTTTCCTGGAATTGTTTCAACAGCTGGGCTTCTTTGAATCCCTGCTCTCCTGGGGACCAGATTCACATGAGTGTGGAGAAATTTTTAGGGCCTGCTGAACCCCTGCTCTGTAAACAATTTGAATCATAGCCAATTAGTATATGTTGAGGTATTTTTGACATTATCAACTTTATTTTAAAAAACAAACGAAGAGGGGCTTTCATCTCTATTGTGTTAGAAGAATTTTTATTACTAAAAAAAGCTTTTTTGGAATGGGGCAGGTATAAAAAAAGTAGAACAGGAGCTGGGATTCCAGGTTTTACCTTTATTCCACTGGGAGTACTGTAGACCCTGCAAAGCTGAGCATTTGTCATCAGAAATCACCTGGCGGTTTTGATTCTTCTGTGTAAGACTAACAGTGAAAATGCACTCTTTTTGGTTAAATGAGCACTTTATTTCTTTCTCTTCAGTCTACTGGCATGCAATAACAACCCAGAGAACTCCCAGGCAGGGAATGCTGTAAGTTTTCTTAACCTTTATGATTCTACATGGTTATATTATAAAAGTGATGCCCTTCACTTACATTACTGATGGAGATTCACACTTTTTTTCCTCCTATAAGCTAATTTAGAAGAGCACTCGGGCCATCCCACATTCATTTGTCTTTTATGTATGCTCATTTAATTAAATCCCTTTCAATTTATCAGAAGGTGACACACAGCTGTTCTGTATTGGGCTCTCAAGGTTATATGATGGTATCTGAACTGCCTACAGAGAAAAAATTGGAATTAAGGATTCCAGTTAGGAACAAAACCTTTCTATTAAATAAGGACTTTCTCTGTATCTCCCACCTCTGAACCTTCACTCACTAGACAAATGCTGAAAGCCCAGGTTGTAGAACCCCAGACTTCTCCTGTTACCATTGAGCTGGATTCAAGCCTGAACTCCATGATCATTTTTTTTTACTGCTAAAAACAGATAAACCTGAGCTTAATAGGTCAGATTTGACCAGATGGCAAATCCAAACTGAGTTCCTTTTGCCAGAACTAGGTTTTTGTAGCAGCCTCAGAATTTCCAGGTTTAAAAAGAGGATCAGAAATAGAGACAATATAATCTTGAAAGTGTGATTTTGAGAAACTCAGCTCCATAATTTGAAATGGACTAAAACCAGCACCTGCTGGTAGATTTCACCCATTGGTGGTTGTGACCCGAGCTTCTGAATTGCCTCAATAGTTTGAGGAAGATGCTGCATATGCTGGATCATCAGCTAGCCCTCCATAGTTACTGTCACCCGACACTATGGAGGACAGGCAGGTTCCTTAGGGATCCTTGGCAACTAGCCACAGGGTTGTAGTTATAATTAGAGACTTATTATTACATTAACAAGGTATATATATTAACCATCAGGATAGTTAGACAGGCTCTTCAGTTAGACCTGGACGGCCCCTCTGCAGATCGGGTCAAATTCTTAACAGTGCACGATGCAGTCGTAACCCAGGCCCAGATGCCACGTACAAGACCACGAGTACTCACCCAGGCATCCCTGGCCACAGGGGGATCACAGGTTTTGCCATCCGGCAGCAGCTCCAGTCTCAATCCCACTGAGAGCTTGCTGCTGCCTGGTTTTATAGACAGTGCTGCCCCTGCTGCTAAGTTTCCCTGTTCCGGGACAGGTGCCACCACCTCCTGGCAACCCGGCACCTGGGTATTGATAACGCTGATGGGCCTAATCACCTCGTCAGTGGGGGCTCCCCACAGCCTCATGGTGTCTCGCTCTTGGGTCTTGATCTCTTTATCACCCTGACAATGGCCATGCCCACACCCTGGCGCCGGAGAAGGGGAGAGAGAAGGGGGCAAGTGTGCAGGTTAACAGCCCGCTTACAGACTAGGGACATTCGCCTTATTGCTGGTTATGCCAACCGTACTACCCAGGGTCAGGAGCGGGGGTACCGGTCCCACTTGCACCTCTCACTTCACCATCTTCAAGCAAAGAGTCTTCAGACAGCTCCTGTCTTAGCTGCTTAAGTTTGGATATTCTCCCCACCCCCCACCACCTGGTCCCCGTTGTTGGTCACGATCCTGAAGGAGCCCAAAGACGAACCTTTCACCACACCTAAGTCTCCCTATGGCCAAAGACAAGGGCCCGACAAGGAAGACTGATTTTTATGCTGGATCCAGAAAAGAGAAAAAAAAAAAAAGTCTGATACAGGTTAGAGATCTAAATTGCAGGCAAGGCAGAAAGCTAGGTGCTGGTGTTTAGGTTCATTATGGGAACACCAAGCCTTTCAAGGGATTCACTATTAAGAACGTTTCTCCTTTCCTACCACCACATTAACCTCTACATCAGGCACACCAAGGCGTGGGGAAGGACAAACACCTGCAGGACAAACACCTGCAGAACAAACCACAGCAGGGGCTGCTGCAGTCTCCATCGTGGTGTGAAGGTTTTCTGAGAAAATAGACGGAGATGAAGCACAGGTGTTGGGTCACATGGGGAGGGGAAAGGGGCAGGAACCCAGCTGTCAATTTAGGAATTAATTTCTAGAGCATCTTGTAGAAGAGCCATGCAGGTGGTCCTGTAGCAACACTAGAACATGTTGCCTCGGACTCAGCTTCAAGAGCTATTTCCTTCATGCTGTCTGTCCCAGACTGTATACCACATGCATGCTAGAGGGGTGTGGATCAAACAAAGCGACGGGCTTAAAAATAACCCCAATAGTCAATGGAAGGCATTTAGACTGAGATCAGCAATTTGCATCACAGTGATAAGAGCCTGAGTACTCCTTTACAGGGTGCCTTCAGAAGGAGAAAGCACTGGCTGGGTAAACAGGGGATGCTAGGAATATTGTAGCAGTATCAGCTATTTTAAGAACTCTGTTGTAGTTAGGAGTGACATATAGCTAACCCTATATTAAGCCACTAGGCAAAGGAACAATTAAAAATGCTCTCTTAAACCTGTCTATAAACACAGCAGGGAATTTGACCTGCAGAACTGAAGGGATTCTCAGAAGAATAATATGAAAAGAATGTGATTAATCTGTGTGAATACCTTTAACAATTATTGTCTATCAAGTACTCAGGAAATAAATTAATACAAATCCTAGGACAAGTAATAAAGCCATAGCTGGAACATAAAAGACATTTCTCTCATCCAGAATGCAGATCTCCCTCCCAGTTAACTGTATGGAAAATTCAGATTAAACCAATCTGTATGCAAATACTGTCTAGTTTCAGCCTAAAAACAGCAATATGTTTCAAGGAACTGTACACAGCCAGGATATGAGAGATGTGATCTTCTCTTACCCTGCTGGCAAAATGGGAAAGTCTCTAGTGAGGCAGACGCGTAACCAGAGTAAAATGGCATAAAAGAGTGAATTCAGACCAGACGTGGCTGGATTTTATGGCAATGAAAACTCAAAGCATTTTGGCTAGTCATTTAGGACTTCAGGTTTACTATTTCGAATCCTAGCCAGACTGGAGGGGTGCTTGTTACCATTATATGGTGGTGTGCTGGGGATGCACAGAGCAGAACTCCGTACAGAAATGATCCCTAATGCTGTGCTTGTGAGAAGGCAGCACTAGAGGTAGAGAGGCTCCACCCTTCTCCCAGGTACCGAAACAAAAGACAGTGTCCAAAACGGGGGGCAGCAACCCAGCACGGCACATGGAGGGCATCTGCGTGGCCCACAAACAGAGGGAACACTGAGCTCAGCCTCAAAGGTCTCACAACAAAGCAGGGTAGCTACTGTCTCATGGCCGTACGCACAACTGCCTTTGCTGCTCCTCATCCATTTCCACGGGGTGGGCTTGGTTTCCAGGCGCCATTAATCATTCTGTTTTGCAAACCTTTTAACCTTCACATACACAACCCAAACATGTGCTGGAGTTGGGAGTGACAGATTTGTGTGCCTTGAGGAAGCACCTAATTCAGACGCCTTTCAAGGGACAGCTCTTGATTTATATAATTACACAGATCCCCAGGGGAGCTGCAATCTAGCTCTTCAAGGAAGGGGCCTGGGGGACACAAGATGTGGATGGACTACATTTCCTCTCACTGATTCACAGACCCAGCCTGAACAAGTCACTTGTTATTGTAACGCCTCAGTTAACTGTTGGCACCACCATGACATCACTGTGAACTGCTAGATAGTTCATAATAATTACAAAAGGGGCATTATGAAGTCACTCAGCTCAGAGGCTGAAGCTTGCAAACTGCTGTAAGCCTCTGATAGCAGGAGTAGCACCCTTGTGGTGGGTGCCATTCAGCTACAATGCACCTACCCTGAGGAGTCTGCAAAATAAGACACACACATGGGAAAATGCACAAAGGGATGTAGTCTGTCCATATCAGCATGGCAAGCCAGCGGCACATGCAGGAATGGAGCTGCTGGTTTGGTGGCTCAGCTAGCTGCCCTGCTTTTGAAATGTAAGGGGTTACTTCCTGAGTACTCTAGGTGTATGGCTTGCACGGTACTAATGCTTCAACACTAGTGAACAGTTCTTTGATCTGCCTGTGCTGCTCTCAAGCCATACAATGCTGTTCCAGCCCCATGGAGGCAGATTTGCCCCCAGCCCCACAATTTTTAAGCTGGATCAGGACACCAGTCTGGTTCTCATCATGGTCCTGCAAACAGCTAGGCCAGCTCAACTGTGTGCGGGTACTGGGCTCAGAGGGCAATGACTGGCACTGGCACGACAGTACCATCTCGTCAAAGCACAGCCAGTGAGGACCCAAGTCAGATGCCTTGGCATTGCCCAGAGCAACGTCAGAGCATATAAATCACTCTGAGGGGAGACCTCATCCCTACAATAATGGGATCCCTACCACACAGACAAGAGAAGCTGATGTGCCACATCAGCAGGCTCTGCATGGGCCATTAGCCACTGTTCTCCACTGGTGTACTGTTCTTTAGCCACTGTTCTCCACAGGTGTACTGTTCTTTGCTTGCCCCTTCTCAACCCAAACATTTTTTCTGTCAGGAGGCACAAAAGGGACGTGAAACCTGAAGTTGTTCAGTTTGAACTGCCTAAGACTAGTACTTAACATCAGCTATGCTCACATGTGTGCTATGTTAAGACCTACAAGCTTTTAGATCTTTACGCTATTGTTCTAAGGAAAAGATTTCTGGTGGTGTGCTTCATTATACCTTGAGAAACATTGGCTGTTGGAGAAGGAGAAACTGAGCGAGTCACAAGATATCTCTAGGTCTTAAGTTTTCCATCAGTAAGCTTGACATCCACTTGGAGGATGGCTGTAGGGCTTAGTTCATTATCCTTTGGAGAGATAATTGCACAGTATCACCTTTGCCTAGCAAGTTACACTGATCAGCTGAGCTGTAGCAGCTGTACAAGCTCCTAACCTGGTTAAAGTGCTTTTGCATTTGCAACATTCTTAGCACTAGCCTGTTTTTCAGAGTAGAGAGAATGGGGAGATATTTCAGTTATGTATTGCAATTGTATATTGCAAGCATTTTGTTGAGCACTTGGTTTTGGGGAGGATGAGGTGATGAGTCCATGAGACAAGAAGACTGAGGCAGAGAGCCAGGGTCTCCACATGGCCACTCGGCCTCCCTCTGCTAAGCAGAAGCATGCAGCGAGGCCTGGAGTGCAGCCTCTCAAGTGGGAACTGGGAAGGTCCCACACCACAGGGCTGGGCGCAGGGAGTAAACATTACGGAAAAGGTGGCAGCTTGGCCGTGTTATAATAATCACTTGAACTTTGTTTTAGAAACTTCATGGTTGAGGGACCAGCACCCCCTCTATTCCCTATTCCCAGAAGTCTGTCTCTGGACACTGTCGTCAATCTCAGAGTTCATTTCCTGGTTAAACAAACAGCAATTAAATAACACAAGACAGGCAACGCCTAGAGACACTGTCTCCAACTCCCGTAGACAGGCCATGTGACACTGGGGTCCCTGTGTTTTGTCTCTTGGCTAAGACATATCAATCACAAGAGGAATTACAGAGCACGACAATGTGTGTATGCAAAGGGAGAGTGGGCCTGCACTGCTGGGGAAATGCACTCTGCTTCCTGGCAGCGTGGAGCCAGGCTTGTCCACAGAGCACGCACCGGGCAGCCAGCATGGGTCTAGGGGACCCAGAAAGAAACACCCTCCCTTCATTTGCTCTGCTATGCCTGTGTAGAGGAAATGAGAGAGAAGAGAAAACTCAGCGCTTCTGGTGTGTTCCTCCAGCAGCAGGGACAACCAGGAGAGGCACACTGTGATCTTCAAGAGGTGTTCACAAATGAGCCAAGGGGAAATGCGCAATGAAATACTTGCTCCCAGCAGGAAAGTGAAAGTATGGAAAAAACATAAGGTGTTCCTAATGCATTTTATTAAACTGCAGTGTAGTTCTCCAAAGCAAGTGGTTCAAAGAATGTTCTTTGGCACTTACCAGCTAGAAGGAACAATGCACTAGGGGACATAAACTTAGACTCCTGGCACTAAAGGAGAGATGCATCAGACATCTGAGACTAATGAACAGTTCACTATTTCCTTTGTCTCTTGCAGTCTTCAGTTGTCTCCCAATAAAAGTACACAGAAGTAAGCTAAAGATGCAAAAAGAAGGTCACAGACTGGCTGAGGTGGGAAGGGACCTCTGGGTCCATCTGGTCCAAGCCCTGCTCCAGCAGGACCACCCAGAGCAGGGTGCCCAGAACCACGTCCAGGCGGCTTCTGAAGATCTCCAAGGAGGAGGCTCCGCAACCTCTCTGTGCCAGGGCTCCAGCACCTGCACAGCACAGAACTGCTGCCTGGTGTTCAGAGGAAACCTCTTGTGTTCTAGTTTGTGCCCAGTGCCTCTTGTCCTGGCACGGGGCACAACTGACAAGAGCCTGGCTATGGTCACTGTGGCATACTCGCTCATACTTTTTATGAGGGGTCCCAATTAAGCTTAGCGTTCCCTGACACCTAGCAGCTCCCTCACGCAGAATTGGTGGAGAAGGTGTAACCACAAACTTCCCACCTGACTGTTGCACCAAGGAACTGCATCATGTCTCAGCAAGTCCCAGTCTTTCCTGAGTAGGCTTTCAGAAGCAGGATCTGTAAGCAATGGGTTTCCAGAAGAGCTAGTCTGGCACACAATGTCACTAAGCCTTGCTGCCGAACACATTTCCTGAGCCCACTTTAGATCACTGAAGGCTGCTTTTCTTTACTACAGCTAGACTACTGTTTTAGTTCCCTACTTCACCACTGCTAAATAAGTCAAACTTTCCTTACTAGATTCCTGTCAGTAAATATTTCCATGCTTTGTTCATTTCTTACCATAAGAGTGAGTCATGACATAGGACCAAAAACCCTAATTAGCTACTTGCACCTTACAGCTATACACTTTGCTTCTTTCACAGGTTTCTGTGTCTTCTGAGATGTCTGCCAGTTAAGTAGACGCCACTGAGATTTCAAACAATATTACCTGCGGGAGTAATGAACTGTTTGCTTTCTGGAGGTGTTTATGGCCATTCAATTTAGACATTTTATTTAGCATGCAATAAAGCCATTTGCCTTGTTTGCTTCCACAGGTCTCACAGTAGTCAGAACAGTTTGGTAACTGTTTGGTAACTATTTTGATAACGAATTCCCATTTCCATTTAATTGAGAGTACTAAACCTGTGTTGTGAGCCTCAACAGCCATGAAGCTAGCTTATTCAAAGCTAAGCGTTTTCTGCTTCTCTGACAAATTTTGGACCTGCAAAAATCAACAGAAATTTTCTCTATTTCTTCCATTAGAACACAGTTTTTCAAACTTGGCATCTGCCTTAGCATCTATTATATTGTACTATACTATTAGTATTTGAATTGCAGAAACACCCTGTCATGGAAAGGACTCCAGCATGCCAGACACAGAACAGTAAAGAATAAAAACCTGGTCCCTATCTTTACTGAAGGCATGTCAGTTCAAAGTGCTATCTAACACTGTTTTCCCTCTTCGCATGAGACATCTCTTAATTGTCTCTGGGTTTTGCTGTTGACAGAAAGAAGGCCAGTCCAGAGCTCACCTCATTGCCCAGGAGCTGATGTCTTCAGAAAAACTGTGAGTTTACTGTTACAACCTGTCTGTTGCTCTCCTAAAACTGAAGCTATGCAATCTACCCTTATTTATTCATCATTGGTTTGACGGCATTTAATAAAAGTTTGTTTCTTTCCCCAGATATGTGGAGATGCTCCAGCTCTTATGTCTGGTAAGTAAATCATTTTAATCACTGAAAGCTAATTGCCATCTTACTTAGCTGCAATTTAGGAGACATAAAAGCATTGAAGGGACTGAGGTGAATTTGAGAAAGAATAGCTTACTGTGGAGTAATGCTTTTTGAAGCATTGTAGAGGAATATGTCTGCCACTAGTCTGCTCTTGCTACGGATTCCAAAATCTAGCATTTCTCATTCACGCAGAAAAGTGTTGGCCAGCAGCACTTACTGGGGCTGTGAGACTTATACAGAATAAGCCTAGTGCTGAGAAGGAGATGGTGACAAACAGGGGTAAACTCTCTCTCTTCAGAGACAGTCAGACAGGAGCAGAGCTTTGAGGCATGGGGGCTTGGTTTGAATGGATTCACTCAGCTTCCCATTAAGCTTCTTTTTTCTGATAGTGCAGTATCAGTAATATCCAGCCGGGCCTAGCTTGGGGTAAGGGTAGGTGGGTGACACGAGTAGTCACAGTGGGCAAAAATGGTCTCAGAAGTTCATGAGGCAACACACGTATGACTATCAGGAATCACTTGTGATTCACTTTCTAAGCAGAAACGTTTATTACAGAAAATAAGTAGCACTACCCAGAGCTTGGCCTGCCAGTCCTGGAATTAAGGTTATAAGGCATAAGGGAAATTGCCTCTGTGTTAATGATGCTTAATCATTACATTTGAATCAGCTGGTTAATTTATCAAAGAAAAGATACTGGTTAACAGCTATGTTATAACTGGGAAAGTTCTTCTATTTCTGCCAATCATCATTTTTATTTGGAAGCACTTGTTTGGGTTTTATATATGTTATAGTCCTGTATATATAGTCCAGAATGTTCCACTGAATCCTCTTTTGCTGGGATTTTGTAACCCTGCCTGCCACTGGAATAGAGGGATCTTACCAGTGTTCTGCATCTGCTCGTTAGTTCCTTATTTATGAAAGTTAGAGCACCAAAAGAGGAGTTAAAATTTCAAATTAAACTAAAGATGGGCCTAAAATCAACCCTTGAATAAACACAGTGGTTTGCAAAATTAAGTCACTCAGGTGTTGTGAAATGTCAGTTTCCCTGTCCCAGTTCCCATCACCTCAAGTCAGAAAGTTCAGAAAGATGACCATCTTTTCCAGAATGAGATTATGGGTGCACTGTTTTGGTTAATTAATTTTTTCTACAGTGGAAAAGTATCCTTCCTCCCCCATCACCAAATGCATCGATTCCTTTAGAGGCTACTGGAGACTTTTTCCAGCAGAGTCACCAAGAAAGATTCTCAGATAAGATCTGATTGTTTCTATGAGTTGGCTTTTTCAGTTGTGAAGATGTACAAATGGCACCTTGGTTAGAGACTGAGGGAGAAGAGAGGAACTATCTCTTCATAGTTTAGAAGAGATCAAAAATCTTTATGGGAATGGGATCAGGGGTTTCATTTCTGTGTTTTTATCAGGTGTCTATATCCCTAGCATACTCACTCCATCTCTACTGCTACAGGCTGGTGTCTGCATGACAGCTACCTGCTGTAGTCGCATTCAGAAACAACCTGCAGGTTTCTCTGTTGCAATCATGTTCAGTCTAGAAAGCCACAGTCACAGCATCATTACCTTTCCCACCCCAGCTACTGTTGGATCTTTATAGTCACCTGTTGCTCAATGTCATATTCAGGACATCTAGAGAAACCATTACCAATTTTACAACTTGTAAGTTCCTCAGACTACAGGGGTATTATTGCCTAGCTAGAGCTTCCCAATACTGTCATAGTGCTAAAAGTTACAATGAACTAATTACTCCTTTCTGCATATTTGAATAGCATTAGGAATAATCACATCAGTAGAAGATACCTCTTTAGTGTGCACTCACTGTTGATGCAGGTCACCCTGGCAGATGTCGCAAGCAACCACTAGTGACCACAGAGTCAACAAACTGCCCTCAATGTGCAACACCCCATTCATGGCCATCTAGGACCAAAGGCTTCCTAGTCAGCATCTCTCCGCTCAGGCAGACATTTCTATCTGTTCCTCATCACCACCTTTCTAAAGAAAATAGTTTCTAAGTGCTCATCTTCAAGTCTCAAGTCTCATCTTCTTAAATAAACCCACATGTTGGTGAGAAAGGCAAGGAACTAAAGCACACCCTAGCTGCTTTCAGAAAGGAAAAAAAGGCTTTTCTTAAGCCTGCAGCAGCAGCAGCAGTTTCCCATCTCATTTCCAGGTTCGGCTGGAGGAGCTATTCATTCAGCATAACAGAATCTGTTTGGCCTTTCAGCAGAGACTTTAATAAACTGATTGATTGCCAAAATGATGACATTTCCATACACCCACTCTGCTATTGAACTGAAAGAGTGGAAACATTGCGTTAGCTCACAAACTTGGTATCAGTTGGTGTGGTAGCAGTGATAATAATCTAAAGGGTTAGCTGTTATTTGCCCTACTCAAAGGTAATGCAGTTCGCTGGAGCTGGGAGTTAAGAACTCATTCTGGACTGAGCAGATGGGACTGGCTGGGCCTTGCAGTCCAAAGAAGTCCCTGATCTCTTGTTACTCAAGATTTAATTTCCGAAGTTGATTAGCCTTTGCATTTATTCCAGGATTATTTAATCCTCAAATTTTGACATTCTTGTCTCTTGTTTTATTGCCCCAGTAATGTAGGCTGCACTTAGTGCATTTTCTTAGTGCTTGCTCCTGAACAAAAATGTTGTACGTTTCTTTCTAATGTTTTCACCCATCACCTTGGAGGACCAGGAATCTGGTTTATTTGCTTGCCTTCAGCCAGTCTGTTTCCAATGACTTTGTTAAATGAATACAGTCAAAGTTAGTTTGACTTCAAATGCCTCAGGATCCCAGTCTCCGTGGGATTAAGCATTTGCTTGATAGTGTACCATGTTCACATTCATTTTGTCTTTGGCCTTTGTTCATAACATCACATTTTTTGTGCATAAAACCCTTTAAAGTCATTACTACTTCCCTCCAAAGCGTTTACTAAATTAAGGTACCCAAAAGGGCAGCTCTGTACTGAAAGAACACAAGCCCCAAACACCTCAAAGAGGTGTTCAAAGAAAGCTGATCCTGTTTCCTGGTTTGCATTTTCCTCACAGCAATGGGCCACAATTCTTACAAACATCAAGATCAAGATTTATGCTTCCTCAGCATTTGGAGATAGTCTGGAATATGAATGTGAATAAATATAACGTGTGCTGGTTCCCCAGCCTTTGGAGCAGTTTGAGATCTAACCCTGCGCTGGGCATCCCAAGGCTCCTGACTGCAAAGTAACTCTCAGAAAATAATAAAGAACAAAATCATCTTAGTGCTCAAGTCGTTAACTCAAAAGGACCTAAATGCAGATTATCATGAAGTCAGACTCACTGGTTAAGCTCTACTTTCAGAATTCTTGTGGGCAGCACGTTCTCAAGAACAAAAAATAAACATTATCTGATTTAGGAGCCACTATGACATTAGTCAAAACAGAATTCCATCTTTCTAAGTATTTGCACTTCCAGTGAGTGATTGGCTGAGCCTTTTTTGCTGCTATAAATTTCTTGGATGACATTCAAAGTTCTGCTAGACCAATCCAGTCATTATTTTCCAAATGAAATGCTTTAGTGAATGGAGTGGGCAGAATAAACGAAGGGCTAGTAGGCTCTTAGACCTTCTGAAGCTATTATAAAAGCCTGAAACGCAGTGTCACAAAAGAATGGCCTGGCCTTCCTTACAGTAGACTGTTTTTTTTTTCTCATTTATTTATTCATTGTCTTCATCAGCAGTGGCAAAATAACCATGTATCAGCCAGAGAGCTCCTGCAGTGGGAACGTTGAGCCAAAATAGCTTTCAGATCATCTGTGTATCTCTTAAAAGGAGGGGGAAAGCATACTACCTCACTTGGCATAAGGACAATTGCTTCCTAAGAAGCCCCATTGATACAGTATTTGCAACGCACATTCAACAGCTTGCCAGTTCTGACACTTATTCACAGTATTTTGGATGAACATGTGTATTTGTCTGCATGAGAGCGTGTGCTGAAGTCAGGGTTCCCAACCTAGATTGTACCCTGCAATGGTAGGATAAGAGACTAATTGTGTCTGCTGTAGGAGTCAGTATTTTCTGCTGTTCATCTGGCATTGTTTGTGCTGGGCTCAGTAATGAGAAATTTGGGAAGGTCACTACTCAGTACAGATCAAGGGTCACTCACTCTGCTACAGGAGATGTCACTTTTTAATTTAGGGGTGCCACTTTTGCTTCATCATTAGGAGAGAAGCTGCTGGCTGTAACGATGATACTTTCAAGAACCATCCATGAGGTAAACTTGGCTCATGGCGTACTATACAGCATCTCATGCCTGTGTTCAGCTTTAATATGGAGACCCTTTCCTCTCCCTTTGAACTCTTCATCCTCCCCTCAAGTGTAATGCCTAGGCAACCAAAAGAGACTTGGAGCCTGTGATATGTAGTATCTGGTGAATCCACTTTCATTTTAGAAGTGAGAGTGGCTGTAAAAGCCTGCACAGTTTTATGAAATCAATGTAGACTTCAATTACATAAAGTTTGGGCTGCAGTGGGATTGCCTGTTGTCCTCCCTGGCTCACTCACAAAGGGTCAAAAATACTTATTTCCTAGTATTACCAGTGCATTAAAATATCTGCTTGACTTGGAAAGCAGTTACGATTCTAGATATGCAAAATGATTTCTGGATGCATGTACGTGCCATTATTGTTTGCAAAGTATAGAAGTCCAGATGCTAGATGGGAGCTGTGGTGTGAGCAAGGTAAATATGCTGTGTGCAGTCATGATTTCTGCAGTTAAAGTGTCAGTATCCCCACCTGGGAACTGAGACAGAAAAATGGTTACGGTTTTCCACTAACATATCTGTTCTATTCACTCCCTTTTTGCATTTTTTTTTCTCAGCTTTGTTCCTTATAAGGAAACTCACAGATCTCCCTAACCAGAATTCTCCTTGAAAACTGTGGAAATATCCCAGGTGAATTTATTCACCTATCAGTCTTTTTCTGTTCTTTAATACAGAGTAGAGGTAGAAGCAGGGAAGCTGATACAGCCATGATAGCATTAGAGGTCAGAGCTTTGGCTGGTATAAATTTATATAGTTTTCCTCTGGCAGATGACTGCAAGAAGAGCACATTATTGGCTTCTTCAGAGTACTGCACCTGGCTCCATTTGAGTTAAGATTTCTTTTCCTCATTATCAACATGATGAAGATACTTTGGAATCTGGGAAGCAGTTGAGCTCTTTTCTGCTTTGTGCATTATTGCAGGTGGAAGCTTCCTTGTAACAGAGCCCAGCTGCAGGGAATATCCTTTCATGGGTGAAAGTGAGAGAGAGGGGTGTCTGCAAATGGGGGATATTTAAGAATGCTGCCAAGAGTGTGGGAGCCAGTTTGTGGTGCTCATTGATGGGTACAACAGGTAAGCACATAGTGCTCTGACTACAGTGAGACAATGCAACAGGGAACAGGTGGAGACTTAGCTTCAGCACCCAAGACCTTGAACACACTACTTAGACTGCAGGTGTTTAGATCTTCTCTAGCCCAGTCACAGAGTCTAGCAATCTGACCCTTCCAGCTTTAATGCACGCTTTTTGGTCACAGAAATGCTTTTCCTTTCAAGTACTTCTCTTGAACTATTAAGTGTGACTTGGTCTACAACCATTATCTTATACTATAAATTCACAATTTTTGACTCAAGTGCAGGCCTGATGCTAGGAACACAGCGCTGAGAGCCAATGAGAAGGAACCTCCAGTTCTGCCTGCAGAGTTACCAGTGGTCAAACTGCAGGACTATAAATCACTATTGGCAAAGCCCCCGTGTACCTAGGAGGCCAGGCATGGTAGAGAATTCCTTCTGCCTTGTCCATGCTACAGATATTTGCACTGTGCTATACTGTGTACTATATACTGCTGCCTTAGGTTCTCCTGAGGTACGGGTCCCACCAGCAAGTGTGTTACACACTGGGGAGGATGGATATTTTATAGCCATTTATCTACAAACATAATGATAGATACTGACAAAATGTCCTGTTTTAATATAAATACAGCTCACCCTGCTCTTTGGCAGCAGCACGATGAAGTAATCTCAAGGTCCCTTTTTGTTCCATTTTGTTGGTTTCCTAAAAAAGACTCGCTTGATCTCATTATGCAAGTTTTTCTGTCAACTCTACACATAACTTTGAATCCTGTAGGCAATTTCAACAAAATTTGACAGATGTGTACTAAGTTCCCAAACATTTTTGAAAATCCTAGGTAGAGAAGAGATCGTGTAATCTCCTCAATGCAAGAAAAAGTGCAACATGAGCTGCACATATATTAGACAGT
The DNA here is from genome assembly GCA_013399475.1 of Chauna torquata. NCBI lineage: Eukaryota > Metazoa > Chordata > Aves > Anseriformes > Anhimidae > Chauna > Chauna torquata. Next base: position 116,448 of record VXAL01010015.1, read on the forward strand.
AGAGAAACTAGATCTAACCCCCAAACCCTGCGAACCAGGCTTTGCAGTTCCCCTGAGCACAGAGCTACCTCTCTGATGCTGTCTCACCGTCTAAAACACTATAATGGTGTTGTACTCCCTTCTTTTTCTATTCTCCTGCCAGCGTAGACAATATACAGGAACTAAGATTTCCATTATGATTGGATTAGCAATTTATACACTTCTGCTTTTGTATTTGTACAAATAAGAACAGAAAACAAGGAGATCTAGCAACTCATCAGCATTTTTTGACCAATTTTGACAGCTTTTCTTTCAAATGGAGCTATCTCTTCAGCCGCATCTTTAGGTCAAAATTTTGACTTTCTTTCCTCCAGTTTACTCACCTTTCTAACCTACATAGTTGCTTTTAGCCTATTCTAGGTGGCAGATCCATCAACTTTTTACAGTGGAGGTAGAGACTGATTGCAGTCCTATCATTTCCTAGCTATCCCTACTAGACTGGCTGAAGTAGTCCCTGGTTCCCCAGGGATGCATGGACCATTACTTGAACATTACCGAACTGATCTAACTTTGCCTACTTTGTTATGCACAGAAAAAGCAAACATATTCTGGATCCAGACTGAATTCCTGTACCCTGGATTATTTTCAAGTAGAAATTAAAGAAAAGAAGTCACCCATCACAGCAAACAAAGATAATTTACACATATATCCAGGCAGTTTTTTCTCCTGGGTAAACTACTTGCCTGAAACAGTAGTTTAGACAACAAGAGATTAGTTTTGCTTGCTTTGACTAGGGTACTGTGAGGTTAAATGTTCTCAGGTTAATAAAAGCTAACTGGGAGCAGTGCTGAAATGCAGAAAGGACTGCAATATGTATATAAGTATGTAAAATGGCTTTTGATATGCATACAGGATTGCTACGGTTGATTTGAGCCAAGCACCTAATCCCAAAGTGAAGTGGCTTTTCCAAAACCCTCCCATACTCAGTGTTTCCTCTTAACATTGGCACTGCCAATATCTCTAAAGCACTTCATATCCCAGCACCCTACAGAAAGCCTCACCACCTCACAGAGGGTACCAGTTTCTACTCCAAGATCCAGCCATGTGCCAGGTAGGCAGGGCTCCACCCAAACCATAAGATTTTGTTGAAACTAAACCTTCGTTCCTCCCTGTCTGCTGCCTTTATAATAGGCTCCAGGATATAGTCACCATTTCCAGCAGAGAACAGAAGTTCTCCAGAGGCATTCTTGGTAGAAAAAAATGTAACGTGTTAGTGATGTGCACAAGGAAAAGAGAAGAAAAAAACATTTTTGGCTGTGGATTTTGATCCTCTTTGTTTCACTTAATTTTTTGTAGGATTTATTTCTGGGATGTTAGGGAATTGGTCACTGGATGGCTGTAAAGGGTTTATTTATGGGTACTCAAAATGTAAAGAAAAGTTTGATGTGTCAAAAATGTATCTTTGTAGCACAGCTGCTAACCTTCTGTGTCACCTAGCCAGCTTGGGTTATGTTTTCACATGCATGGTTGAGCACTGGTACAGGGGCAGGCTTAAGACAGCGTAAGCTGTGTAGGCTCACATACTTACTCCTGGGTGAAACTGAGCTCTGTGGCCACCATGTTGCAGCCTCAGATTGAACGACTTCTGTTCATGCTTCTCTTCTAAGAACGTTTTGACCCAGCAGGGAATTATATGAACTTGTTGTTTGGTACCTTCCGTGTTTAGATGTGGGGCTTGGGTGATGGACTTGGAGACCTTTGGGTACCATGATTGATTAGAATTAGTGAGACTGCAAAAGCATTTTGCATTTGATTAATGGCTTTCCAGACACTCAGCATTTTCAATGGTGACATAATTTTTTAATTGGAATTGGATGTTTATAGTGCTTATTGCTATGCTCCCATTTTTTTTATTAACCATTAGAAGGCTGGCTATCCAGGCAACTGCAATTAAATAATTTGTCTGAGAATACATTATAATCAAAGAGGATGGCAATTCGTGAGTAATTAAATCCACTGAGATACTTTGGGAAAGGAGTGTCAATCTTGTTGCTCCAGTGTGATGGAAAGTGGATGGACAGATAGAGAGCTGTTCAATGTTAATTTGGAACAGATGACATTTCTATAACATTGTAGGTTATGTAAGCACATCGGTAGTGAACTTACTGCAGCTATTCACTTCCCCAGGTACAATAAGTTGAAAGAACCCTTTGGATTCTTTTCCCTTTCCCCAGTCTGGATTAATTACGATGACTGAGGACTTTGAAAGGTTGCAGATTCCTTTCAGTTAGGAAAAGCATCCAGAAGATGGACTGACTGGCTTAGATTGTTGGAAAGCATCTGGAGTGTACCATGGCTGAAATACATAGTTAGATCGCCTCCCTCATGCAGCAGCAAAAAAGGGAGCTGGAATAGCACAACACTGAGATTATTTGTTATAATGGGGCAAGACACGTGGAAATCAGACCCAGATAATTAGGAAACACAATAATACTCTTTCAGATTTTTTTATGATCTTGTTTTATCCAGGATATAGTTAGTCAAAAAGAAAAATGTCATCATGATCCTTTTTTTACTTAGTTCTAGTGGCTTTTCAGAAAACAAATGCTTCATCTGTCACAGTTGATGAAAAACTGCAGCTTATGTGGAACTTTCCTTTTGGCTATTATCTATTAGATATTCCAGTCATTCCAGTTCATAGTGAGCCCGTGTGTGCCTTGCAGTTGACAGCTTTACAACAGAAGAGCCAGTAATGCCTTGACAAAACTAAAAACTTCTCTTATCAGGAGCCAGTTCCTACAGGTGAGGAGAGAGGAAGTTTGCAGTAATCTGCCCAAATGCTCTCGGGCTCCTTACAGAACCTTTCAGCAGGACCACAGTTATACCAGCCAGATCCCCAGCATACCAAAATCAATACAGCTATCTTGATTTAACCAAATTGAAGCGGACTATCTAATGTAAAATAGGGATCCCCAGCGAAACATAGTCAGAGCTTGTGAGCTGCTCATACCTGGACATTACTAGGTTTCATGGAAATCAGTTCTTTCAGACTCCTCCCTAATTACTCCATGTACTTCTGAACTTCTTAATTGTCAGAAGTCAGACTTGTGAGAAATGCTGTGGTAAATCCCGGTACAGCCCAAGGAAGTTCATAAGATTGTCTCCAAAAGTTCAGGGAACAGAATTTGACCTTTTGGCAATAGGTTTCATGATCACTAGATCCTGACAGAGGAAGATACTCAACCTATCCCATCCTGGTTCAGGGCCAGATAGAAGCAGCTTGGCATCTTTCAATGCGCTGTGCGACCTTAGAGGTTCCTTTTTATCAAGCCCCCGCTTCCTTTCACAGCACATTTGGCCACACCACATACGGTGGGGTAAGAAGCCAGGAAACGGCCTCTGAGAGGAAAAATCTAGCTGCCATTTCTAGTAACTCAACCAGCAGAATCACCTTCTCAGCGATTTTTAAAGCAGCTGCATTTTTTTTCTGATGAATTGGCTTCTATGGGCAGACAGACAATGTTTTTAATATATCTTTGGAAAACATCAGTTTCAATAATAACTCATTGTTTACAGAGTAGTGTGTGAAAAAAGACATTCACAGCATCAATCTGGCCAGACTGGCTGGACACTGAAACTTTTCTTTATGCTAGATTTTGGACTGAAGCAGAGCTCAGCTGTGAACCTGCTGGAAGAACAACTCCTAGAACAACAACTAGATGATCTTTAAAGTCCCTTCCAACCCAAACCATTCTATGACTCCTGATGTGATGGCTTTAGCCTGAGCAGGATGCCAACCAGGGCTCTAACACTAGCTCTGGTGTGACTAGATGCTGGGGCATTCTATATGGTTATGAGCTACTTGACCCTTCATGAGATCACCAAAAGCCCCTTATGGGACTTGTTTTTTTTCTTTTTTTTCTCAGAATGCACTGTTAGTGTATTCATAACAGATAGTATATATAGTATATTCCATCATAAATCAAAGTTGGTTGTTTTCCTACAAATGCTATATTCTGGTAAGTCTTGTGGTCTGGACTACAGACCAGATCACGCTAGATCATATCATATCAATATGCTCCCTCCTGACTTCAAAGTCAGTCAATCTAAGTATATATCTAAGTATATTCAGCTGCTAAGTCCCCGTTCAAGTATTTTTAATGCTGAACTTTAAAAAAAAAAAAAAAAGAAAAAGAAAATTGGCTGAGATTTCCCCCCTATGACTACTAGAACATTTGTCTCCGTTTAAACACAATAGTACAGCAGTTCTCAAGTGATTGCATTAAAAAACAACAACCAAAACCTCCTCCAAATAAACCATCTCTTCAAACTGTGGCCACAGAATAAGCATTCACTTCAAAAGCCTGACATTAGCTGATACAAGCTTGATCCTCATTTGCCGCTGTGCATCAAAAAGCACAGATGTATAGAAGTGATGTTAGAGTCTGTATCTTCCTAGGGCCTCACGGGATGTGTTCTGAACTTGCTCGTCTGAGTGTTTGGTTCAAATCCTATAGTCTTGGCAGATATCTGTCATCCTCCAAAAAGCAACCTGCCAGCACTACATTCACTGCACAGAAGTTTAACACGCAATGGAACTGGCAGACAATCTAGTTAGCACTAATCATAGAGCATGGCTATGGCCAGAAACTTTTAGATGGTTCAGGAGGGTTTTGGATGAAACCCACAGTGACAGATCTGGTGCTTTTAAGGCATTGGTGCTGTTCTGATCTGATGGAGTTAGGGCCTTGTGCATAAAGAGTGCAGGTGTACTGACTCCTCTGGCTGAAGAAGTTGTTTAGACCCCTCCACCTACTTTATTTAGAGCTGCTTTTATCCAGAGAATGTCTTTTGGGATGATGAGCAGCTGAAACGTGGCTGCAGCTTGTAGAGTCACTCTAATGATCTAAGGCAACAAACTGCAAAGTCACAGAAACCATCAACACCATCAGGCTGACAGCATCAGTGGAAAGATACTAACCTGGCTTCCCCACTTGGCTCCAAGGCTGACCAATCTGAGGTACTTACTGAAAAAAGCCAGCATGTGTAGGCTGGCTAGCAATAAGAGAGAAAGCTGCAGTCCCCAGCCTTACCTTCACAAACAAAAAGGAAAGGAAGGTCAGATAAGGACAGATAGTACTTTTACGAGGCAGGAAGCTTTGCAACCTCCTAGTCTGCAGCTGCTGTGCCAAAATGAGTCATCAGGAGCTTTCAAATCTCGTAGTTAATGTGGCCTTTCTACTGAGCTGGTGTTTTGATTATTTATTCTTTTTCACTCTTACTCCTTTTTTCCTCATCTTGTACAATAAAAACTCTACGCACTTCATGGGTTATTGGGATGCAGAAAAAGATCGGAAAAGGCACTCAGAAGTTTGTGAGCCATTCTATATGACTGTTCAGTTTCTGCTCTTATCGCAAACTGAGATGCACTTATTGTTCACTTATTTTCATAGAAGAACTGAGATTCAGATATTTTGCCCATGAAGACCTGACTAGCAGAAATGGGAAATTCAACTGTAAGCCCAGCTGACCCTGATGGAGAAACATACACCTGCCTGGCTCAGTCATTTTCTTACAAGGAATACAGAGGAGAATTCAACCTGTAACAGTGCTGCAGGACCATCCTCAGACAAACATGGGATACTATGCTAATACTATTCGATTAGTTGCACTTCGTAGCAATATGGAAGAATCAGGTGCTGAAAATGCAAACAATTAATTTTATTGAATGAAGGCTGTTGCTTTTGAACACCAGCTAGTGCTGTGAAGATAAACCATCTGGTTACGGTGTCCTAACTCCTGGCAAAGGCAGCCAGAATCTGCAACAAACAGTTAGCTATACTTCTGCACAGCATCGGCATTCCTGCCTTGCTGTGTTGTGCATTGCCTTACACCCTATTGACACGGTTTGCATGCAGACTTCTGCAAAGCTAGGCATCTCTAAATGCCTAAGTTCCTCTTGGCACTGCCTGTAAAGAGGAGATATGTCTGGCAGCAGGAGGCAGGGGAAACAGCAGTGGCTTGCAGGAACCTGGAAAGAGCCAGGGCATCAGAGCAGCCAAAGTCTCTTGAAGTACGTCCATCTGCCAGCCAAGGCTCCTTCACAAGTCTGAAGCACAGAAGACAGATTCTGCAGGAATCAGGCTTTGACCTGGAAACATTTCAGCATCCTGAGCTCTGGACGAAGGAGACTTTAAACAATGTTTTGGACACCAAAAAAAATTGCTGTCTGCTCTTTGAATGATTTTCTAATGCCTGGGAATCTAATACAAATTATCCCTGCAGTTTCAGATGGATGTCTTATTCCTCATTTCCAGGTCTAAGCTGGGGAAACATTTTACTATGTAGTCTTAAGCAGGTGCCCTATTACATACCAGAGTAGAACAGGATAGAACAGAATAGAGTAGAATAGAACAGAACAGAACAGACTAGAGTAGTTCGATTGGAATGGACCTACAGAGATCATCTAGTCCAACTGCCTGACCACTTCAGGGCTAACCAAATGTTAAAGCACATTAATGAGGGCATTGCCCAAATGCCTCTTCAACACTGACAGGCATGGGGCATCAACCACCTTGCTAGGAAGCCTGTGCCAGTGTTTGACCGCCCTCACGGTAAAGAAATTTTTCCTCATGTCCAGTCTGAACCTCCCCTGGCTCAGCTTTGTGCCGTTCCTGCGTTCCTGCCATCAGTGACCAGGGAGCAGAGACCGGCACCTCCCTCTGCACTTCCCCTCCTCAGGCAGTTGCAGAGAGCAGTGAGGTCACCTCTTAGCCTTCTCTTCTCCAGACTAGACAACCCAAGTGTCCTCAGCCTCTCCTAGCACATGCCCTTCAGCCCTTTTACCAGCGTTGTTGCTCTCCTCTGGACCCTTTCAAGGACATTAACATCCTTTTTATACTGTGGAGCCCAGAACTGCATGTAATACTCAACGTGAGGCTGCACCAATGCTAAATACAGCAGGAGAATCACCTCTTTTGACCAGGTGGCTATGCTGTGTTTAATGCATCCTAAAATGCAGTTTGCCCTCTTGGCTGCCAGGGCACACTGCTGGCTCCTGTGGAGCCTTGCTGTCAGCCAGCACCCCCGGATCGCTTTCCAGAAGTGGATACATTTTAATATTGAGGAAATTACTCCCGTGCACACAGCATCAAAGGCATGTCTAAGATGCGGAAGAAAGGTCTCAGTTAGGTTTCATACGGAAAATGATTTGTTCCATAGCTTAAATTTACAGCTGCTTCCTCTCTTTAAATTTGGATTTGGAGACAAGTGCCACAATTTTTAGCACAAGACATGTAGAAGTGTTTTTTTTTTTTTTCATATCATGGACAGATTCTCATCCTTCTTTTTTTTAAATTATGTTTTTGGTTAAGAAATACTAGAAAGTGAGATCAACTACACCCAGAAAAGCAGGAAAAACATGGAAGGTAAATAAAAAGATACCAAACTCATTGCATACATAAGAGTCTGATGGCTTGGTCAGGTGAAATGTTCAATTTTGGGTTTACAGCATTGTGGAATTCAGCTGAAAATGTGTATGAACCAATGGAGGAAAAAAATATGCTATGATCTCTTTGCTCTACTGAGTACAATCTATCATTATGGATAGTGTATCTTAGAATTACTAGAAAGTATAGTTTAGGAGTCAGGAAATTGTAAAGAACTTTAGAAAAGAGATTTTAAGTCTGTCTGCCTCATTTCTGTGTTGTTGTTCACAGCATTTATATGAAGGTATCTTGAAAGTGCTTGGAGAAGAAGATGAACAGGAAGAGGCTGAACTCAAGCAGGGCTTAAGTGAACTCCCTAAAATTTATGAATTACACCAAGAGATCCTGCGAGAACTGGAAGAAAGAGTCCTTAAATGGTAAGTAAGGAATGGCATGGTTTGACAGCTTTAACATACCTTCCACAGCTCAGTGTTCCCTTGACCCCATTTCCAGTGAGGCTGGGATACCAGCAGGGATGAAAGGAGAAGAAGCTGAGCTACTTTGGCAGATTTTGCCTACAGGAAGTAAACATGCAGACTGTTAGGCTGAGAAACCAAATACTGAAACATTTGCACAGTGCACAGCCCACAGCTCTGAAATGGCCCCATCAGTCAGTGTAATGACAGCCTGCTTCATAGGCATTATCCTCTCTTGCCTTTGCCTTGCATGTTCAGTCAAGTCCACAGTCATCACCAAGCAGCTTCACACACATGGCCTGTAGGTCACAGATTCATGCTGTGGAAGGCAGGAACAGCTTCAGACATCAGAACTGATCCTAAAGTAGATCTTCTGTGTACAGAAATCTACAAAGCAACTGCATAGCTCTCCGATAAGAAGCACCCCTCACTTGTAGCACCAAGGCAGGGCTCTGCACACGATAGGCTTCCAAACCACACAGACCCTGCCAGCCCACTGAGGGACTCCACCTAAGCCAAACACCCTCACAGGGTGAAGCCTTTCCATTTACCAGCAGCCCTGGCTAACCTCTTTTGTAAGCTCAGTTTTTGTCCTGTTTTCTCCTGGTACATGCTTCATAAATAATTCAATACTGTGCTACTGGGTGCTGAGGCAGAGAATGGCAGGGTGGTGCTGAGTGGGGGGCAATGAAGGAGAACTGAAGATACAATATTACAACTGAAGAAGTGATATTATCTCCTGCAACCAGTGCTCAAAGCCCTGCAGCAGCTGAAAGGTCTGTTTAGAGAAGCGGAAGCTGTGTCCAGAAAAGAGACATCCTTCCTGGATGTTACACAGTGCTGAGATGGCACTGGCACAGCTAAAGGATCAACCCCTCATGGTGCCCGTTCTACAGCAGCCCATTTTGCTGTCCAGTGTGTCTGGCAAGTATTTTGTATTTCCTGCCATTTAACCTAGGCTTTAGCCACCATGGTTCTGATGAATAGAACTGCTGCAATGAGAAAGAAGTGGGGCTTTCCTTCTTTAATTTTTATTTATTTGCTTTTTTTTTCATTTCTGTGGCCTTAGGGAGGAACACCAGAAAGTTGCTGATGTTTTTCTCTCCAGAAAATCAAGGCTGAATCACCACACAGCATACGTTACACAGTTTGATAGGAATTTGGCTTTGCTAGATGAAACCTGCCTTAAATATTCACAACTGGCTACCATCGTTCAAGAGTTTGAGGTAAGTCCCCCTTGTTTTTTACCTGCATGGATGCATGACTGCACCACAGGACTTACTCAAGTCAATTTTTCTGCAACTCCTATTACTGTTCACACAGGGTAGAATGGGAGAATAGCTCTCCTCACACATTCTGGTGATATAAATGAAGTAAGATGTTCACATGAGCACAATGTGCATCTGCATCTGTTGCCCACACACCCCCGTGTGGATACAGAATGTATGTTTGTGAGTCTACAGACCTGTGAATATATTTTGCTGAAATATATGCAGATAGTGGAATAGTTTCTCATTCATATATTAACATATCAATCCCTCTGCTGATGTGTTAAAGTTAATAACTGTTACTTTTACCATCTCTTCATATCTCCTCTTCTTTCACTGCATTTTCCATCTTTTCTTTTGTATTGGGTCTGGCCAAGATGAAGTTAGGGTTAGGCTGCATGGGTGCTTATCTGCTGGTGGGGTCAACCCACAACATCTTGAGAGCTGCATTTCTCTGTATTTTTAAATGCCTCTTACTGCTTCCTCTGCTTACAGAGGATCTTGTAACAGGCAGCCAGCTGAACTGCAAAGGAAGACACCACCTTCACTGGCCAAATACAGGGTTCTCTTCATCCAGACTCCCTGAATGGACTGTAACCTTTGGGCCTGTATCAGTAAGCAAGAAACATATTTTCCAGTTGCATTAACTCAGTCATCCCTGTTGAATGACTGAAAAACACCATCAAAATGCAACTGACAGAAATTGAAGCCACAATTCTTGATTACATTTTAAAGTATTGGCAATGTGGCCAGTTCACATCATTTCAAAAATGTAAACCCATACGAGGATGGGAAAGTTCAGTTGGGCTACACTGCTTCTATCGAGTTAAAATGGTCCCAAGGCATGCTGCTTTAATGTGTATCTAGAATCCATGTTTCTCATTATCTTTGTCTGGTAAGAGGAATAACAACGACTACTTGGATGGAAGAGGGCCTGTGAAGATAAATTAGTGAGTGGACCTTAAAGGTTATTTAGAAGGCTAGCTCTGTGGTGTATGGATTGTGTTTTTCTCTGCAGCACATGTGAAATATTAAGGATAACAATTCATTTCAAAAGACATTTGGAAGTCAACATTTACGAACAGATACCTTGCAGTCAATACAATTATTTCCTGTTAGCAGCTGAGGGGAGCTCTGATGGCTCACACTGCTCTGAACATGAACTTGGCAAATGCAGGCTTTCTACTGATGGCTTGTATTCCTAGCATCCCTCCTGGCCATATGCCTATAGACTCCTGTCTTAAACATCAACCCTGAAAATTGGCTTTTATATCTAAGAAAGCAGATGGGCCTTCTCCTAGGATGAGATCAGCAGGATTTTACTCTAGAATCAGTGAGCTCTGTTACTTCTTGCCTTCTTGCATGCATGCACATACACACACAAACGTGGGGGAGGTGTCTATCAGACCTTTCCTATTGTGTTTTTTAAAAGATGATCACTATTAGCTTTCCAGTCTAACAACACAGAATTTAAGTCCTCATCTTGTTTCTATCACCTTTGACTTGAGTATGGGGGACTGGGAATGCTCAGCACAACCCTGAACGTGCATTGGTGAGAGTAGTCAGCCAGTTAGAGGCTGACTGAAGAGATGAAACATCTCTTCTGCCTGGGAAAATACTGTCCTTCCTAGCCTTACTTTAAACAGTTTAGATTCCTATTCCCCCTTTTACCCGGTCTCTCTTCACAAGTGGCAAACACTGCAGAAATGTTGGTCAATGAACACTGAAACCCTGTGAAACTCAGATGGCTTTTGGACTCAGACTTCATAAAGAACCAGCTGGGTTTTGTGCCATCCCTCTTGGGTCCTGCAAGCTTCTGTTTCTTAGTGCCTCCAGAGATGCGGAGACTTTTGAGGATTGAGTTTTGTGGACTGTTGTTGGTTTTGCAGCAGCGTTGTGACACAACTTATACACAGCAAGTTTCCTATTTTAACTAAGCCCTTATGAGGCCACATGCAATGGGTTGAATCTAAAGGGAAAAGGTAAAGAGAAAATTCTACTTCTCCACATGTGTTAAATCAGATCATGAGCTCCCTCTATTTTGCTGTAAACTCTCTCTAGATGCTCTGTTCCAACTCTATCACAGGAAGATGCTTTGCTGTATTTTGCTCAGTTCCATGTCTTGAAATAAGATACTAAAAAGTTGCAGGCAGAAGAAACTTTCGGTCAAAAAAACAACGAAGATGACAAGCTTCATTGAGATTTGATACTTCTGGCTCTTGAGATGCCATCCTAAAATCTTTATCCAACCTTTATCTTCTAAATGGTATTCACTTTCCTCCCTTTTCCCTCTGAGTCCAAACTACCTGTGAATGATGCCATAGGAAATAAATTGTTAAAAGTACTTCTTTATAGTTACAAATACCCCTTAGCAACTTGGTAAATTGGGAATGGTTCAACAGAATTTGTGCATTCGACTGTCAGCAAACTTTCAGGGTACACATCAGGTGGAGGAGACGACAGTTTGCTGCTGAGCTCACACATTGCTGATCTTTTGTGTTTCCTCTCCCTTCCCTTGAGGACAGAAGAGCTCTGGTGGAAGCCCACAGAGTGTGAAACACCAGCTTTTGAAAGTGGTGCAGCGTATCTTCCAGTATCGTGTGCTGCTCACAGGTCAGTAAAACTAAATCACTCTCAAAGGTATTCAATAGAAACCCTCCTGTGTTGTCCTGTGCTACATGTTGATGCCATGACAACTAAATTAGGGCTGGAGCAGCATGAGATTTCCTGGGAACTTAAACCTGCTTAATACAGGATTCAGGAAATTTCAGAGAGCCTGGGAAGGAGCAGGCACTTCTTCAGCACAACCATGCTGAAAGGTCACTAAAAAGTATAAAGTCAGGTGCTTTTAGCCATTCCTTCCTGGCTTTTCCCTTCCATGAGTTAGGAGAGGCAGAGTTCAGGAACCTCACTGCTGGCAGACAGGTTTGATTTTATTTATGTCAAGGACAATTATCAAAGGTAGTAGGGCACAGCAGTCCCTGGCAAGGGGAGGCACTCTGCACTGCATCCTGTATGACAGTGGCAAGCACTATCTCCTCCTATTCCATCAACAAAGCAGTTGTACACAGTACCACACCCTGAGCCCCATGTACAGTACACCTAAGGCTAGCAATAAGTTTTAGTCAAAATCCCAGCCCAATTTCTCCACATTCTAGGAGGCAGACATCCAGATGTACATTAACAGTACATTTACAGATCTTACATTTACAGGAAAACCTTCCCTTTTTATTCCCTTTACATATACATCACTCCCACCTGGAGTCTCTCCAAGGTGGGGCTCATTCTCTGCAAGCCACTGCAAATTTAGCAAGTCTGAGGCTGTGAGGAGAGCAATCTTTCTAGAGCACGATGTGGCCCCTAGAAAGAATTGTGAAGTTTAGGTTTGTTACTAATCACCTGGTTGGAGAAGGAAATGGTGAAATGTAGCAATGAATCTCAATGTTGTCAAGTAATGTCAGATTGAAACACAAAAAAGCAGGGATCCATAGACATAAAGATGGAGAAATGTCTTAGGAGCATGTATACATGTGGGTGGAGAGGGATGCAAGATGAGTTATGTGTGGGACAGTAAAAAGGAAGCTATAAACCCTGCCCATATTCAACAGCTGATGAAAGGCACGGCATATTAGAAAGGACTCCTATAAATGCAGCAGAACAAAGGGACCATATGAATTTTTACTGACAGCACAGATTAGCAGCAGTTTCATCTTGCTCCAGACACTCTGATCAAGGATGCAACTCATTTTTCACAGCTGTCTTTTCTTTTTTAGTAGCAGTAATACAAATGAACACCGGATGCCAACAGTAGGACTTTTTTTCTGTCTGACTTGCTTCCCTCTCTGGGTGCATCTGCATTAAGGGCACCTTTCCAGACTGGTGGGTTGCAGTACTTAGTTGTCTCACATGATACTTACAGTGTTTTTAGTGCATGCACACAAACACTGCATCCAAGGAAATGGACTTGTCACATCCCTGTCAGGAATATCCCCACCACATTCCCTTTTCTCTGTCCATTTCTGTGGTCCATGAGGCAAATTGCAAACATGAAGCACTGTATTTTTTGAGAGAGCTGGAAGGGTCTGAGTGCAGCTCTGGTGGCTGGACATTCCCCATATGGTTGAAGCAACTTGAGCTCCTCCTTGTCCCAGGTATTGGCACTAACTGAAAAAATGAAAGCTTTTGTGTGCAGTGGGATGTCTGCTGTTTCAAGATATTCCAGAAAATCGGCTGCTGCTTCAGTTCTTCACCTCACGAAACCAAGCTCCTCTTTGGATGCTAGGACAGGGTGGGTCTGGAACAGTGCAGTCCTTCAAATTCTCTAGGCAGCATAAAAAAAAAATGCAGATGTTTTTGTGTGTTCATAACTGGCTGTTTCTACCAGATAAGGAAGGGTATTTTATCAGGATATTGGTTGCCAGTTACTGTACTACAGCCAAAAGGAGTTGCCCACTCAGTTAAATGGCTGTAGGCAAGGACAGAGCTTGCAGCTGTAAAAAGGAATGCTAAATATTGCCTGATAACACCGCACAACCCCTTCCTGCCTGACTGAGTGCAGGCAGACGCTTTCCTGAATGCATGAGAAAGCCAGGCAGATTTGGGGGCACCAGGGAGGGGACAGCACCAGAAAAAGGAATGCATACGGATAGAACATTCAAGGGAATGGATATCTGTGAGCCGCACCATTCCCAGCACATAGGCCTGTTTCTTGGACAGAGAATTTAGGAGTTTGGATTAATCAGAGGGATAAGAATGGAGTATTTCATGATTAAGCTTTAAAAATGGTGGCATTCATACACTACAGTCATTAAAGGCATAAAGACCCAGACAGAGAACATACAGATGATTTAAGTCAAGTAGTCCAAATAAAGCTGACAGGTGAAAGGTTTGTAGATGATACAAATATAATTCCTGTAAATGTAAGTCCTATGGTGTGTAGTTTACAGAACATATTTTCAGAATGTGATGGAGTTCAGTAGTAGTCATTGAACTCTGCATGTACAGAACCAGAGTCTCTTTCCTGTGTCTACAGAATTCATGTAATACATTTTATATTAATACAGAAAATCGGTCAACACCGATTCATTCATCAGCCAACACCATTCATTCATTCAGATGGGAAAACAGAATTCAAGAGAAGAACAATTATTTGTCAAGTGGTGCTACTGAGCAATTCTCTTGGCTGACAAACCCGGAAATAGTACTGTCACTCTGTTTGTTGGTTTATACCTGCCAAGTTATGTGGTGAGTCCAAGTCTGAATCAATGCTCTTGCACTGATTCTCAAAGTAGAATGCTGTCAAAGATGTTTCACTTTGGCAAGAGGCAATATACACTTAATTATTTGGAAATAAAATGATACAGGACATTAGGATTTTATGTTTTAGCTAATCCAACTACAGATTATATGGATCTGAATTCTTATTACTGGATGTCTGTGTTTGATTATTTTCTGCAGATTACTTGAATAATCTTTGCCCTGATTCTACAGAGTATGAAGCCACACAAGGTAAAATGAAATGCGTAGAACAGAAATTCTGCTTCACTAACTCTGCTTCTAAAGAGGTGCAGGATCTGTATTGGAAATATATAGAACAGGATTATTTTCAAGATTTTGTATTTATAGGTTAGAAGTGAAGTCTACAAGAACTCACTACTAATGTAGATGAATTATTTAGGGCAAGAACCCTATCTTTTTTTCAATGAAATATGTGGGCTTCCAATACTTTTGACATAATGAACTTACAGAAGAAGAAATGATCATGTATACAAGCATGGTGCTGACACTGTACTTCAGCCCCAGTCACCTGGAAAATCCTAGTCCTCTTTGGCTCCATTCATGCATGGCCTGGTCATTGTAAAGCCAATTGGGACTGGTCCACCTACTTGTTTGAATACCATTATCCTGGGTATGCCTGCTGTTCTCTTAGAACTTTGGAGACACCCAGGTTTGAATCACATATCTGTATTCTGTATTCCTTAAGCCTAAGTAAACTTAAAAGACATTGCATAAAAATCTTTTCTGCTCAATCAAGAACAAACCCAGATGTTCATTTGCTAACACCATCCTTTCCACCACATCAGATGAATAAAGCAGAAGTCTCTTACTCCCACTGAAGTCAAAGAGAGGTTTAGCCTGGGCCTGAATGAGAGTAGCTTCCAGGCTGAAGTAAGAAGGATAGCATTGTATTAACGAAACCAGTTCACCTGTCTGTTATCGTGAGTGTGAATCCAAAGCAAATAACAGCAAGAAGGTCTGAGACCGACTAAAAGTCAGTCTGTTCTGACCAAGAGTAGAGTCTCGTGCAAAATTTAGGACCCTAGTCACTGATAATGGGAGTATAGCTATAGCAGTAATTTAAGCAGGGCCAAGGCAGATGTTCAAGCCCTGTAACCACATTTGCCTATCTTGTGTGTGCTGAGCGTACCCTTGTCACATTTCTGGCCAGCAATGCCTAGCATGCTCCTAGATTAGGCCTGGAAATGGGTAGGATGCCCTGTTCCACAGGAGAAGAGATATGAGATATGGACCTAAACTATGTTATGCCATTGCCCTCAGGGCCAGCAAACATGCCCGGGCCCAGGCTTTTTGCCAGTGGAGAATCCAGATGTTAATTCATGTCACCACTTCATACACACTTCGGTCAGAAAGGGATGACCTGTCCTCTCCCTTGGCAGTAAGCAGAAACAGGTCACCTTGACTGCCATGCTTTTAGATCGCTGAAGCTGGATTACATGAATCTCTGCCTACCACAAGCTCCAATTGTCAAAAATATGCAATTAGAAAACATCACAAAAAGATTTTGTGCTTATAAGGAACCTTATGAGCTCTCTTGGTCAACACAAGCATAATGCAGAGCTTTGCACAACAAAAGGATGACTGTTTTGGGTCCTAAATTTGCTGGGCAGTTGTGTCCTGGTGGTGCCAAAAGATTTAAGGAGCTGCTGCTGCTGGGGGGTTTGTTTTTTTTTTAATTAAAGATGTCATTGTAAATAGAAAGGATTGGGGTTATTTTCCTCCTCTCTTACATGATTTGTGGTCTTTGCTTTGCTTCACCCCTCAGCTGCCTTATTCATTGTTTCTGAAATCACGGACCGAGCCAATGAGAGCATGCTCCAAGGGGTGAGTCCTACCATGACACACTCTCTCCTAATCAAGTGTCTTTTCTGCACATCTGCTGAAGTGAATTCGTATCCCTGCTAAATTCTGAAGCCTCCTCCAGGGTGAAGCTCAAGGGTTTATACGGATCTGGCTTAGAGCACTGCAGATATGGAGTAGGTCTCTGCCCTTTAGTGCAGCTGTGCAAGATGTAAGTCACTGTAGCAAGCAACACAAAGGTTTTTTTCCTCTTGGGGTTGCCAAAATGGCATGTGGCACAATGAAGCCAGAGACAGGAATTTTCATGGTTCTGTTTCTAGTCTGGGATGGTTTTAAATACGAAATGCTGAAGACATAAAAAATGTGCTGTCAAAGATACATTCTGAGCTCATTTATGTAAGTTTTCCACCGTTCTGGAATCTGATTTTACTTCAGAAGAATTGGTCCTGGTTTACAGTCTTACAAATGTTCAAACTGCCAGATAGACTGACCATGACTTTCATAGGCTACAGCTCATGTATAAATTTAGATTTAGATATCTAAATAAGTTATATAGTTCTCCAAAGTAATGAACAGTTTCCATAAGGTCACTGTGACTTACTAATACCTCTCACATGATATTAGAATCCTAATTTACTGGCAAAGATAGCCTGCACATAGCTAGTCTTATGACCATTTGTTTCCAAGGATTTAGGTCTGATTTTTATCTAAGATGACAGGAATTGTGCTACTGACATTAGTAAGAAGCAGTGTTGGGAGGCACAGAGGCAGCAGAGAGAATGTCAGACACAGGATGCAGCAGGTTCCAGAGGAATCCAACTTGGTGGACCTCCAGGTGATATCATCACTAAAGGCAGTGTCTTTCTTTTTGTCATACTAGCCACCCACACCTTCAGCTGGATTCTCTCCTGGGGTTCATGTTTGCAGAACTACAGCTTTAGCTGCACAGACCAAGCATCCAGCTGAAGTAGTTAGTGAGAAGTACCTATGGTCTTCATAGTCTAATGAAATGTTGAGAAATAGTCATAGTAGAGCCCAAAATTTCAAAACTGCCATTTTTAAGCACTTCTTTTCAAGGCATTTAGATTACCAAGCAGTACATGTAGTTGCTATGGAAGATGTCGACCATTATGTGGTTTGTGTTCAACCACATGCATGTTAGAGAACAAAGCACCTCATTCCAGGCATCCTGCATTTTACCCAATAAGTAAGTGGTTACACTGAAGCATGTCTTTCTCAAGAGGTGACTTATCTTAAGTATTTTGTCACTGCATTGAGTCACAGTAATTCCAAGTGATGGGGAATGCATGATATCTTTTGGGAAGCTGTTCACATTTTACTTCTCATTTGAATGTTGCTGATTTTAACATCCTGCCTTGGGATTTTGTTGTGCCTTTGCTAAATTAAAGATCTCTTTGGCATTGTAAAAATCCTTCCCTATGGTTAATTACAGTTGGCAGTCATGTCTCTTCTTCACTATTTCGTCTACTGAGCAGAGAGAGGGTTGTTAATAATCACTCAGGCATCAAAACACAAAATCCAATGGACAAAGAGGAAAAACACCTAAGCATTAATGTGGACAAGGGGAAGAAATCAAATGAAATATCAACCCACCTTAGTAAGACTTTGTCTGCAGGTAGGATTTTAAAGTTGAAAGAATAAATGCACAGGAATTGATAGGGAAAGACATATGCTGAGGGCCACTACAGCCACATGCCAGCACTGCTGGCTCAGCGTGTTTCCTTTAATGCCTTTGACCTCTGGCTGCAGGGGGAATGGAGGCACCGGGTGAGGCAGTGAACTCAGACTGCGTGACGTGGTAAAAACGCAGTAGGTCAACTAGATGAAGGATGTTCTTCGCAACAGCTCAGGAGGTAAAAATGAAAAAGCCTCAAAATCCAAGGCGCCCTTCATCTTTTAAAAATGCTCTGTTCAGAGGCGAAGTGGAAGCATCTGCTTGCAGCAGATGAACCCGAGAGCCAAGAATGTCAACTTTTGCTCACATCTGAAAATCCCTGCTGCTCAGGTTTAAAAGCCATGTCTCTGATATATGTGCCAAGGTCATAAATGCAGCCCATGTGTTCATAGGCTGTTTTAGAGCACCAAGTTCAGTGATGATCTCCTCATGGCTAGAGACAGAAAAAAGCCAAATCTTGTAATATTTGTATCAGAAAGGGATAAGTTGTAGTTAAAACTACTTACTATTTCCTGAATAGGGAAACCTGCCTTCATAGATCTGCCTCCTTCTCCTTCTGATAGCTAGAAATTGAGACTGAGTCTCTGAACCTGCTTCTCCTGAAGTCAGTGGCAAAATTACTACAGATCAACATGAAGCCCAACTAGTAGTTTCTCTTTTTGTGCAGAGATGATCTCAAGCCATGGGAACATATAAAAATTTTGAGCATGCTGAAGTTCAAGGTTCTTAATGCCAAAAGTCAAAATTCAGATCTACATTATCACTCAATGCAAACTTCAAAAAAGCTTAGAACTATTGTTTTGGTTTAAGTCCATTTCCACTTTTACTTTTCGAGTGTCTCCACACCCCGCGCTCCTGCTGCATCTAGCTCAGAACATGGTCCCCCTTCACACAGTAACATCAGCCCAACTGCTGTGTTGATATGGTTCTATGACACTCCAAAACTTTACAAACCTTCCTTTTAAACACAACACTTCTTTTACTTCTGATTGCTATGGAAAAGTTCCAAACATGAGCCATGTGTAACCAAAGCAGCACTCTCTGCTTCAGCAAGCAGACAGCCTGAACACCTTTGATAAGTGTAAACTCTTAGCTACTCTGATCTCTTTGGTTATTTACTCTCAAGTTTATTTAAAGACACTTTGGGTGTCAGTACAAACTATTGCGTCATCAGCCATTATAGTAGATAGGATGGGGACAAATGCTGGGAGGGAAGTCTATGCAGATGAATTGGTAGTTGCATTACAGCCAAACGAAAAGGTGAAGAAGGAAAGGAGAAAGATGCAAGATGCATGGAAATGATGTTGTTATACAGACTGCTTCCAAGTAATGTTCAGCAATAATCACTAGTTAGTTACTGTATAAACACTATACTGTTACCACGTCAAAAGAACACATGTAGATTGCAGGGAGGATGTGGTCTAACAAGCCTAAGTTTTAACATAAAAAGAAATGTAATCTGGCCACTCTACAGAATGATTCTGAAGCCATGGACTTACTAAGCAAAGGTTTCAACAGATTTTATTTTCTTTCTCCTCAGTCAAAGAATTTACAATCATACTTTCCATTAATAAAGCATTCTTTGTACCAAAATAACAAATATTTCATCATAAAACTGAGATGTCAGGAAAAGTTTCCACAGTAATCTCAGAGCTTTAAGGGACACCTTAGAGGTTGAGAACTGCAAGAACTCAGTTCCTATCAGAGCAAGGTCACACATCTTCTTCTGTCACCTCTGCTTCCTTAGATTTTATTCAAATATATGGAAAATTTGTATGAATACTTTTATGAAGTTAGAAGTATACATAAGTGGACAAAATCAGATTTCCACTGCATATTGCACCGAAGTCAGTGGAGTTATCTTACTGGTGAAAATAGTCACGAACGTTCAAATTCTGTTTTTGTTGTACCATGGTCTTTCACTTAAACCAAATAATCCATTTTTGGATTTTAGCTAAGGGGAAACTGCCAAGGAAACATCAACAGAGGACACCAACTTTGGACTGCTTGCAAGTCCACTAGGACATGGGTGTTGGTTTGCTGAAAGTGCTTACAAATCTCTCAGATCATTAAGTTTGACAACAGCTGAGTTTTGTATGGTTTAGATTGACTTGTAATTAATATGAACGTTAACTGCAGTCCTAAGCTCTGTTCCTTACTTCTACTCTAGGCATCTCACAAGCAATGCGGGAAGGAAATCCGGTAGTAAGCAACAGTTGTCAAAGGGGCAAACTGAGAATCCCTGATGCCTATGGCTAAGGACTAAGCAGCTTCCTTTGAAGTGGTAGTGGTTAGCTTGTAGCTCTTTCATATTTTGAGGGAAAGACTTATATTTGCTGTGTTGCATTAGTGTGCAATGGTTTTTATCTCCGCTACGCCATGCTTACATTTGAAGAACATCACCATATCCTTGGAGTTTTACAGATGCACTAGACTGTATAATAATTGCTATTAATAATGTCTGTTTTGGAACAATTTCATCACACATTCCACATCAATTTTTACACTTCATTTTTTATCATATCATCAGAGCACATCTGCTCTTTTTGAAGCTGTGGCCTGGAAGAGATGAAATAAAATTTCCTTCTTTCCCATCTGTGTGAATGCTGTGGGTTTTGTGAAGAGGCATGTTCATGAGAATCGAAGTTCAATATTCTGCTAAATCAGAGATTGTCCTCCAGAATTAATATCCCATCCACAAAACCCATAACCAGCAGTTCTGTTCGTTCTATCAGATTTTCAAAAATGCAAAGAATTTAAGTGACTCTAATTACAGAGCAAAATGAACAATGTCACTCAATATAGAGTGTTAATAACTTGACATGTACCCAGCTGATGTTCTAAGTAATAATTTAAATTTGGCATGTACCTGGAAAAAGGAAGATTTCTAATGCCATTTATTAACTCATCAAACTACACTCCAAAAATCTGACAGGAACATTGAATTATGATCTACATTTTCTGCAGAATATCAAAAATTCATTATTAGCTTTTTTGTTTTATGATAATAACACTCCAGCAGTTTTTCCCCTGGGAACTATTAACCCAGGATTTTCAGACACCTTATGATATAAACTATCTCCATAGCATTTTCATCGAGTAGAAAAATACTATTTGCAATTTACAGATGCACAAACAGAGGCATAAGGCATACCATCACCGCATAGTACTAAGTCTATCTGTAACTGTAGGAGACATTCACTACTTGAACTAAGCAGAGTTTGCATCACTCTCTGAACTTCTACAATCTGTTAGAGGCCCTGAGAAGCTTAGAGTTATAAATCATTGTTGCTATTAACAGCTGGTGAATTCCTTGGGGAGGCAGTACTCCTTCACAGACACAATGATAATATGTTCCCTGCCTCACGGAAGCTGCAGTCCACTGCTCAATTGTCTAGAGAAGGATTTCAGCTACCTCACATCTGCAGTACGAACTGGATGGAGCTTTGTTTTCATTTTTGAATGAAAGCTTGTGAAGGGTCTTTGAAAGGAGAATGATTGGAGTTTTAAGAAAAATGAAGAAAACTATATACACAAGGAGTTTTAGGGAACTGTAAGGAAACTGTACCCTCTCCTCAGCTGCCCACATTTCCAGACAAATCACAGTCCTTCACATGTGATGGCTGTTTGACTTCCTACAGGAAATGAGTTTGATACATCTCTGTCCACTTCCTGGTGAACATGTGTCCATATTGCAAACATCAGCATTACAACAGGCACCTCTAACAGCAGTCCTAGGACAAGCTGAGGTGTATCTGAGCTGCAGCAACTGAGTTCTCCTCTCACTCTCATAGAAACCCTAAGGAGTAGTATTAGCACTTGCCAGGGGTGTGCTCACAAGAGCCCACTGCCTTTTCTGCAGATGATGAATGGGCTTCCATTATGGAAGCTGTCAATTTGACAAGTTTTGCAAGGGCTAAAATACCCTTTCGTGATGGGTAAGCCCTTTGCAAATATCTTTTGCAAAGGTCAGCTGTCCCATGATCCCTTGTGTTTCCTGAGATATTAGTTTATATATTGTTTCCATGTTGCTAGCCTATAGTATGTAGGAAGTGACCTGAAAAATTCCATTTGTTAGTCTCTGCACTGCAAAAGAGATACTTGATGGCTGAAAGTGCTGAAAACTGTCAACTGGCAGTTATATTGCATGGTCACAATGCACCTCTGAGCTAGTCAAGATTTGTAGGTGTTTTCATACATTTGGTGTGTGGTTACTGATTAAGAACTAAACCTAACATCATGCTAAACAAGT
The DNA here is from genome assembly GCA_013399475.1 of Chauna torquata. Classification (NCBI taxonomy): domain Eukaryota; kingdom Metazoa; phylum Chordata; class Aves; order Anseriformes; family Anhimidae; genus Chauna; species Chauna torquata. Next base: position 138,644 of record VXAL01010015.1, read on the forward strand.
GTTATATTTCACCAGAGCAGTAACATACAGAGGTATTTCAGGTTTATCTCAAAAAGCAAGCTGCAATAGCTACATTAATTGTTAGCTGAAATCCAGCATAAATTAGACTTGACAGACCATCATGCTGACATGGATGTGCTCCTTCTGGTATCTGTGATAGCTTTCTTAATTAGCTGATTCTGCAGACACCATTGATTTGTATCAATCAGGCAGATACATCCTTCATTACATTGTACAATCTAATGGAGTCTAACTAAGCCCAGGGATAGCTTAAGGCCAGTCAATGGAGCACAGGGAAACATACCATTATCTGCAATAGCAGAAAAGAGTAGTCAAGGGCTTCCAGGTCACGAAGCTGTATCAGATATGGTCCTTAGTCTGTAGTTTTCCTGTGTATGTAACTGAGGATTTAGGACACAATGGCTCACTTGGACAAGCGAGTCCTTCTTTTTTAGACATATTCTAGTGATGTCTCATTGCTGCTGTGCAGCCCATTCTACTGTTTGGACCAGATAAAACCACAGCTGAATCCTATGTACAAGCCTGGGTTTTAGCAGCATCACCTGCTAAGTGGAAGGAGATTTGAAAAGACTCTAGCAATACTGCACAAATACAGACCCTTCTTCCTCCTCTGCATATTCCATCCAATACCATCTTTCTTATTAGAGCAGAGGCTTAGTTAAATTTATTAACCATTTATTAAATTTATTTACCATCTTCATAGATAAATTCATGCCACATGCCAGTGCCCACTGTCTGTGCTCTCAAGTCAGGTAGGCAGTTAGTAGTATCGGAGTTTGATAATAAGCTTCCTGATCTTTGCAAAGCATCAAAAGAGAGATGCAACTGCACTGCTTGCTTACTAGTTAAGCTTCTAAATTCCCTACTGCCAAGTCACTAATCTGTTAGCACAGAATATAAACCTCCAGATAACACTAGCAATGATCTTATTGTATCAAAGCATGCTTTGGATTATCTATGTCATGCCTCTAATGCACACGCCTTTGGAGCAGATATTGTACTTTGTCCCTGCTTCCAGTTTACTGGTTCCCAGAGCACGAAAGTCAGCAAAGAGGCCAATGTATAAATACTGCACGGAGTTAGCAGGCTCTTTTGAAGGTGAACTGAGGTATAGAGGAGGTGTTAAAGAGGTATCAAAGATGACAGGAGTGTAGAAGGCCATAGCAGATGTGAATGCAGGTGATGAGGTTTCATAAAACCTATGAGGCTGGAAGAAGACTTTCTGGACCTAAAATCCCTGGGCTCAGCTCTCTCAGAAACCTAATTCTGTAATACCACTTTAATGTCTTAGAGAAATAAAATGGTGAGGAGGGTTGAGGGAGGGTTTGCCTGCTTTTCAAACGAGCAATCACCATGTGGTCTCCTAAATGCTGTTTCTCTCCCTCAGGAAAACTTGCAGAAGCTGGTACACATTGAGTACAGTGTGAGGGGGCAGAGCGGCCTCCTCCAGCCAGGAAGGGTGAGTGCTGCAGGCAGACCTATGCTGATAAGGACATTGTTTCCGGCCAGCTTTATCTCTGCCTGTGTGGATGGCCAGATTTCAGATGTCTACAGGTGTTGTTTACTGATCCACTGTGATTAAGAGTTGTAGCGCTGGTTTATGTAAAAAGCCACCACTCTGGCAGTGCTCGAGAGCACTGCATGCTGAGAGCCTCGCGCTGGGAAAGACAGGCATTGCCCCTGTTTTTACACAGAGCAGCCATTTGATTTTTCACTCCAGCTGTCCTCAGCCACCCCATGTAGTGTGTTTTGGAGAAGTTGTTGTTTTCCTTCTTCTATATTCCCGCTGAAAAGTTTGAAATACTAGCAGAAATTGCTTGCAGCCTGGAAAGGCTCGTTTTTATTAGGCTACATAAGATTCTTAAATGAGGAGAAATTATCTACTTTCAATTTTTTATTCTTACCTTTCTCCAGTGGTGATTTTAGTGCAAGACATCATTTTTAAGCAACACATGAACAGAAATGTGGGCAAGTGTATGTCTATGTCTTGCCATTCACACCAAATGCAAATTTTTCCTCCTTTCTTTCCAACCTTTCCAGTTTCCTCAGGTCCAACATGCCTCTACACTTGAAAAGATTTCTTTCTTGAGTTTTGCAACCCTAAATTTCCCATCAGTCCACCACTGTCTTTAGCAAAACTCATGAAGCAATTTTCAAGGCATGCATATTCCTCGTATAAGAATCCTCATCAGCCAAGCATTGCAGTGATCCTCTTATTTTTTCTCTAACGACAGTATCCTCACTTGCCCTTGCTAGGTAGTGATTTAACAAATTCTGCAAACCCCAGCAAGTACAATTTGTGGGACCGGTTGCCGTAATTATAAATTGTTCTTGAGAGGAAAATTACACCAGATTCTGCTCTTCATTAGAAAAGAGCAGATGTCTGTAAATCCACTACTGTACTTCAGTTACTCTAGACCTTTTCAAATGTTATTGCAATCAAGTTCTAGTATGCTGTTTTGGCTGGTTACATATACAGTCCTGTTTACACACAGTAACAATACAGACAGACAAGGTACTGTGCTTGCTAACACATGTTACGTATGTAGGCATAGTTATGCAGATATGAAAAGGTTTTGGCATTTCTTTTTGGTTTATCTATTTTTCATAATTAGAGGATGAGTTCTTTTCTGAAGCCCATTAAATATTAGCTTTGCAACCTGTGACAGCCCCCTCTGAGCACAGTTCATGGTGCAGAAGCAGTGGGCTGAGGACTGCCTGGTGTCTGACAAGTGGGGTTGCAAGCCATTCAGTACTGATACAAATGCAAGCCATAAAGAGCAGCAGGGCCAGCCCAGGCACAGACTAAGCTAAATCATCAGGAGTCAAGCTAGAAGCAGGTGTTAAGGTGCTTACTGTGCTGACAAAAGCAGTTAAGTGTGCCTCCTTCTACAGGAGGAATGTTCTCTTTTCTCAGTGTTTCAGAATGAAGTGTCAGGATTACAACAGGTTTTGTTTTGTTTTGTTTTCTTTTAGATCTTTGTGAAAGAGGGAACACTGATGAAAGTCTCTGGGAAAAACAAGCACCCTCGGCATTTGTTCTTGGTAGGATTTCTTTCGTATTTTTACTGTCTCTTTCATATCTTCTGCACTTTCGTGGCTGTAAATCAGGGAAGAAACTTTGCAGTTGCAAGTCATTTAACCATCAGCAGTGATGTGGTGAGTGGGTTTCTGTTGCTAACAGGACATAGAAGACTAGCTTCTTTCACACGTCCCCATTGGCCCTGCATATGAGAATAAGGGCTGTGCGGCCCTCCATTTGTGCCACAGCTCCGTACAGCCTCGACTAGGCTGTAATTCTGCAAAGGAGTGCAGGTTTCCAAGGTGCCTGGGAGGATGGGAGCACCTGAATACTTTCAGCAATTAAGCTTCATACTTAAAAATCCACCCCTCAGGCCCTAGAAGGACTGATTAGAAGCAAGAGAGAATGCACTACTGGTAAAGTTTATGAAAGCTGTCTTTGGACTCACTTGGGTGAGACTTGTATTCTCGAAGCTCAAGGACTGGGTTTTAGTTCCCAATGTCCATGTCTGTGTAAACTACCTGATAACTGTGTGCGCCACCTGAATATAGTCTCTCTGAACACACGCACACGCGCACACACACACACACACACCCCTCCAGCTCTTTGTTGACTGAAGCAGCGGTTTTCAATAAGGGTTTGCAAAATTCTTCGAAGACAGTTATGAAAAATTAACCTGTAATCAGTTGGCTGGAATGTCCTTCATATGGGTCCACAACCCTCCTGGAAAACTTTAAGTATTCACAATCAAAACAGATGAGAAACCACCACTTTGAAGATACACTGTTAACACTCATGTTTTCTGTTTTGCATTACACACTACATTGAGCAGTTACAGAGCATCTGAGACTCCAGACTCCTGAGCATTGTTCTCAACTTTGCAGGTAGCTTATTGTATAACTGCAGTTATTTTTACGCTTTTATCTGTATGATGGGGAAAATAATACTTAGCTGTCATAGGATTTTGTGATGCTTACCTGTTAATGTTTGAAAAAAATCTTTAGAATTTTAGAGATTTTAGAATCTTCTCCCTAGAAAAGCACCATAAAGTACTGAGCATTACTGCTGGTATTAACGTTACTGTTTGCAGACTTTATTTTAAAATAGTGGTTACCTGGAATATATATTTGCTGAGGCCTCTGTAAGTGGGATCATCGTGAGAAGGAGAGATGGCTTATTATAGGAGACATATGTTTTGCCATTAATTCTTCTTATTTCTCCCTCTTATTAATATTTCCTACTTGTACACGAGCAGGATAGTGAAAATGCAGGCAAGAGAATCAGTGTGGAATGTGGTAATTCCTGCATTAACATCTGAATGGGTTTGCATTATCTGCTAACACTGCGGAGTCTCTGTTATGCCACCACCACTCAGGTGTTGTTTAATAGACTATTCAGCCTGTGGATACATTAAGACAACTACTGCATAGCTCTACCAACACATTCTATCTTTGCATGTAGCACCCTTACTACATCAGTCTGAAAGCCCTACCACGCATCACTGCCAACACCTTTTTGTAACAGCTAAGAACTGCATAAACATACTCTTCCCTCTGCCAGTGCATCTAGCCCAATCCTTGTGCTGTCTTGATTCTGACATCCAGGGGAAAGAAAAACATACACAAAACCCCAAGACTAGAATAATCTTCTAAATATTGTCTCTTAAAACCTACATTTATTTAAATCCTTCCTATTTTAAGGACTATATATAAATCCTTTGAAGCTACTGGCAAAACTCAGGTAGGATAAGAATTTGCCCTAAGGTATTTATCAAAAAACTTTCAGAACTGGATGGTTTTTTATGATGCTTCAGCTGCCACTCAAAAAGATTATCAGAAGCTAGTATGTACAGATGTAGTTTGGTTTAGCTCTGGATGAAGTAAGTGCTTACCTTAGCTATCCAAAACATTTTTACATGAACACCATTTTCTGAAGTTCTTTGTAATGAACTTACTCTGACTATAGCTGAGTCAAGTTCAAGACCTGGAGAAAATTTCAGCGGCAGAGTATACATTGAAGGATGAATCTGAGAATTTAACCCCTACGCATCCCAGGAGATGACCCCATCAAACTAAAGTTGTAGTTAGAATATGCCATAAAATTGGGTGCGTGCCAACCTCTTACTTGGCCTGTGCGTTCAGGGTGTGCTTTGGTGATGTGCAAACTTGTGCTCTGAATATATAAGGAGAGTTGTATATCTGTGCACAGCTCCTATAGGCATGAGTGTGTAGCACATGCATTTAGGGGCTTTTGGGGTGCGTATTTTTCTGTGGGTGTACATTGTGTGTATCACAAGTTTACTTGAGCTGGCTGTTTTATGCAGGCTGATGGTATTGTTGAATGTGGTGTTTCCTGGCAGGATGTTTGGTGAGCTTTGCTGGGCGCCTGTTTCCTGAGTCCAGTCTCTGTTTACAAGGATGTTGGGGCCTCTTTGCAGTGCTGTATGGGGGAGCTGACACTGGCAGGCCCCCGACTGCCCCCCAACCACAGAACTGTGCAACTCAGACACTGTCTCTTATCTCACCCTTCCAAGAATTTCTCTACAAAGGCTGCTTGTGTTGCAAGTGGGGTGTGGGAAGCTGCTATCAAATAGGAGATTGTTTAATGCTCTAGCCAGCAGGGCTGGAGCATAGGAGGTTTCTGAGTCAGAGCCTGGAAAACGCAGCCCCAGCACACGTTCAGGCTGCTCCACTGACACTCAGAGGATGTTTAACACTGACTTGAATAGAACAACACGGGGTTCATAATGAACTATCCTTTAAAACATTCAGAAAAAACAAACACATGGTAGGAGCTTTTAGACAGAGAGTGTGCTACATATGGGTGCCAGCCGTTCGGTGGGGCACAGATAAACTTGTTTGGGTCAATAAATCTGGACACTGTAGGTTAGAAAACTTGCTCTGAGCTGCAATGTTACTGGGTTCCTGTTACAACAAAGGGAACGATAAAAAGAAGAGGAGAAAAAAAAAGCAGTAGAAGAAAAAAAGAAAAGAGCAGAAGTCTCCCTCTTTCTCTGTGTTATCAACGGCTGTTTTGGGGACTCTGTGTGCATGGGGTAGTGCAGAAAAGGAATATTTGCTCCTGTAGCAATATATACACAGTTTGGGGATCCCAGCTATTCCAAAACTTTTCTGGCAAAGAGGAAGTGTGTCTAAAACCCAAGGACTTCTGGGAACTACTTAGGAGTTGTGGCAGTAGAGCTCTTCTGCCACAGATTCCTGAGGGGCTGCAAGGTCAGCTTATGCCATGGTCCAGTCCTCACTGCTTCAGGGAACAGTGTGCAGCATGAAGCAGGAGGATGCACGAGACCCCTGGTACTGATGCTGGTTCTGTGTATACCATTCATATAGCCATCACTCAGGTCTCCGGCATGGGAGTGGTGAAGGAGACAGCAGCAAGTGCAAACCTTTTCTTCATGAAAATCTGCATGCGTTGCTTAGCAAGCTTTGAAATATTTATCATAATTTCATTGTGACAAGCTGTGGCTGGTGGGATCTCAGTTAGAATCACAGCCCACCTCTATATACTGTTCAAAAAAAAAGCAGAAGGAGATTAAAAAAAAAAATCCACTGGGCAATTATAAAACAAAGTCATCAGTAATGTTGAATAAAATCTTGGGATATTAATTTGAGCTGCCATGACAACAGCAGGCACCAAGGTCTCTTCCTTAATCAACAGTAATAAAAGGATGAGCTGCTTTTTAAAGAAATATCTAACTTTTTAAGTAAGTAAAATAAATGGGCTTTTCTGTTCAAGAAACCCAGCAGCACATCATGCCAGAATCCTAAAGATCTCTCTTAGTAGTTCACTTTCTTAGGCTTAGTGCTCATAATTAGCTACCTTTTCCTGTGGTTTGAAACAAGCCTCAAGTACTGGCACCTATGACTGCTTACACTGAAAGGTTTACATTTGCTCAGGTTTTCCTAGCTTAGCCTCACAGACGCTTAGTGTTCAGTAGGTTGTGATGAATTTTCTGGTTATGCATAGCCCTAGTTACACTAGGAATCATCATGTGGTCAGTACTGTGCAGGTGTCACTGTAATGATTGGATAAATGTTAGCATGGAGGGTAAATTATGGAGCAGTAAGTAAATGGCATAAAAACTCTGTGACAAGCCATTTGTCACCCTATTCTAAGGAACAAAAGGAGTAAATACTCCACTTTAGACTACAGAGAATAGAGTCTGAGATGCCTTTTCTGACTGGATAGTATGCTTTAATATCCTCAGTTGAAAAGTGTTATATTAAAAGAGCTTTAAATCCTGCATCAGTTATGACTTACTAGAAGGCCACAGAGAAATGCACACTAGAATGGCCAATGCAGGACAACTCGCGAGTCTTTTTGTTAAAAAATAATGGAGAACCAAATCAGAATTTTTTTTTCCACTAAGCAATGTAGAATAGAGGAAAATCAAATAGTTTATTTAATCTTCAGGATGCCTATCTAATCCTTTCACTTAACATCCTTTATTTTCAAAATATATAAAATCCTAAACAAAAACAAACACCATCTGAATCAAAAAAGGAAACTTCCTTTCCAAAATGTTAGAGTGAAATATTTCAGCATTTTCCACAAAAATATTGGTTGATCTTACTCAGTAAACTCAATTCAATTTTAAAAATAGTAAAATTTGAAGTAAGATGTTTTGGGGAAAGTCACTCCACTATATTTTGCCCCACATCAGTGAAAATGTGCATTTTAAAGATGTGCAGCTAATGCCCAGAAACTTGATTTGCTGTGAATCAAACAGCTACTTAATGAACTGGTATCTGTGAGTTAACTCACAACCATAACAAAGGCAACAATTTTGCTGTTAACTTCAAGGTGATAAAGACTTAATCATGTCATTTTTCTTTAACAATTGTTCCTGTTCTGTAAGAAAGCTGAATTACGACCTGTTAAGAAAACATCCATAAGGCTCTGCTTTCCATTTTTTTCAGGGAAGCAAATGAGTGAAAACTTTACAACCGCAGTTTTAGGCAGTCAGGCAGTACTAAAAAGACCTCAACAATTCCAGGCATAAAGGATATATTATTTTATTGCCAAATTAAAAAAATGACATGTAGTCCATATACGTAGGTCCTGTTCACAACCTGGTTAGCCAGGCTGCCAGCACAAGACAAGGGGGAATCCTGTATTCAATTTTCAATGATTCTTTAGTTTCTTCCCTTCTTCTCAGCCTCTCCCTTTATCACAGTTTTCCTTCCAAAATGCAATAGTATTAGCATCGAATTGGCTATATTAAAATGTTCTTGTCACAGAGGAATCCAGCTGAAGCTAGTTTCTGTTTACTTTTTAACTTCTCTTCAAAATTTCTGCATTTAAGACACTTTGTCTCTGGCATCACACAAGATTACCTACGCCTTGCTTTTACATTGCCTTGCACATCTTTGTTCACAGTATCCCAATATAGTAATCAAGTTTATGAGTTTATGCATATTGGTACTGATGTGAGAGGCATAAGAAAGAAAACAAGAGAATGTGATCTGTTTATTCAAGTAAAGCAGAGAACGCAAACACGCAAGTGTTACTTTAGCGATGTTAAGGTCCACTGACGCTGATATTCCTTCTGGTAGTAGGGGAAGGAGAGGCCAGCAAAGATCTACCAGGTCCAGTTCTGCTGTTTCATTTATTTGTTTGCTGGCACAGTGTCAAAAGCCTGCAATGATGTCTATGATTAAGCTAGGCAAACAGCAGAGAAGATCTGATCCTATTTTGCGTGAAGCTGTCTGATAAACATGCAAAGAGCTGGGAGAACTAAGGTGTTGAGTCACAGATGTTTTTTTCCTCATAAAATGAAAAAAAAGTTTCTAATTTTGCCATCCCATAGTCTCTGTTGCGGCCCACCGACCCAGCAACGCTGCCGTATGTCTGAGAGAATTCTGCTAGCAGGGAACTCCGGTTACTCCTCTTGAATATCCAAACCATTCCTCCCTGCATCATTCTTCCAGACCTTGACACCTCTCCTCACTTCCACTTCCTTTTTGCCCAGAAAACAGAAGTCCATGAAGCCCAGCCCTAACCCTGGCCTCACCACAGCGTCACTGTCAGGGGACAGACAGTCAGAGCAGCAGCATCCTGGGCAGTTAGTTGGTATTGCCAGGTAATAAATGCAGAGCCTGCCTTCCTAACTTGAACACAGTATTGCCCTTAAAACAAGCAGCTGAATAACCCAAGTTGAATAAAAAGGAGCTGATTATCTACTTGCTTAGCCATTAGCAACAGTCCAAAATGGGAAGGATTCAAAAGTCCTAGATCCAGACTCCCCAGAGCTCTCCGGAAATGCAGGTCTTGATCTAAGCTGTGTAGCTTGGGCTTGTCTTTAGCAACAATCCTAGCAGTTCATCAAGTTACTGCTTGTTCTGGGTATCCCCCCAGGAGTAACGGTCAGCCTACAAACCATATTGCAAATTATTGATTTTGTCTTTCTCTTCATATAGATGAATGATGTTCTGCTGTACACATATCCCCAGAAGGATGGCAAATACCGACTAAAAAATACGTTGGCTGTGTCAGGCATGAAGGTAATGTCTTATCTGTATTATAGGCTGGAATTAAAGTTGTATAGTGGGCAGGTAGAGCTTTGCTGGTTTATGTCTCATTTCCAGCTGACGGCAAGGGGAGAGAGGGGATGGGCCTGCCACCAGGGGATTCCCTTGCCTCTTCCAGAAGATAGAAGGAAAAATAATATAAAGTAAACATATAACAGATTATCTGTAAGGTTGTGACTTAGTGTGACAGCCTTATTCATGCTGGTAATGAATAATGCAAGCCAAAATCAGATTTACTATCTGATCATTAAACTGGAGACAAAAAAGATTTATTATCCCATTTTGTCCATCCCCCTCCTCATCTCTTCAGCCAATGCACGTTTTTTCCCTACAACACATTCACTGGGGCTTAGGCTGCCAGGTTTTAAACCCCTGCCACCCAAAATTTATATAAGCTTTCATTTGCCTGGTTTTTATGTGACCTTCGACCATTTTCATCAAAAATGTTAATGGACTCAAGAACTTCGTGGCGAAATGGTGTACTGGGTGCTACTACATGCAATGGTACAGAGCCAGTCTCTTGTTCACTAAACTCCTTAACTGTAGATTGCAGAAACCGGACACAATTGTCCTGTTCTTACGGTCTTTCCCTAAGCATCCATTGGCACCAGTACCTGTGCAACAGGAGATACTGGGCTGGAGCATCCTTGCTTCTAACCTAGCTGGCCATTGCATACCTCCTACCAGGAACCTTCATAACTGTTCTATAGCAAATATGCCAAGCTGCATTTTTATGAAAGAAGACTTCAAGTGGCAAGTTAGGAGCTTGGGGCCCTAGGAAACATGCAAGATGTGAATTACTAATAATTAATTTCAGCAGAATGACACAAGGTATGTTGGGGTTTTATGAAAAGGTGGGAGGCTGATCACCCTAAAGACCTCACAGTCTAAAATTAACTATGGGTTCCCAGCTGAGGTAGGAATCACCAAAATGGTCCACCACTAAGTAGAAAGGAGTTGCAGAACAGGTACTTTTAAAACAGAGTCATTGGCATAATGGATGCTTGTTAATAGCATCATATCAGTACCATGAAGCTAGGTTTCTCCTAAGTGGCTGTTGCTATTAGTAGGCGACTAATACACTACATGGCAGGGAAAGGTTTCAGCTGAGCTGTAGCTCTTAAGTGTTTTTTTCTCTTAAAGAGCCTGGCTGCAGACAGATATTCACTGATCTGAAGCACTTCTCTGTATATGGTCTACTTGTCAGGAAGAAAATTATTTCAATTCATTCCAGGAACAGCCAAGGATTCTACTCAAAATGCTCTGACACTTGTCAGACTAAACATTTCCTAAGCTTGTCATATTCAAATTTAACCCTGACTGATACTTTATCCTTACCTTTATAGTTGGATTAAATGATTTTCTTTTTCCCCTTTTGCACCACCACCATATTGAAACAGAGAGCATTCCTCATTAAACCAGCAATGCAATAGGCAGAAAACCCTACCTGCCCATCTCTGCACTGAAGTATGAAACAGATGGCTGGGACATCATAGATCCCTCTGCATTGAGACTCGTACAGTGTACTGGTTATAGACAGTGTAACTCATGTCCACCTTCATGTTCATGGCATTTGTTTCTAGGTCAGCCGCCCAGTGACAGAAAAAGCCCAAAACGTCCTGAAGATTGAATATGATGAATATTGCCTCACCCTGTCAGCAAGGTACTGTCCCCAAACTGCCATGGCAGAAGGTGTTACATTCTAGCTGTATCTCTAGGGTCTAACCAATATCCAAGACTCAACTAGTGTCTCATTCTTTTTTAACTCGGTTGCAGTCCATGCAGTTGTGACAGACAATGGCTGAGTGCTTGATTACACAATGAAGATATTCATTATAAATGCAAAGCTCATAAACTGTAACTAATTCAACTCATATAAAGAGTAAAGGTTAGAACTCAGCTCTTGATAACACTTTGAAGAGAGAGGAGAGGAAAAAAAAAAGTCTTACTGAGAAGCCTCAGTCCTTTCTATTGATCTCCCACAGTCTTTCCTTTTAACACCATGAGTATGTTATCCCTCCCTTTCAGAATTACACTTTTTAGCTCATAAAACTTGTGTTGCAAATTGCTGGAGAAAATAGTAACATGCAATAGATATAAAAGCACTTAATAGTGCTTAAATGACAAAGCTAAAATTAAACTTTATTGGCAACCTCATGGGTCTTTCTAATAAAAGGAATTTCACTAATGAGTTTGTGTATTGCTAGTACTGATTGTAACTGGGAGCCAGGATCTCTATCCTGGGATTACAAACTAATGGCAGAAAGAGATTGTAGGTCAGTTTCTGACAAAGAAATAGGAGTGTACTGTATTTTTTCATGCTTCTAGCCCAAAATTATCCTGCGAATTTACCTAGAGCTACAGCAGAAAGGTAGCTGGATTAACTTTCAGGTGTAGTTTACAATAAAATACATACTTTTCTAGCAATGGTATTAAAATTAATTCTTCCAAATAAAAAGGTCTTCAAAACTTTAAGTACTGACTTTCTCATCATCAGTCTCCAACTACAGCATGACTAGAAACACAGCAGACTTCCCTAAACTGTACAGTGCAATAGGTAGACTGGGAGGGCACTTTCTTACTCAGAATCAGAATTTGGAACTCTTTCCAGGAACAACTGCCATCTGTGGGCAGTGCTCAGATATCTGTCAAAGCCTTTTTGTCTGTTTCCTTTTATAACCAGCATATGAGAAAATACCTGAGATTTCCTTAGATCTGCACACTCATAACAACCTTCAAAATATACACACAGTAATTCTGAATTACCTACTGACAGTTACAAAAGTAGGTGTACAGTACTTATATATTTTAGAGGGGAATTAACTGCTGCATGCCCCCTTTATCCAGGGGAACTTAAGCTGGCATCCCTAGGAAGAAGCTTGGAATGCTCTGCTTGCATTGTTATGTGGTTCTTTGCCTTTTGTGCTCATATCAAGTCTGTGCTTAGTTAGCCTAAACAAAGCATGTGAGGCCACTGGGAGCTGTGTTTCCTTGGTAGTGGATAGAATCAGGGCTGAGACTGAGGTTGCCCTTCTGATAACAGCCAGACTGAGACTGACTCTTATCAGAGCACTGGGATAGAGACCCTTTCCCTTCCTTGTGCTGCTCATTCTGGGACCAGTCTGCCATAAGTCACCCAAGAGCACAGACATTTCTTCCTCTCCCTTTCTGTGCTGGCTGGCAGAGCTGATGAGACACCAGTGGGATAGCACGCTCTCTTAACCACACTGCACATGGCATGCTACACTCACCAAAAGGCAGAAAAGTACCAGAAGGCTTCAAGCATCCCTAAAGACTGTATCTTTTACTGTTCACACTGAGGTGCTACAGGCCTGCACTGAAGGCCAGTTGTTAACAGTCACAACCCAAACTTCAGTGCTTCTACACTCTCATGAGATGAGGTGAAAGTGCATTGAGAAGATACAGCATGAGTGCCAGGAACTAAAGGCAGTAAAATTTTGACCAAAGTTCAAAAGTTGGCATGGCTATGTGAGAAGTGTCACTGTAAAGTCTTCACATCTCCCACTGAAAATGGCTTGCTCACCCAAAAAGCCATGTTCTTGGCTTCCAGTGAGCTGGAGATAGATCTGAGCACAGAGCCTTTATAGAGAAGGCTGATACTGCTGTTACACCTTTCTTTACATGTCCAAAATATTCTTCTTGGATACAGAGGTAACCATCTGGTGGCCTTATAAAATAACAGAACACTGGGAGAAAGCAGTCAGTGTTACCTCCCTATGAGGCTAATTCAGAGCAACAGTGGTAGCACTGCGACAAAATCCCATCCCAGTTCAGTTTCTGTGTTCTATGGATGTCCTCTGCTGTCCAGGAGACTGCAGTGACTATTTGACTGTCTTTTTTTGTTTGCTTATGGAAGAGTATATGAGCCAACACAGGGATAACTGATAGCTTAGCACAAAGGTGCAGCCCAAAAATCATACCCAGGATGAAATGTGGCAATGGTGAATCAAGGTCTGAGCTTCTCTGAGCCTCAGAGGTTCAGCAAAAATTTCTCTGAGCCTTCATGCAACCAATAAAATAGCTAATTAAGAGGTCAGTGCTAACTGATTTAATTTATCTTACTCATCAGCAGACAGGTGTTATTCCCATATTTAGACACTAATAACTGTGATTACTGCCTAGAGATGTTTACCAGAGTGGAGAAAAGGTTAAAGGGGCACATTAGATATCAGGCTTTTACTAGCAGATTTCTCTCTTATCTGTCTTTACCAAAGTGGCTTTAATTTACATCACTGTATGGACCATGATTTCCTTTGATGGTTTTTTTTTTTTCCCCTTAAATCAGATCTTAATTCTCAAGTGGAAAGAATTTCCAAGAAGAATTAGCAAGAGAAAGGTTGAAGTCAGGACCACTTCTGTTAGTGCTTTGCAGGCTGGGAACATGGTTCATTTTGGAAGATACAAATATCTCCTTCAGATTTCTTAGAAAGTGCAATTTGACAGGACTTTTAATAGTAATAAGGACTGACTAGTAGTGTGACTGTTGTCAGAGATGATCTCCTGTATCATAGCCCCTTGGCATGCAGAGGTTAGCATATGTGCATTAGATACACTGGCTTGGGAAGCTCTTTGCTCCAATAGGCTTGTTGAATTTTACAGAAGTTAGTGTTTTTCACAGACAAGGGCTTATGCTCAGAGTGCAGAGGAATGCCAAGTCAGAGATCGCTGATCAGCTCTGGCATTTCCTCTCTTTTTTGCTTTTTTTTTTTTTTTTTTTTTT
>VXAL01010015.1:158228-178400 GCA_013399475.1 Chauna torquata
ATATAAAAATAAATATATATATGAATAGAGAATGAACAGGAAATAATGCTCTCCCACAACTATTCATTCATATTCAACAGTCCCTAAAAGTAGGTACATTCTACTGCCAAGGCTAAAAAAGTGGGCACAGATGAAGTTTAGTTTTCCATTCTGATTAAAGAAGTTCATACTAGCCAAGCAAACACATGAACTGATGCTGTCACAACAGCAAAAACAGTCCCAAGCCACTGTGTGCCCAACAATTGATAACTCAGGTTTGTGCTAAAACAATGCCAAGCTTTACCAAAGCTTCCTGATAATTTGTGTTGCCAGAGGTGAGACCATGAAGATGTGAACTCAAGACAACAGGGGGTAATGGAGACTGACAATGAAACGGAATAACTGTCTCCCTTGCAGAACTCAGAGAATTCTTGTACAGAGTTCTCAAAGAGTTTTACACAGAAAGAATGTCCCATCAGTGAATCCATCCTGCAGAGATGTTACAGAACACTGAATAGACAGATGGAAAAGCCATTTGCTTAACGCTTATTTTAACAAGAAAACAAGCTGTGTTTTGTGCTTTGTCAACTTTCTTGCAGGCTGCTTTCAAGAAACTGAAAGTTATTACCATTACCCTAGGGTGCTATGAAATCCAGCAAGCTAAAGAGACTTAAAGGGGTAATTTGAAAGAAAAGCTGAAATAAAAACCAGCTATGGAGGAGGCATTGCATTGTCCATAGTTATGTGCATTAGTGTATCACGTCTCTTACCCCTAGCATGATATGTACCAATTCATCCATTTCCCCCTTCCCTTCTGAATTTTCTTAATCTTGCAGAGCGGCCACTAAGTGTGAGCTTCCCTCCAACTTCATCCAGGTGTTCAAGCAGTGCCTTCTCCTCTGTCTTCCACAATATCCATTACTCATCTTTTAGGAAACAGAAGAAGATCCCTTCAGCTCTCATGGAGGTAGGACCAAGCTGCCTGAGAAAGGCAAGGAACTGCAGAGAACCGTGTGCTGATATTTCAGCAGCTATGTTTATAATTTATTCTGTGTGCAGTGGGCTCAGCCCCTGCCCTGGTCTACTTGCATCATGCAATTACCTTTTCTGTTTTTCACACTCATGTTTCAAACAGAATACTCTGAGCTCTGAAGATACCACAGAAGCTTCCTCAGCCCATTAAGAAACCCAAATTAGAGCAGCAGCTTACTTTAATTACCTCATCAACCTGTAACGTCTTTAGAAAACTAAGACCACCTCATGGTATTAGCTAGTACAAGAAGGCAGGTCATAGGCCTTCACAAGTATCAAGAGAGCATGATTTGCTGTTGACCAGTTACTTTTTATGACAAGATCTTTACTTCTAAGATGAAATTGACAAGACCCTTACTTCTGAAATTTTACTTTGATTTCAAGAAAGAAAATACCACTTAGGGAATAGACTCTAGTCTTTGGCAAGTAATTCAGGAGTCCACATTTAATCAGTCAATCTACCCCCAGTTCAAACCAAACTATTTCAAATAAAATTCATAAAATCTTGATCCCACCAATGTAAACAAGCAAAATTCCTACCTGTTTCAATGGGACCAGGATTTCTCCAGCTATATTAGTTTTCTTGCCAGGAACAAGGTGCCAATCATGTTGACATAGTCTAGGTGGCAAAGTTGCCTATTGAACTTGAACACAGTAAGATACATTTTACTGAAATCAGCAAGTATTTATCATAGCTTCTTCAGGAACTCAGGAAGAAAACGAGAATTTATGAACTCTGGAAGAAGGGGAAAGGAACTCAGGAAGATTATAGAGCTGTTGTCAAGTTGTGCAGGGAGAAAATTAAAAGGGCCAAAGCCCAACTGGAACTCAATTTGGCTAGTGCAGTAGAAGACAATAAAACATGGTTTTATAAATACATTAACAGCAAAAGAGGAGAATCGCCATCCATTATTGGATGTGACAGGAAATGTAGTGACAAAAGATGAGGATGAGGTACTTAATGCTTTTTTTGCCTCAGTATTTATTAGTAAGGCCAATTGTTGTCAGGTTACCCAGCCCCCTGAATTGGAAGATGGTGACAGGGAGTGAGATGAAACCCCTGTAATCCAATAGGAAACTGTAAATGACCTATTACATCATTTGAATGTTCATAAGTCTATGGGGCTGGACAGGATTCATCTCAGGGTAGTGAAGGAGCAGGTAGAAGTGCTCACCAAGCCACTTTGAATAAATTACCATCAGTCCTGGCTAGCCGGGGAGGTCCTGGTTGACTGGAGGTTAGTGAACATGACACCAAATGACACCAATCTGTAAGAAGGGCAGGAAGAAGGATCCAGGGAACTACAGACCTGTCAGTCTGATCTCGGTACCAGGAAAGGTTATGGAGCTTATCCATCCTGAATGTCATCATGTGTCACACAGAGGACAATTGAGTGATCAGATGCAGCCAGTATGGGTTTATGAAAGGCAGGTCCGGCCTAATCTGATCTCCTTCTATGCCAAGATGGCCTGCGTAGTAGAAGAGGAAAGGCTGTGAATGTTGTTTTCCTGGATTTTCGTAAAGCATTTGACAGTTTCCCAGAGCATTCTCCCACAGAAACTGGCTGGTCATGGCTTGGACAGGTGTACTTCACTGGGTGAAGAACCGGCTGGGTGGCCAGGCCCAAAGAGTCACAGTGAATGGGGTTCAATCCTGCTGGTGGCCAGTAACCAGTGGCATTCCCCTGGGCTCAGTCTTGGGGCCAGTTTTGCTTAACATTTTAATCAATGATCTGGATGAGGGCATTGAGTGCACCCTCATTAAATCCGCAGATGACACCAAGCTAGGCAGGACTGTTTATCTGCTTGAGGGTAGGAAGGCTCTGCAGAAGGATCTGCATAGGCTGGATCAATGGGCCACATCCAATTGTATGGCATTCAACAAGGGTAAGTGCCAGGTGCTGCACTTGGGTCCTAACAACCTCATGCGGTGCTATAGGCTCAGGGAAGGAAGAGGGGCTGGAAAGCTGCTTGGCAGAAACGGCACTGGGGGTGCTGGTCAACAGCTGGCTGAACATGGGCTAGCAGTGTGCTCAGGTGGCCAAGAAGGCCTAGGGCATCCTGGCCTGCATCAGAAATTGTGTGGCCAGCAGGACTAGGGAAGTGATTGTCCCCTTGTATACGGCACTGGTGAGCCTGCACCTTGAGTACAGTTTTGGGCCCCTTCACTACAAGAAGGATATTGAGTTGCTCAGGCATGTGCAGAGAAGAGCAAAGAAGCTGGAGAAGGGACTAGAAAACAAGACTTATGAGGAGTGGCTGAGGAAACTGGGGCTGTTTAGTCTGGAGAAGAGGAGGCTGAGGGGAAACCTTATTGCTCTCTACAGCTACCTGGAAGGAGGTTGCAGTGAAGTGCGTGTCGGTTTCTTTTCTCAGGTGACAACTGATAAGACATGAGGAAACGGTCTCAAGTTGTGCCAGGGGAGGTTTAGATTGGATATAAGGACGAATTTCTTCATGGAAGGGGTGGTCAAGCATTGGAACAGGCTGCCCAGGGAAGTGAAGGAGTCCCTGTCCCTGGAGGTGTTTAAGAGATGTGTGGACATAGCACTAACAGACATGGTTTAGTGATGGGACTTTGTAGGTCAGGTTGATGGTTGGACTTGGTGATCTTGAAGGCCTTTTCCAGTCTAGATGATTCTATGACTCTGTGAGAGAATAAGACCATGCCTAGGATAGACAAAGCTCCAAAAAACATTCAGTTAAGGAGATATCTGACTTAATCCAGGCTGCCAGGCCCCAGTCTATCAAACTGCCAGCATAAGAACGTCTAAGAAAAATCACCTCTGCAGTGCCAAGCTGACTGAACCTACAGCAGCCAGCACAGCCCCTGGCCTAGGCTGAACTCCTCCGACTATGACAGCTTATGACAGCCCATGCAGCCCCACACTCCTACTCTGCCAGACTCCAGTAGGCAGTGGTCACTGTCAGTGGCTGATCCTATCCCTGTGCTGCCATTGAGCAGTTAATGAAGTCAATTAGATCAGGAGAACTTTTCAGTAACGATCCTAAATACAGGGCACAGGTATCCTTCTCAGCCCTGCAATTTCAAGTCAAAGCACATAAAAAGGAAAGAGAAGGCTACAGGGAGCTGTATATTAATTTGTGTCCAGCACAGGACTGTTAGAAATGGCAGAAAGACTTTAAAAAAAAAAATTATTTATGATTTATAGACTCTTAAGACAAACAGAAGTGGTCTTTTCAGCTGGGATCAAAAATGACTTGTGCCCTAAAGAAGTCATATGCCTACTCTAGCAGCATGCTGACTGTTCCCTAAGGCGAAAGGGACACAGATGGAAATGCCCTGAGCTCCGGTCCAGAACAGAGCTACAGGGCCCCACAGCCACTGTGGCACAGGGGAAAAAAGTGGGCTGTGCTGCAAATGCTGCCTCAGCACAACAAAATCACACATGGCACAGGGCTGCACTCACACAGGTTCCCAGGTCACCCCTGCCCCTGAAGCATGCAGTAAGTCCTTCCCCGTGCGTGCACTCTCCCAGACATTCTGTTGAGATTACATTAAAGAAAATAAGGTGCAAACATCTTGCTGAACTCATTTTACAGTCAAGACATAGGAATTTCTTGAGGTTTATTTGTACTGAAATGAAACTGAGCCAAAGATACAAGCATGTAATACAAACACAAAAACTGAATACTGCAAGAACTGGGAAAGGCAAAAATTCAGCACCATTATGAAAATAGTATTGTCTTTCTATCCACAAGGAGGCAGCACGTGTTTATTAATATGAACTGTCTCACAATAGCATTGATCCATAACTTTTTCTAATTTGTTTTACCCAGGTCCTGGAATATTTTTGTTCTTCCACAAAACACTGCCATGATACTGCTCACTCTTCTATTTTCTTCTATTTTGAAGGTGTTAGAAAGGCTGTTTTTGAATCTCTGGCCTTTGTTTCTAATCTGGTATCATTGCAGTTTACTACTGTAACTAATGATGTATACTGCATTATGCGCATGAGTGTGTGTGCGCGTAGTTCCATCTACTCAAAATGTGGATCCTTAAGATTGTTAATGACTTAGATCTCAAAATACCTCTGGGAAACTTTCCTCAGAAATATTATTTCACAAATGAAATCAAGCCATCAGGTTATTAACATAAATTAATATAAAACCATTGCAAAGTCCTGAATATACCCACATCTTAAAGGTGTTCAGCCAAAGGACTGTCCTTCCTTATTGGAAGCATGTACTTTTAACTTACCACTTCACCCCTACCCCCCCCCCCAAAAAAAAAAAAAAGCTGGGAAAAAGGACAAGTTCAGCTTCTCAGAACACAACAGTAAACTTGCTAAGATCAGTAGCAACTCAGTTGGATATTTTCCATGTGTTACCGAGAGCTATGTTTAACCAAACATCTTCGAACAGTAAAAAAGAACAGTAATGTTATGCTTATGTTTTTTCTTTCACCGTATTTTTAGTGGTCTACTTATGGTTTCATGGCCGTAGCCCTAGATGTCTGGTGTGATATGAACATGCATGTCCAGAGGTGAAAAGCCTCTGCTGTCATAAATCCTGATTTCTCCTACTACTGTCCTCCAGGTTGCAGCCTCAGGAGAGGGAGCTACCATCAGTGGTTACCTCAGCAGATGTAAGAGAGGCAAAAGACACTGGAAGAAACGCTGGTTTGTTATCAAAGGCAAAGTCCTCTACACTTACACAGCAAATGAGGTACTGTGCAATCTGATTTAAAATAGTTTCTTAACTGAGTTTCCTCCTTTACTCTCTGCAGTCAGCACAAGAAAATGTGAAAGGTATAAATGGCGGTTCTCACAGCCAACTGCGTCTGAGAGCTGGTTCTAACAGACCGTGTCCCTGGGCAGCTATCCTTAGCTGAGGGCCCAGCCACATCCCCAGGTGGACCTCAGCAACCCTCTTAACAAATTGCCCCTCATTGTTCAACTTTTTGCTGTTCATGCTGCTACATACCATCAACCTTAGTCTAGCTATTTACGCACAAAGACTTCAAGGTAATTGCCAGATTTTTCTGTAGATAGATTGTGCTACTATCCATTTCTGGTGGGGAGGAGAATCTTGAACTTTTGCAAGTATGAATAGGACATATATCCTACTAGCATCAACAGGGAAAGACAGGAGATAGTCTGCAGGGGTGAGAATACTGCTTTCTGTATTGGCCTGTAAGCTCCTCCTTGTAGCCAAAGAGACTGGATATCAACTAGAGCATTTTTATGTATTTTTTCTCTTCCCAGTCCCTTTTCGTATTTTAATTCCTTCTCCTTTGTGAATAGGTGCAATGCCAACAAACTTGAAGTAAATGCAATACAAAGGATGGTTATAACTGACAGATTTCATAAGCAGAAGCATAAAAATTTGTTTTGCTGGACAAAAGACACAGAATGCAAGAACTATAGTAACAGCAATATTTGATATTTTAAGCTGTCAGAACACTTTGCAAACATCAGTTATTTAAATTTTCGTCACCAGGGTGAGGGATGAAGCATCATTATCCCCTTTAAACAGATGAGACTGAGACACAAAAGAGTTCATGATTTGGTCATCATCAGAAACTAACTTATTGATTGCTTCAGTAGTGCTGTTGTATAGTTAGTTACCTCTTCAATTTATTTTTCTACCTGCTTCCTTCACAGTTAGACCACATAATCTTGAACTTGATATTTCTTTCCAAGGCCCTGCAGCCTCTTTTGACTTCTGCTGAACTCAGCAATTCAGACTGTTACCGTCAAATTCTGTATACAATACACTTAACTTACCTCCTCTAACCTCAGAAGTGATCACTTCTGGTTCAGCGATAGGGAATGAGCTATGGAGGGCTAATTGCACTTTATGTTCTCAGTTTGCAATTTAGCTTCTAAGAGCAGAAGCACTGGCAACATACACTTATAGAAAACATTGCCTAAGTATAGTGATCAAAACTGCATCTCTCAGTGATAGCTAAACTGCAGTTTGATTAATGCTTATTGTTTCTTTAACTTACACGAAGCAGCATTTGGCAAGCAAAATGCATAGGTGTTTCTTGGGGGTAAATTAACACTGATTTGCATTACCAGTTCAGAAATTTTGAAGTGGCATTATTGAAAGTGAGCATGTTATTTGACATAGTGCAAATTTCTAAAAAAAAAAAAAGGCAGCTAGTGCTATGAAAGGAAATGACAAGGTACCAAGCAGACTACTACTTGCATTCAGCAAACAAAAATGATTCAAAGTAACACGACTGAGCTGTGTCTGAAGCTTTCAGAAGTGCTGCTGTACTGTCCCATACTGTCAGTAACCTCGTAGTTTGCCTCCTGGACCATTATGTCAAAAGTAGCCGTTAAAGTAAAGGGTAATTTGACCTGTTGGATGGCTGAATAACTGGACTTCTAGAGGTGTCGTTGGAGTTCAGGACTAAGACTAGATGGACATGTGCAGTACACTGGCATTGTTCCTGTTTAAAAGCCACCAGTCCAGCAGATGATTCATGCTACTGCTTTTGCAGCCCAGAGAGGGGTTATATCACGACTAGCTTTCAGAAAGAGCCCTCAAACTGTTACAAGCCTTCTCTCTAATTTTTGATTCGTGTCTTTGTTTACTTTCAGGACAAAGTTGCCACAGAAAGTTTGCCTTTATTGGGTTTCACTGTTGCTCCAGAAAAGGAGGAAGGAAGTACGGATACAGTTTTCCATCTCTACCACAAGCAGACTCTGTTTTACAGCTTCCGAGCAGAGGACAGCAATTCAGCGCAGAGGTACGGGGATAGACTTCCACACTAGCGAGTGTGCAGATCCAAAAGCTTATGTAGGGTTTTCCTCTCCTTCACTTCAGAATGCCTACCATAGCAGAGGAAACAAATGGCTTTCAGAGTGCTGACTGAGCCCAATTGCATGTGACTGACCTGGGTGATTAAAAACCTACCTTTTCTTAGCTCCCTTGTATATGTAGAAAAGAGGCCAAGTGTCAAGAATCATACCTAGAAGTCTGTCAAAGGTGATTTTTGTACAGGAACTTCCCTGATTTGTGCGTTCTATTCATCCCTCTCTTAGTTTGCTTATCAACAAATAATTCTTTAGATTTCACAGTTTATTGCTATTGCTTCCACATAATAAAATAATCATGAAATTGGTAATAAAAATGCCAGCACCTTAGGACACACAGGGAAGGAAATTAGTGTTTATGGGAGGTTTTGTTGCTTTTAAACATACTTCAGTGGTTTCATATTTCCTAGTCCGGTCACAAAACCATAGTTCCTCATTGGAGCTAGAATGGGAAATACAGTCCTCTTCAGGCTTTATGTTCTTAAAATACATATTTTCAATAGAAACATAATTTTATACGTACCACTCTTTCTTTCCTGCCCTTTTTAGGTGGATTGAAGCCATGGAAGAAGCATCCGTTTTATAGCAGCTATCATTCAATGGACTTGGAATATATTCTCAGATTTCTATACATTCCCAACAATCTTTTATATGTCTCAAAACCGAACAGTGTATTTCAGGCAAACTGGCTACATACATTGGATATGAACTGTTTCCAGATTGCTCTCTTTGCTTCCTTCCTCTTACATCCACATTTTTGCAAAAGGAAACTTTAAAATAGGGAATATTTATGGTGATCTTTATGTCTGCGTAAGTTCAACCTGTGCTATAAGCTTTTCCTAGGATCCCATGGTAAGCTAAGTTTAACATCAAGACAAGAAAATACATGGAAATACTGACTACAGTAAGCAACAGGGTCAGTTTTACTTACTGTATAGCACTATCATATTTCACTGGGTTGGTTTTGGTGTCTACCATGAAATGAGAAACAATGTAGTAAATGACAAATGCTCATTTAAAGCACTTTATTATTTTTATTCAACTACAGCTCCATTTTTTCATGTTTCCAAGGAGTTTGGTGGACTGATTTATTATTCATCCATTAACAACTGCCAGCATGAAATTATGCCCTGCATGTGCTAAATTGTTTCCACAGAAAATGAAAGAACAAAAACATTAAATTTACCTGGTCTACCAACACTGCACTAGCTATGATCCAGGATAACTGCTTACTATCCTTTCATAATTTTACACAAATCACTGTGTAATTTATTTTAAAGGGTTTAACTTCATACCACTACAGTACTTTGAAATGCACTATAGTAGCTTACAAATCCAGACACTGAATAGTATCACGTCTCCCTAAATACTGCATCAGACTCAAACCAAAAGGAATTTTTAATTTATTATAAACCTACAGACAGTTTTTATTTAACACTAGTCTACCTAGTAGTGTTAAGATTTTTTATCATCTATTTAAATAGTTTACCTTTATTTTCAACCCTCCTGATGTTTCTGCTGTTCTTGTTATGAAAAATGTCACCAAAAGTTTAATCCGTATAACCAGCACACCATTTGAAATATGCTGGTGGGGTGAAATGCGCTTGTCTGAACCTGCTCTGATAAGAGTGCTTTGGAATTACTGTGGCTAAATGTATCTTACTACACCTCCAGGGCTGGATTCTCAGCAGCCAAGTGTCAGTATGACTTCAGAGATGTTGTGCTGCTTTACACCAGATGAAGATGTAGAACTCTGGAGTTTGGGTTTCTGTTTTTTTTAAAGAAGGTAGAGAAGTGATGTTATTGCAATAAAATGGTTTTGTGTCCTATATTTGTCATAATACTTGACTGAGGAATAGAATGGCATTTAATGATTAAAATATATCTTTGTATAAAAATACCATGCTCAAGAATTTACTTACATTAAAATACATTGGGGGGAGGGGAGACTTTACTACTTCCATTTTTGGCTTTCTTCAGTAAGCTTCATGGATACCTGAATTTTTGACTAACGAACTGGCTAGAATTTTCCATATTTTTAAAGTATATGTATCCAAATGATAAAGGTGGTTCAATTTACCACCTGGAAAAACAAGCTTAAAAAACAAATACAAGTCTACCACTAAATAAAAATACAGCTGTATTGTTGGTTTTTTTTTGATACATCTGAGTCTGATAGTTTCATAATCACAGATTATCATATGCAAACAGAAACCAAGTATGAGAAAAGTAAAACTTTTGTATTCTTTTGTTAATGGATGAACACCAATGTTAACTCTTTGATTCATGTTAGAACTATGGCCTTGCTACCAATAGACTGTGTTCCCCCACCTTAAAAACATTTTGTACTGACAACAAAGTATGAGAACGTTGAATACAAAGTAAGATTTCTAACCATGGTCCCCCCCAAAAAAACAGAACTGCACTACAGAACAACAGTATTACGAAGATTTAGGTGCTGACATCTTGCGACTTGTATGAAGTTTTCAGTAATAAGTAGGAAGTGAACACATGAAAGTATTTTGTTGTAAAAAATAATATACAAGGCTATTAAACATTGTTTTAAGTAATGTGGAAAAATAAAAGGGCAAAATATAACTGCAGTTCTACAGGCTTTTCCTTTACATTATTTTTACCTTCTTTAATTCCATCTTTGCAATTCTAGTTATTGTTAACAGACATGTATTAACTAATTCTCTAACAAACTAACGAAGAGCATCACGTCAGAAGACAGTAGTTGAGGCGTTCTGGTGGAAACAGGATTTAGACCTAATTGCTATGATCAAGTGATTCAGTCCACACTATATTTAACCACTGCAGAGCCAGCTTACCTGTCAACACTACTTCAGTTACAGATATAAATGGTCTCAATATACCACGGAGGAAAAAAAAAAATGAAAATGCCCTCATAATTTCAGTCCAACTAAATCTAATTTGAGCAAAACTAGCACCAAAGACAGAAATTATCTTAGTTTCAGAGTTAATCCAGTAATCACTTTTTAGAAAGTTTTAACATGTTAAAAAAACAACTCACCGTCCCCGGAGGTGTTTAAGAAAAGACTGGATGTGGCATTTAGTGCCGTGGTCTAGTCAACAGGGTGGTGTTAGGTCATAGTTTGGACTCGATGACCTCAGAGGTCTTCTCCAACCTAGTTGATTCTGTGATTCTGTGAAAATAGAGGTATTTAGAAGGTTTACTGTACGCTGTTCACTTATAAGCAGCTCAGTAACATTTCTTCCTAACTCGTAGCTGATATTACTCTCTCTCAAAAAAAGATTTTGTTCCACACCTTCATAATGTTTAAAAAAAAACAGTAATAAGGCACAATGTACTAGCTGATCAGTCAAAAATTCAGATGCAAACTGACCTCATTTGTTTTTTCAGTGTTTTTATTTTGCCACCTGTTGAAAAGCACTAAAATGATTAGCAACCTGCAACTAATATTTAGATCTATCTTACAGTACATGCCCATTTAAAATCTTTTTTTAAAACAGTTATTATAATCATTTTTCCAAATCAAAGTGTTAAATCATACAGCAGAGTTGGAGAGTTCCAATATGACAAGATTCCATGCCATTGTAACCAAGCTCTGCTGGTCTAAAGAGCCCTGGGGCTACTACCATTCCTGAGCTGATTCTGGATAGCATTTGGGATGGAAGAACAACACACAGCTATGAATACCAACCAGATTTTTCTTGTTTGCATGCTGCTTTGGCACAAAAGCAACAAAGACCTCTAGGGCTGTAACCACCTTCTGAGAGCATCACTGCTTGTGAAAGCAAAAACAGTGCCAATATTCAGCCAGGGGAAAAGGTATTCCCTTGTTACTTTGTGCACCTTCTATGTTAAAACACTAGCCTAACTTCCCATGTTACTTGGGAACATATCAGATAAACCTCTGTGTATTAAAAACAGTGAGATCCTTCAGTCCAGATGACATCAAGACACCAATTTTGATCAGGTTTTGAAAGGAAAGTTTCTAGACTCCAGGGCAGGTTTACACTCCCTTTCAGAGAGACCCAAGTAAAATAAAAATAAAAATAATTAAAAAATAAAAATGATTTTTTTTCCCTAAAACCACTGTTTTACAAATATTCTGATGGTCTTCCTTTTCCATGGAATAAAAACAAACACCAGGAAACCTATAAAGTTACCATGAAACAACAGTGTCATTCTTTGCTGTGCTTTCTTTATATTATTATTACTAAATGACAAGGATTTTACATTCTTTTGATTATTTTAATAGCTTTTTTTCCAGGAAGTGTTTCTAATCTGTATGCTTTGGAAAGCATGGAATACACTTTAAATAAACACATTTAGAATTTTTTCATCTTTTTACTTCTAATACTAGATTTTTATGTCCTTTCCTCACTCCTCTTCAAGTTAAAAGAAACTAGAAGGACAGTTTAAACCAATTAGTATTTGTCTATCTTTTCATTTCACATACTATATGCCACATTACTAACTGTAGTACTTGCCAGCGGACAAATATGATCTTAAAGAAAGCACCACAGGAAGTGGAATTACTTTATATCCACACTGACAGCCCTCAGAGAGCAGTCAGGTCCTGCAGGAATAAATATTTCATACTGAAAGCTCACTTTAGGTGAATTTTGGGGCAGGGTTAGGATTCTGCCCTGCTCTTGCCTTTCACAGACCTCAATGTACAGCAGTTGCATATCTTTGTTACAGCTACTTTTTACAGATATTATATTCATGAATAAAAATAAATTTCACTATATGAAATTAATTAAATAATAAAATGAAAAACTGTTTCTAGATTATTCTCTGCAAAATTTCATTTCAAATTACAGCCACTACATGACAAACACCAATAATTTCTTAGATCGACATGTTTAATTTCCTTTAATCAGGAATACAATTCTCCTGAGCAGCAGATAGAGCAATGACAAAGTAGACCAAGACTACACAACCACGAGACTTCACTTGGATCTGAACCATATGCTTTCCCAGACTACACTGTGGGATCAGGTACACCATGCTTTTCATATTTCTGCATGCCATCTAGAATATTTTTGCCTCTCTTCTGATCTCTTCAAAACCAGATGCAGCATGTAGCTAGCCCAACAGCTGCAGTCAGTGTGAGACCTCACTGCTAAGCAAGATCTTAAAAAAATTATCCAGCCATTAACAAAAGTTGTAAACCAGCAAAAAATTAGTGTACAGCCTTCATGTAATGTCTGCTAAGTCCATCAGCTTTCACAGCACTTAGTTCGGATTCCTAACATACCATTTCCATGTCCAATTATATATTTTTCACCACAGCGGCAAGACAGAGTAATTCTGAAAGCATTTAACCACATTAAAGGAAACCTTACTTAATCTTTGGATTGCCATGAATTTGTATTTTGCCTCAGAAATCTTGCAACTGCTGCGCACTTTCATTAGTATGAAATAAATCCTTGTTCTACCACATAATTGCCTTCCCTCGTCTCAAATATTTTTAGATGACAAACACAATTTAAAAAACAGGTCAGTCCACTCGTACCTTCAGAAAGCTGTAACCCAGTAACAAATAAAAAGACAATGGCCATGTACATGTCAGAATGTGTGCAGGATCAACTAAGCAATGACCTCAGTACCATAAGGAGGGCTGCCAAACAGGTTGAAGCACAAGACAAAGGGATCGGCTGAGCTCTGATGTACTCAATTAGATGGTGAAAAACAGCAAAAGCTACTGAAGCTCCTGAAAAATAAGCAAATCTGGTGGCAATATAAACATGGCATTTCAGCATGGAGGGAAGTCATTGTGTTCTCCTGCACTCTCAATATCCTTGTAGAGTACTCTCTCAGTGGATGGTGTGTCCTCTACCACTTTGAACTAAATTTGACCACACTTACGCTCACAGGATCACTAGAGAGAAGTTCAAAGGCAAATGCCACAGACTGTATAAGAATACCCAGACAGCATTGCATCTTTGTCCTTGCACATTCAAAGAAAGGAATGCTTTAAATTTTTGTACTGTACTGTGCTGAACATTGTTTTCTGCCAGCTTTATAAAACATTAATTTGTATTTATTTATTTTCCTATTGCTTTTAATTTTAAATCAATAAGTAATCTAGGACTAGCATTTGTTTTGCTAACCCCAGCATTGCTCTGTATATAACCTTTTAAGTTTTTCTTTTTTTAAAAAATTATTTTACATTTTGCAATGTTTTTCTGAATATTTAATAGATTTTCCAAGATTATTTTTTTTTCTTCAACACACAGCACATAACAGATAAGATGCAGAGACTTTTTTCAGGATGCATCTATTACTCACTGGAACAGTCCCCACTGCACAAGCAATACTTCAATTCTGACCAGCACATGAGTATTGTGAGCCAAGGAATTACTCCTCTTCCTTTCCAGAATAAAACAGCACATCAACAGCTAAATAACTACACTTCCAAACAAAACTAGACGTATTCAGAACTCAGGTTCAAGTGAGATTTTTCTGCAGTCCACAATGCTTATAGAAGACAGCAAGCTCACTTCTAAGAGACAATTAAAGAGAAATGAGGACAAAACCCAACAGGATGGAGGTCACTAGCTTCCCTTAGTGCTGCCCAGCCATGTACAAACCCGAACATGAGGCACGGGGACACCTTCCAAAAATCATCTACTAAATACTTAAAAGAGAGATTTAAATTGGATGTAGCATTAACAAGACTAAACAGTTTATATTGCTAAAACCTCAGGCACTTATAACTCTGTTAAATTCATATTAAGGCTGAGTTCTTCCTTGCTAGATACCTGCTTTGTTCATAACATTTTCCTAGAAAGTTACAGGAAAATTATATAAAAATTTTAAGCACATTATATGCCAACTTGGAAAAGTTCAACAGAGCTCTACGCTGTCAATCCCAAACATTTGAAACACATTAACAACCTTAAATTCTGCCTTCATTTTGTAGTTCTTGGCCTGCCCTAGGACTTCTGACCCGCCTCTTTGACTGTAACATATTTTTACTGCCAATGCCACCAAAACTACCAGAGCGAGGGTTTGTGGCCTATGCCATAGGTACTCTTACAGCACATGTTCACAGTTCAATGGTTCTGTCCTCCACATTTAAAACAATCCTTCCCTCCCTGTGGGCATGCACATCTCCCACCTCACCTTTGGTCTATGGTGAAGTCAATCTGTTCTTCTGGGTGACAAACAACTTACACAGGGGCTCTTCCCTCCTCAGCAGCTTCACAGAGCAGTTTTTCTTCTCAATCAGATATTCCACTGAAAGGACAACCAAAAACCTCCTTGGTATTGACAGGAGAGTTTGAAAAAGGCCACCACTAAGATCTCTTCTATATGGCTGGGAGCAGTTGAATGCTTCCGAAAGAAACCGCGGCCGTGGAGATGAAGCCCGCCCTGGAGCAGGTCCTCCTGACAGGAACGGCGGCCGTGGAGAGGAGCCCGCCCTGGAGCGGGTCCTCCTGACAGGAATCGCAGCCGTGGAGAAGAGCCCGCCGTGGAGCACGTGCTCCTGACAGGAACGGCGGCCGCGGAGACGAGCCCGCCCTGGAGCGGGTCCTCCTGACAGGAACGGCGGCCGTGGACAGGAGCTCGCCCTGGAGCGGGTCCTCCTGACAGGAAC
Organism: Chauna torquata; assembly: GCA_013399475.1. Lineage (NCBI taxonomy): Eukaryota > Metazoa > Chordata > Aves > Anseriformes > Anhimidae > Chauna > Chauna torquata. Next base: position 173,629 of record VXAL01010015.1, read on the forward strand.
GGCGGCCGTGGACAGGAGCCCGCCCTGGAGCGGGTCCTCCTGACAGGAACGGCGGCCGTGGACAGGAGCCCGCCCTGGAGCACGTGCTCCTGACAGGAACGGCGGCCGTGGAGAGGAGCCCGCCCTGGAGCACGTGCTCCTGACAGGAACGGCGGCCGTGGAGAGGAGCCCGCCCTGGAGAAGTGGCAAAGTATAAGGAAGAAGAGGCGGCAGAGGAACACGTATGTACCAGCTGTAACCAGGCATGCGCCGCTCCGGGGTGGAAGGTGGGCGGGGGAAGGTAGAGAGAAGCTGGCAGTGAAGGAGTGAGTTGAGCCTGGGAAAAGGTGATGCTTTAATTTTTGTCTTTGTGTCTCACCATTCAAATCTATTTTAACTAGCAGTTACTTAGATGAATTTTCCCCGGGTCGAGTCGGTTTTGGCCATAACAGCAATTAGTATATGATCTCTGTTAACCTACGAGCTTTTTCATCCTATTTTCTCCCCATCCTATTGAGGAGGGGTAAATGAGCAGCAGGGTCAGTATCTGGCTGCAGTCCAAGGTCAACCCTTCACAGTGTGGCACGCACATAGCTCTTCTTTGCTCTCAGTGTGTAGTTATTAACCTTTACTTCTAGAGAATCTCAGTTCTCTGATCTTTCTCCCCTCCAGCATCAATTCGTTTTCTTTCTTTCCCGTCATTAACTAAAGCCAAAATGGGCCTACACAAACACTCTCTACCACTGCTCCTTTAGAAGTCAGTGTATATAAATTCAGCAAGTGTCAGCATTATCTAATACAATATTTTTTTATTAAACAAGGGCATACAGGATAGTTCTATATTTCTCTGAAGTTCTTGCAATAACCTGCAGCAAAACTTGTCACTCTTTTGATGCAGCTTTTTTCACTGCACTGTTTGTTGCCAGCCTCCATGAGTGTGGTGCAGCTGCACAGCAAGCCGTATTGCACTCCACACCAGAGCTCAGAGTAAAACTGCTGTAAGGGCTTTCTTCTCTTACTGACAGAAAGAAGAACAAGCAGACAACTTCTCCTGTCCTCTACACCTTTCCTCAACCTACCAAGTAGACAGCAGAGAAGGGCAGAGAAGCAATTCATCTCTGGCTTTGGCAATTTTTATTCTTCCATTCAGTCAGTCAGAGACTTGTTGATAAGGCAGGGAAGAGGAATTTGAGAAAAGAGAATGAAAGAAAATGGACAGCAACTGAAGAGATGCCAAAGAATATATAACCATTTGTTATTTTTAATTTGCTATATCACAAAATTTTGGAGTCACGATGTTTTTCAGCTGTTTCTAATTTTAAATAAGGCAAAGTGTCTCACTAGAGCATGGGCAGCATGTTTGTGTCAGCTACTTCTAGAGACATCCCAAAAATAATAGTGGCAATAGAAATACCAGCCTATCACTACCACAACCAGCTCCTTGTGAGCTGAGAATTTAACATTTACAAAATTTCAAGTTGTTACAGAGATTAGTACAACACTACATAAGAAAACTCAGAATTTGTTTACGATTTTCAAACATAGGAAACAAACTGTATCACATACACAAATTAAGAGATACTAGTATTTTTATTTGCATAAAATTATAATATAGTCCCCTATGAAAGCATATAGTTTTAACTTCTGATCATATTCCCCCCATTCCCCTCAGAATCCTCACAACTATCAATTATACCTTGGAACATTTTTGTAAGAGGACAGTAAACAATTTTATTTGGTTTATTTTCAAATTACTGTGCAAAACATTCAACACTGTATCTGCGGGCTTTGTTTAATAAGATATACAATTCCTTTTACTGCATCTTAATATCCAATACCACTTAGGAAAATACATCTTTAAAGCATTTCTCTACATGTTGCCTTCCAGCAGTGTCAGTGACTGATTCACTCACTGGCAACATTCAAAACCATACAGAATTACTGGTAACATTCAAAACTATACAGAATTTTGCTTTAACAAACTAGACCACTGGTCTAAGTGCAACATCCTACTTCTCAAAGTAACTTAGATCTCAGGCTTTAACAAATACATACAATCCATATGCTCAAAAGCACAATGATGTAAAACACAGCACCCCCCACACCACCACCGCCCTCTCTCTTGACCACTACATCAGTTAGGTTCCAACATAAAAAAATCTTCAGTGCAACCTCCTCACAAACCAAGATTCTCACAGTGCACAAACTCTGGAAGAGGGAGCCCTGGCTAAGCAGGCTGCATGCTCAGGTACACATATAAGAGGATCAAGAAATAACATGCCCAGAAATCAGCAGCAGCACACGTCTGCTTTATATGCACAGCATTCCAGTGATTGCTGGTCTTTTCTCATCTCCTGCTCCATTATACCACAGTAATCCTTTCACAGCACACATGGATTTGGTTGCCAATATACACCGTATTATTAAGAAAAATCCCTCAAAACCCAAAATATCAGTTTATGGAAGCAAATGTTTTCATTTTCCCTTGAGCTACCACAGATTATTAATATATAGTGAAAGGATATTACAGCTCTTTAGTTGTCCAAGTTTACATAAAAAATCTTTCGCAGGACTTGATGGCCTTCAAAGAAGGATGTTCATATTTCCAGTCTTTCCTCAGACAAATCTCAAACTTACTTCAATGAGTATTCTACTCACATCAAAAAATGTAGTGACAAGTCAGAGGTGCTTTCTTAATCACAACACCAGGAGCAGAATGCTTTAAAAGGCCAAGAAATAATAACTGTAATTATACACATAGGCAAGAGAAGAAACCTTCCTACCTAGGCCACCAGATTGGGTCACACAGACATAGGGTGCAGGGCATACAAGTTTATTACTGCAGCATCTGCGAGCCCTGGAGTCAGCAGTTCAAAGCTGCAGAAATGCTGGACCTCCCTTTTAAGAGGCTTGGGCAAGACAATTTGCTACCAAGCAGAAGCAAATTAATTTAAAATGTATTTTATTATCAAGAAAAAATAACACTGTACTCCCTTGAAGATGAAAATATTCACTATAGAGATTTCTATATAAAGCATAAATTTAAACTGAACACATTGTAGTCTACTGCCTCCCCATTCTATATATTCTAATGTTGCTGGTCATAAAACTAAAAATCAAAAGCTTCTATATTCATGGTGGGCTTCTCTGGTTTATTCAGCAAGTGACAGTTTATCACTGAAGACTGCACAGCTGAACATAACCACTGACAAGAAATACAAGGTCTTGTAAGAGAAATCTCTGAGCATAGGACTGAAATACTTTTCTGCCTCACCATGAATGCAACTGGTGTGGAAAAAAAATTAGATGAAAATTGATTATGATTGTGATAAAAACACTTTAGGATAGCAAATAAAAGGCAAAATTAAAGATTTGTTTTAAATTTGCTTACACCATGATCCAAAAGATGCACATCTCACAGTTTTTAAAGCATTAAATTCCATTTTCTTTTCCCCCAAGTCCTCAGTTTTAAAGACAAGTTGTGGTCATAGAGGCTGCTCCACAAGTCATTATCCCTGATTTATAACAAGAGAAACACATTCCTACCCTAACATCTAGCCTGCTTCACGAACGATGGTATTACGAGAATTTTGAAAATTCTTAAAGGTATGTTTTAAAAAAAAAAATAGTATTTACACTTTAAAGTTACGTTTTATGCAGAAAAAATCTGCAAATGTGTTTTCAACAGTCTGCTTTTGGAGGTGTATTGTATACATATCTGTATTTGAAAAATCTTCACGTAAAATATTTAAAATTACAGTAGTAAATAAGCACCTAAGACATTTTTGAAACATTTTCCTTTGTCTATTGCAAGCACGTCTGTACATCATGTTCCTTAACATTATTAACTCCAGTTTTGTGACACTAAGGCTATAATTCATAGGCATAGTTCTTCGTATCTCATATCCTTGCCCCAAATAGCCAGCTCTAATTAAAAAAAAAAATTGTTTACTGTAACTATCCAGACTATAGCACCTCCTGTTTCAGTGATTATTGCTTCCAGCTTCTCTCTCTTCCACTTATTTCCTTTCAGGAGTTACTGTCACTTCACATCTTCCAGTTTTACTGTTTGTCTGACCACTCCTTAAGTCAGCTTCTGTCAAAGTGACCAGACATAAAAGACAGTTTCTAGAAGTACTAAAATTAAGCTAGATCATTTTGACAGGTGTAGTTTAAAAAAAGCAGCTACACACGGTTATGACAGAGAACAGGGGCCACAATTCAGCATTCAAAAATAGCCTCAGAGATGACAAGCCCTTAAAGGTGGTAAGCTGGTAAACCGCTGCAGCTGTGTATTGCAAAAATGCCTCACAACACCTACAATCACACATTCAGAAGCAGAACAATCCTCACAGCCAGCTTCACTGGGCAAGCCCTAATCAATGACAGCAACCTTACAAAAACTCAGGACAGTCTGAAGGTGGTCTTTATGAAAGTCAGCACTGAATCCTTTGACTCGGCATCTTCAGTAGAATCTAAGACATATGTGGAACATTTACAGCTGCCCCTGCACACAATGACCACCCCTAGCCAAGGAAGCCCAGGCCGCAGCACAGCCTCACAACCAGGGGTCAGAAAGGACTCCCCCTGAAGAAGGGCAGGGCAGGATGTTCAGCCGGGTCCAGGGGAGGGAGCCTGGGCGAGAGCCGGGAGCGCCCAGGCCCTCTCCCGCCGGGGCGCGTGAACAGCCCCAGCTCGCGCCCGGGGCCGAGCGCCACCCGCCGCACACGTGCGCCGCGGGCCCGGGCTCCCGCCGCTGCCTCGCGCTGCCCCCCCGAGCGTTGGCGCGAACG
>VXAL01010016.1:6789-17012 GCA_013399475.1 Chauna torquata
AATTAAATGGAATTTTAAAACTGAAACTGTTCATCTCATTGTAAATATCCAGTAACATATCATTTTGACATTAAAAAAAAAAAGCAAAAAACGATTTTTTTTGTGGGAAAATGTCTGTGCAAACATTTTTCAAACCCTACAATTAACATTTAAAGGTCTCATAAGTAACAGCATATTTGCTTTCAGCAGAAGATCATAAACAGTGCATTATGGGTTTATTGCACACATGAAAACATTCAAGAGGCTTCATAGTGAAAAGGAAGCATATATGAATTATGAGGCACTGAGATGTATAACCCCTCATGCCCACTGAATCTTTGTTATACAGGGACAGTCAGATTGTGTTAAGATATTTGTAAAATAATCCTCCTGCTGCTTGGGGATGAGTTGAAGTGTGGTGACAGTAAACTGAGCTGTTTTAAATATTCCACGGCAACATTTTCCTGAAGTTTATGATGAGAAAGAGGAAAGGGGTGAAAGTGTTAATATATAATGCTTCAGGTGAAATCTTGCTGTAAAGAAAATCAGTTTGCTGAAAATCAAGGCTTTTTGCATTAATAGATGCCTTACTGTTTTCTAGAAGGAAAGTTCCTGAAATCATTTATGGTGAAAAATATTTAACAGTCAAAGTGAAAGGCAGCTACTAGATACTTTATAACAGAAACTCATTGCAAGTGCCTCCATTCCTCTCTTGGAAATGGAGAATGTTCAATGAATTCTATGAATCCTTAGAAACAGCACAATTTCAGTACTGAGGGCAGGACCTTCTCACAGCCCTAAGAAGATTTCGTTGTTTGGTTATTCTTTGTACTGTATATGATTACAGAAATGCAAGATGTTACAGAACAATGGCCTGTTATGCATGTCTGCTGCAGCTAAAAATGCCACTTCCCCAGAAACCTCAGCTTGTTTTTCATAATATTTGAGGGAAAGTAGTTTTGATTTAAATATGCCTGTGGCCTTTCTTTAAGAGAATGGTGGTGCTTTATGTGGTAATTCATGTACATATACAGCAGCATGCTTTTCTTAATTATCTCTGTTTTCTTTCCCTACTCTCAGATCTCAAGTGTCTGGGAGCCCTTGATTTTGTTGGTTGTCATCTTCTCCATATTAGCACCAAGTGGCTTTAGCACTATTTCCGTTTCCCTTTTGTTCTGAAGCCAAGAATATCTTTCTCTTCCTCTCTATGTATCTCCACATAAAACGAAGGCTAGTGTCAGGCAACAAGGATAAATAAATGCGTTTACCTTTCAAATTTTTAAATTCTGGTCACACTGTGCAGTGGAGAGGTCCTTCTATTCACCTAATTATGGAGAGAGAAGCTGTGATATGGAAGCGTATTTAAGGAGGTAAAGCTAAAACAAGTTAAAAAAAAAAAGATATCTATTCAGAAATGATGGAAAACTGGCAAGGTCAGGGAACAGGGCACACCACTGTAATTCAAGAAATGTACAAGGTACTGAAATTAAATTCATCATCTTGATGACAAAGGTTATAACAAGTGCAAGAAATGCAAAACAAATCCTTCCTTGTGATAGTGATTGCAGTGAAAGAAATGCTGTGATGTTGGTTCACTGCTGTAACAGTTTGAAATCTCACGCACTTACTCTCCTGCTCTTTTTCCTCCATTAATTTAATCCTACTGTTTTATTTGACTAAAAGATCTCTTTTTGGGAGCAGAGTTCACAAAAGCAGGATTTGTGCACTGTGGTTGGCAGAGGACAGACCTAAAATACATAAAATACACTCCCTTTTCTAGTGCTTATTTAAAAAGATTTGAAAATAGGAACTGCAAATGAAGATTGGAAAATGTTCTCTAACTCATTAGTATGAAAATCAGCAAATTTTCCTCACGAGGGAGAGCAGAGGGGCAGGTGTTGATCTTTTCTCTCTGGTGACCAGTGATAGGACCTGAAGGAATGGCATGAAGCTGCATTGGGAAGGTTCAGGTTGGATATTAGGAAAAGGTTCTTCACTGAGAGGGTGGTCAGGCACTGGAACAGGCTCCCCAGGGAAATAGTCACAGGAATAAGCCTGCTGTAGCTCAAGAAGCATTTGGACAACTCTCTCGAACATATGGTCTGATTTTTGGGTAGTTCTGTGCTGAGCCAGGAGTTGGAGTCAATGATCCTTGTGGGTCCCTTCCAAATCAGGATATTCTGTGATTTTGTGATTCTAATATTATTTTAAGAAAAAAGTACACTATGCGTAAAAATGGCAGTGACAATTTGACCAACCAAAAGATAATTATACACAGTTATCTACTTTAGAGTTTAGCAAATGTTAAGATGGCTATATCCTCACACTCTCTAATGACCTAGAATCCCTGTGAAGTCTACTTAACCATTTTTTTACTTATCCTGTGAGAAAGGAGTTCACAGAAAGGATCTTAGCTATGGCAGTAACATGATTCTGTAGGAGAACCCTCAATCTTATCTGTCTGTGCAAGAGAACTATATGGATAAGAAACTACTATAACCTTCTAACAAATGCTAATCAGTGAGCGTTTTCTGAATTATGCAATTAAAGAACAGAGAGATCTCTAGCTACCATGACTGAAAGAATAAACCTTTTAAAAGAAAGATGGAGCAGGAAAGGATCAATCAACAAAATGGGTCATATCATTACAACATACTGTACAAATTGATTGTGTACCCACATTTGAAATAATTCTGGTCCCTTGTTTCTAAAAAGAACAGAATTGGACTAGAAAATATATAGAAAGTATATGTTAAGGATAGTTTCCATAAAATAAACAGATTCTGCAGCCTTGAAACCTGACTGTGCAAACAAATATGATGGAAGTCTCAAAAATCATGAATGATGATGATTGTTCACTCCCTTTGTGAACTAGGGACATACAATGAAAACAGTAGGGCATGTGTAAGTAAGATAAATTTAATGATTCTGCACATTACACAAAATACAGAACCCCATCTTAAAGTATTTTTGCATTTATTAAATGTCCGTAGTAGTTCAAAAGGTGATTGGGCAAAGCTGCCTCCTCTGGCTCAGGCATTAGCTGAAGTAAAATTCACTGGAGGCTGTAAAATGCACCAGCAAATGCTACTCCGTCCTGTTGTTGAACAGTCCTCTGTAAATTTTGCAGCACCACTGTCAGATTGAGTGAAGATTAGTTGGACTGTGCTGTAACCTCACATGACAGTTCTTACATGGGTAAGAAGGGGTTTCTAAAACACAATGATATGAATATTAGTCACCAGTTTCTGAACAGGTCTAAGCCTAAAAATATCTTCCATCCTCTAAATGTATGATTTTTCATTTTCCTTTTGATATTAGCAAGACTTTCTTTCTGAAATTAAAATTATCCCAGATACCCTTTTCAAAGTTTCTTGCAAACATGTTTGCTTAGTGTCACCACTTTTTGAAAATGGAAATATGCAGCCAGTATATTCCTAAACTACTTTAGAAACTGATTTTACATCTACATTTAGATTTAAGAAGAGATTTTTAATTTTCTGTACAGTCCCCTTTTTTCCTCAGCAAAAGTGTTCATTTCACTTACTCAGAAAACTGAAAGATGATGTATTTCTGAGAGTTTATACTGGCAGCTGATCTTTCTAATGCTACACACTACCATTGAGGAAGCACAGTTAATCCAAAAGAACATGAAAATAGGATGGGATCTTCTCTTCAATGCATTCTAATTGCCAAGAGACAGAAAAGCTCTCTGGTTCATTGGTCATGGTACACTGTCTCCCTTGATCAAAACTAGAGGAAATATAATTGCAAGACCGATTAGAACTATAAGGTGTTTTAGAAAATCACTGGTAATAATTCATCAGAACAGTTAAAAGGGACATTATATCAGAATACAGAAGCAATTTCAGATTTTCAAGATGTCAGAAGTATTTTTAGGTAGAAAACTTTATTAGTGGTTGTTTTTGTTTCATGAAGGGAAAAGCAGGAAAGCCTGGATGTAAATTGTCATCTCTGTCGCTACTGTCAAGCGTGTATGGCTGAAAACAAGTTATTATGGAGCTGTAACGATAGATTACTTTCCAGTGCAGAAGGAGACTACATAAGCATGATTTCCGATGCCTCCTTAATGAAGAGACTAGTCTTTGCTGAAGGCAGGATAGAGCAATCAGAAGCTGAAAGAACTTTTAAGAAGATTTCCAGGCCATTAGTTTTCATAGTTTAATAAATCTAGGCAGTAGACACAGTACAGTATCATAAAGTTAAATATGTTGAATGGATCAAGAATTGGTTAACTGACATCTTAAAAATAAGCCATCAGTGGTTAATCATCTCTGTTTAGGAAAATGGGGTTCCAGAGGGAACAGTACAATGGCCAGTGAGACATAATAAGGAAGTAATTATCTAATCACCAGCAATAAAATGTGTGGAAAGCATAAAATTTGTCACAATGGTAAATAATAATGAGAATGTAGATGCCATACAGAGTAATCTGGATAGCTTGATAAACTGCTGATATCCAGATGAAATATTTCTATCGCAGCCAGATAAAAAGCCATTAATTTGAGAATGGAATCTGCAGCTGCAGAATAAGATTTTTTCCTAAAAAGCAGAGACTGAAAAGTTCTAAGAGTTATAGTGGCAAGATAACCAGCTTTTGGAGCTGTAGCAATAAGAAATAGTCTACTTTTTGGAAAAAGAAAAGAAAAGAAAAGTTAATGAGACTGCATAGCTGATTTTACCATTGCTGGGATTGTTGTCAAGATATTCCATATAATTATTGCCTCTAGATTTTTTAGAAGAAGGATAAAAGTTAAGGAAAGTTCATGAAAAAAAGATTAACATAAATTTTGCAAGCATTGGAGAAAGTGTCTTAAAGTGAAATACTGAACATATCAAAAAGAAAATTGTGAGGTGATTTGATTACAGTGTATCTTCACAGAAAAAAAAAAAAAAAGTGCATTAAGTACTAGGGAGCTCTTTCATCTAGTGGAAGACATCATAACAAGAACCAGTAGCTGGAAATTGAAACTAGATATTCACACTGGAAATAAGTTGTGCATTTTTATCAATTATGGAAGAAAATCTATCAATGCTAGTGACAGGTTTTCACATCTCTTGATAGCTTCAAATCAAGACTGGAAGGTTTTCTAAAAGCCTATTACATACTGATATGGTGAAAAAGAAGAAGAAGAAAATTTCTGCTTAGTTTAAAAGATCCAGGTGAAATTTAAGGGCAGAGACCGTCAAGGAGTCAAATAAAATGGTCCCTTGTAAAAATCCCATGTAATTAACATTTTTATTAAATTACATCTTATATTTAAATTGATAAATTCCACTTGATATTATCACAGTATAGAGTGAAAGCGTGTATTGGGTTTACGTAACAGGGGGGCCACAGGGGTGGCCTCTGTGAGAAGATTCCAGAAGCTGCCCCATGTCAGATAAGAGCCAGCTCCAGCCGGCTCCAAAAGGGACGCACCGCTGGCCAGACCTGAACCAATGAGCGATGTTGTTTGCGCCTCTGTGAGAGCAGATTTAAGAAGGGGAAAAAAACTGCTGCGCAACAGCAGCTGGGAGAGAGAGGAGTGAGGAACAGCCCTGCAGACACCAAGGTCAGTGAAGAAGGAGGGGGAGGAGGTGCTCCAGGCGCTGGAGCAGAAGTTCCCCTGCAGCCTGTGGTGAGGACCATGGTGGAGCAGGCTGTCCCCCTGCAGCCCATGGGGTACCACATGGAGCAGATCTCCACGCTGCAGCCCGTGGAGGAGCCCACGGTGGAGCAGGTGGATGAGACCTGAAGGAGGCTGCAGCCCACGGAGAGCCCCCGCAGGAGCAGGCTCCGGGCCGGACCTGTAGCCCGTGGAGAGGAGCCCACGCAGGAGCAGGTGATCCGGTGGGAGCTGCCACCCGTGGGGGACCCATGCTGGAGCAGTTTGCTCCTGAAGGATGGACCCCGTGGTACGGACCCATATTGGAGCAGCTCTTGAAGAGCTGCAGCCTGTGGGAAGCCCACGCAGGACCCGTTCGGGAAGGACGGCATCCCGTGGGAGGGACCCCACGTTGGAGCAGGGGAACAGAGAGCGACCATGAAGGAGCGGCAGAGACGAAGCGATATGGACTGACCGCAGCCCCCATTCCCCGTTCCCCTGCGCCGCTCGGGGGGAGGAGGTAGAAGAGGGTGGATGGGGGGAAGGTGTTTTTAGTTTGCTTTTAGTTTCTCACTGCTCTAGTTTGCTAGTGATAGTAATAAATTATACTAATCTCCCTATGTTGAGTCTGTTTTGCCCGTGATGATAATCAGTGAGTAACCTGCTTGTCCTTACCTCAACCCTTAAGCCCTTGTCCATCATATTTTCTCCCCCTGTTTCTTTGAGGAGGGGGAGTGAGCGAGCGGTTGTGGTGGAGGTCAGCTGTTTAGCCGGGTAAAACCACCACAAAAAGCCACACTGCAAACTTGCTCTTTAGATGATCAGCTCTTTATGGATTTTAAGTAATACCTTGCCATTCTTCCTACTCCTCCTCCCAACTTGCCCTCAACCATGTCCATCTCTACCATATCCCTTCTGATCTAGAATTTCCTCTGTCTCTGCCTTTTTCCCACTGGCAACATTGAAAAGAATCTTCAGTCTCAAATGTTTCTAAGACTTCTAAAGTTTTCCCTTGTGAAAAGTAGGCTATTGACACTTTCTGGTCTGTGCAGTTCTCAAAGATTTAAATTTATGTATACTTGATTTAGGAGAGAAGTGACAAAAATCTTTTAAACTATTAAAATAGAACTAGCTTTTTCAGTGCCTATAATGAACTTGGAAAGGATCTGAATCTTATTTTATGAATACCGCATTTGATTCTAACTGCGTTTCATGTTACTGTCCACTTACTTGTGTATTGTTAACTCTAAAGGAGCATGAAAACACTGATGGAAACAGAAGAAGGAAAATGCAGTAATGATCCAGTCAGCAGAATGCCTGAAGGCAACATCACCACACGTATAGCTGTGAAGGACATCTCAGCAAATTTGATAATTCATGAATAAAAAATGTTTTGTATTGAAAAATCTTTCATCAAGGTCATTTCCACAGAGATGTTTCTTACTTTTGCTAGTGGTGGCTCTGGACTCCTCTCACTTTTGTTTGTTTTTTTGTTTGTTTGTTTGTTTGAAGAATGGTCATATCAAGTGCTGTGGTGTAGGGCAGACCATCTAGGAAGAATGACAGGAGTATGCTTTGAATTGATGAATAGAAAAACAAATAATGCCTTGCTTTGAAGAAGTTGGTTCGAAGCCATTTTAATAAGTTATTTACTGATTTTCAGGAAGTCATCCCAGGTTAGATTTGCTGACATAGTTATTATCTGTTACCCTGGCATCTGTAACACAGGACATAGGTTGGGGTTGGGCAGGCTATAAATCCATTCCTGGAAGGTGATAATGCCTAATGTCTGTACGAGGGATGACAAGACCTTGGGCAAGAACTGTAATTCAATCAGTTTGGTATGTATAATACTGCCTGTATTCCTCTTGCATAACAAGTTTGGAAAGCACATTTCTTGGAAATGTTCTGGAATAATTTTTAAAAATATTTCTCATTCCCCCTTTCCCTCAAACTGTCACAACACCTTATTCTTTCAACTGTAAATCTAAACATCCATTGAAAAGAAAGTCAACAATCTTTTCAGAGAATTGTAGTAAACAGGGCTGGAAGGAGTTGCAGTGGACCTGCAAAAATTCCAGAGGTTCTCTAAATGATACTTTCTATTTCTTAGCCATCCTTATGTTCAGGATAGTTTTTCTGTGGACTGATCTAAAACTCATTTTCTTAAAATCAAATACTTGTTCTTGTCCTGTCCATCAAGACATGGAATACTCTCTTTTCATTGCAGAGCTTTACATTCCTGAAGATCATGACCTTATCCTTAATGAGTCTTCCCTAAATAAGCAATTCCAGTCCTCTCTATCCTTTCTTGATATCTTTTTCAAATCTCAGTGCTTGCATTAGCTGACTTTAGTTGGTCAAAACTCTTCTTGAAGTATGATGTAGTTCCTCACAGCCAATTCCAGAACAGAACAAAAGATAGTTTTCTACATTTTCAAGATGACACTTCTATTTATACCAATCAGACTGATATTTGTCTTTTTTTGTGACATATTAGTACTCATGTTCATATGACTCATGGTAATACTCGTTTTATGGAAATAAAAATAAATAAATAAAAAACACCAACAATAAGAACAACAAAAACACACAAGAAAAGGACTCATTGGAGGTCACTCAGTGGAGAAAGGTCTTGAGTGCTAGTCTAGTACTACAGTCAGTTATTCCTGCTGTTTTGGAATATGCTTAATTACAATTTCTTTTCAGAATGGTTGCCCTATTGACATGGCACTTACAGTCTATTTCTCCCCAGTAGAGCTGACTGTTGCAGACACACTGCTTGGAGGACATAGCATCCTGCCCTGTCCTCTGGCATTCTGCTTTGCTATGGGTCATTCCTAGATAGCTAGCAATAAATCACTACAATATTTCTCCAAATATCAGATTACTAAGAATGAATGCTAAAAAGATATCATCTAGCAAAAAGACCTTCTTAAAATGTACACAAAGAGGTAGTTTGAATCTGGAGTCAGCCTAAATGATTTTAGTATTTCCAGAGCTCTACATAAAAACATTTAGTATCCTATGTCATTCCTGCAGGTCTAATGCTGCAGGCTGATGTGATTTTTGCTGTCAACTGTAATGTGACCTCTACTTTTCTTTTTTGTGATTTCCTTTAAGATCATTTATACGTGGAGATAGAAGAGATGGAAGTTTACAGAGCTGGGAAAACTTATTTAGCATTTGTGAAGTATCACCTACTATAATTCTATGATTATTTGTCAACACCTTTCTTCAAAGCAACTTTCTTGCCATTCTAGCCCAACAAAGGGAAAGAAAAGAACTGAAAAGCCTGTCATGGTTTTGGTTAGGACAGAGTTAATTTTTTTCGTAGAGGCTCACACAATGCTGTGTTTTAATTAACTTAATTTAATTTAATTTAATTTAATTTAATGCTGTTTTAAAATTAACTCTGTCCCAACCAAAACCATGACAGGCTTTTCAGCTCTATTGTTTCCCTTTGTTGGGACAGAGTTAATTTTCTTTGTAGAGGCTCACACAATGCTGTGTTTTGGAGTTTTGATGAAAATAACGGTGATGTTTTCAGTTGTTGCAGAGCAGTGTTTACATAGAGCCAAGGACTGTTTTGCTTCTCATGCTGTCCTGCCAGCGAGGAGGCTGGGGGTGCACAAGGAACTGGGAGGGGACGGGACCAGGACAGGTGACCCAGACTGACCAAAGGGATGTCCCATACCAAGTGGTGTCATGCTCAGCAATAAAAGCTGGGGGAAAGAAGGAGGAAGAGGGATGATGTTTGTCTTCCCAAGAAACCATTGCACATGAGGAGCCCTGCTTTCCTGGAAGTGGCTGAACACCTGCCTGCCCATGGGAGTAGCGAATGAATTCCTTGTTTTTCTTCACTTGCGTGTGCGGCTTTTGCTTTCCCTAGTGAACTGCCTTTATCTCAACCCATGAGTTCTTGTGCTTTTACCTTTCTGATTCTCTCCCCCATCCCTCCTGGGAAGAGTGAGCAAGTGCCTGTGTGACACTTAGCTGCCTGCCGGGGCTAAACCACAACAGTTTGCTAGGCAGTCGCAATATCTTGTATATTTAAATGTCACTTATTAAATTATAGTGGGTGATTTTTTCCTATTGCAGATGGTACAATGAATGGGGACATAGAAGAAAGCAGAAGGCTATGAAAAAAAAATTAATTGATTTATTTACCTTTGCTTTTTCCACTGGTACCAGGGAGGAATTTTCTTCTTTCTTTCTTTAGATGAGCGGGGTGGTTTTGCCCTGGTGAGCAGCCGAACTTCACCGCAACCACTCTCTCATTCCCCCTCCTCAAAGGAACGAGAGGAGAAAATATGATGGAAAAGGTCTCAAGGGTTGAGGTAAGGACAAGATGGTTACTCACTGATTACTATCATGGTCAAAACAGGCTCAACATAGGGAGATTAATATAATTTATTGCTATCACTAGCAGACTAGAGCAGTGAGACACTAAAAGAAAACTACAAACACCTTCCCCCCATACACCCTCTTTATCTTATCCCTCTGAGCAGCGCAGGGGAACGGGGAATGGGGGCTGCGGTCAGCCCATATCGCTTCGTCTCCCCTGCTCCTTCGTGGTCACTCTGCCCCTGATCCAGCATTGGGTCCCTCCCACGGGATGCCGTCCTTCCCAAA
>VXAL01010016.1:17062-35973 GCA_013399475.1 Chauna torquata
GGGGGCTCTCCATGGGCTGCAGCCTCCTTCAGGCCACATCCACCTGCTCCACCGTGGGCTCCTCCATGGGCTGCAGCGTGGAGATCTGCTCCATGTGGTACCCCATGGGCTGCAGGGGGACAGCCTGCTCCACCATGGGCCTCACCACGGGCCACAGGGGAACTTCTGCTCCAGCACCTGGAGCACCTCCTGCCCTCCTTCTTCACTGACCTTGGTGTCTGCAGGGCTGTTCCTCACTCCTCTCTCTCCCAGCTGCTGTTGCGCAGCAGTTTTTTCCCTCTCTTAAATCTGCTCTCCCAGAGGCACAACCAGCACCGCTCACTGGCTCAGCTCTGGCCAGCAGCAGGTCCCTTTTGGAGCCGGCTGGAGCTGGCTCTTATCTGACATGGGGCAGCTTCTGGAATCTTCTCACAGAGGCCACCCCTGTGGCCCCCCTGTTACCAAACCTTTACCACGTAAACCCAATACATTGAGTTAATTACTTGTGTATATTTGGGTAAGCATTCACCAACTTTAAGGTATTTTGAGTGAAAAAAAGTTAGATATTTCTAAAATAGAGTTCCAGGGAGCAATTGAAGTCTAAATCAGTGCTATATTTGAAAAGATTTTAGTGCAGTGATTAGGCTGTTACTGTGGTGTGTAAGAGAGGTAATTTGTCTAAAGTTATCCATCAAGTGGCAATTTAGATGCCCCAGGTTATCCGTCAGGTTTATGTGTCCATAACAGTCTGGGGAAGGTGTTCAGGGGAAGCCAAACAGTGAATGAACCTGAAACAGATGTGCAGGAGAGAAGCAGGAACAAAGCCTTGTGAAGTTCTGGCCTAGATCAGTTTTAGTCTAGCAGGGTATCCTTTTCACTATGCTTTAGACATAGCTAGTCTCCTGTTTGTGAAATCATGAAGATCTTCAGCAAGAAAGATTTCCATTTCAGAATAGACAGGTGGAGAGATATACATGCATCTCCAACTTCACATCCAGCAAGGAAGGAACTTGAGACTTTGTTTCACACAGCCCAAATAATTGCACTGATGATCCTCCAGTATCCTGTGGTTTCTCTCTTTATTTTATCCACTGTAATCTCAATTTCAAAAAGGTTTTGATTTAATCCTAATGTCAAACAGGAACAGTGTTTGAACACTCAGAAATTGTTTAGCAGTGGAAAAACTACTTACTGATCTACTTAAAATCAAAAAGTCTTTTGCTACCTGGCAGGTACAAATGACAAAAGACTAATGTTTGGAGGTATGCACAGTATACATTAAAAAATATTAACGATCTCAAATCAACTACAAGTTTATTTTATAGGCCTTTCTGGTGTCTAGGCTATCATTAGGTAACACTGTGATAAAGTGTAAGGAAGAAACCGCACTAAACCATAATTATTAACACCTATGTTAATGGTATGATAGTATCTTGGAAACATTTTTGCACTCAGGGTTTCTGCAAAAATACAGTCCCTGCTCTGAAAAGCTCAGAATCTCATAAATAGATTAGAATAGTAATGGAAAAGTAGCTTTGTAGATTGGACAGAGTGCTGCACTGTTGTTGAAATACATCGACATGTATTGTTCTTTGTTAAATTCTGCATGTGCAGATTCATACTGCACTGACATCTTCAGTGGCCACATCATGAACATTGTCTCAACACTGGTACATTCTTGCTTCTGTTTTTCCTTCCCTCCTTTGTGGAAAGCATGTTTCTGTGTATAAATACTTCCTCTGGTCAACTTGTATCATATTTCACATTGTCTCAATATCTTCTAGTAGCATCCAGCATGATGACAGCTACTTCAGCAGTGACATTATTTCAGTCTGGCTGTATATATGTTAACTTGTATTATTGTTATGTCAGACTTCATTTTACTGTTTACTGCCATGTTTCTAACATTTCATCTCTTTGTTTTATCTCTGTTTCGGTTGTGTTCAGTATTTCTTTCCTTGCAATATCAGACTGATTATCAGTGAATGCCATGAATATGCTCTTTTTACTTTTAGATCATCAAAGATCACAAGTAAGAAGAAACATCACAGA
This sequence comes from Chauna torquata, assembly GCA_013399475.1. Classification (NCBI taxonomy): domain Eukaryota; kingdom Metazoa; phylum Chordata; class Aves; order Anseriformes; family Anhimidae; genus Chauna; species Chauna torquata. Next base: position 19,094 of record VXAL01010016.1, read on the forward strand.
GATCTCTTGTTTCTCCCAGTAAAAGCGTTCCAGGAAATTCGCTTTTAGCCATTCTTCATTAGCCTTTGTTTATATTTCTTCAGACAGCATTAAGTCGAGTGAAAGTACCTAAGTACTCAGTATCTACTGAGTAGATAATGTTAGGTATTTTGCAATATTTACTCCCTACCAGTCATATCTTTATACTAAAGTTAATTTTAGTCAGTTAATATGAAGTGAAAATTAGATTACTATTTCATGACAATGATACTTTAATATAATAATCATTTTATTTTATCAACAGAAGATATAATAGTAATAAAATGTAAGCAAACCACAAGTATGTGCTAGTTTTAAATATCACCCTGCAAATATATCCAGCTACATAAAGTTATAATACAGTTACAATATTTTTACTGATGTAGCTGTTGCAGCATTATTACTGCCACAAAACGAAATGTTTTCAGCTTGGATGCTCTTATCTGCTGGTGCATTTTCCAGTTTGTGCAGGCAATTCTCCATCCTTATTTGCAATGTAGCAGTATAAAGACAAATCACTACACATATACAATTACCTTAAAGGAGGCTATAGCGAGTTGGGGGTCTGTCTCTTCTCCCAAACGCCAACTGAGAAGACAAAAGAAAATGGTTCACATTACTCCAGGGGAGGTTTAGGTTGGATATTAGGAAAAAAATCTTTACTGAAAGGGTTGTGAAGTATTGGAACAAGCTGCCCAGGGAAGTAGTTGAGTCACCATCCCTGAAGGTCTTCAAAAAACGTTTAGATGCAGAGCTTAGTGACATGGTTTAATGGTGGACTTGGTAGTGCTAGATTAAAGGTTGGACTGGATGATCTTGGAGGTCTTTTCCAGCCTGAATGATTCTACGATTCTATGATTTTATATACACACAGGCATGTAGAGATACACACAGATGTTGGCACATGCTTGTGTGTATATAGATAGCTATAGATAGGTATACATGGGTGCAAATTTGGATCTAATGTGTCTGCTTTTACATGGATATTTGTGTTATATTTAAGGTACAACACATCTGAATATTTATTTAAAATATTTTGCTCATTTCTACTTCTGCATGAAGGCTGTGGTTTAGGCTGCTATTTTCACAAATATTATGCTGAATTCCAGGACAAATCTCCATTATTCCCAGTATGGCTATTCAAAATCGCCCTTGTTGCCTTTCTTGCATGCATGATCCACAATTGTGAATACAGACTCTACTTGCACCAGATTTACTGAGTTCTTAGCACTGTTGCATTTCAGAACAATTTCATTATACCTTTAGGAAGCTAATGTAATAAAATCACCAACTGAAGTCACTCCTGATTTATTGTCTTTTGAGGTTATATCTAATTATCTGGGAAAAAAACTCTGATCAAGTTCATTATCAATTATGGAGTTTATCTCAGTGGAAGGAAAGAGTTTTACTTCTAGGTAAAGAAAAAAGAAAAGCTTGTGTGACACAGGGCTGGGCTTGTTTTAATTTTTTTTTCTACATTGAGGTTAAAAGATGAGGAGAGTTCCCAGCAGAGCAAAGGCATCTTCATTTCTCATTGTCATATCCCATTAGAACTAAATGACATGAATCCAAGAGTAATGTGGACTTCTTTGGGTAGGTATGCAGTCTACAGAGAGGTGTTCAGTAGTATTCTGTAAAAACCAACTTAGTAGTGCCAGAGAGTTTCAGGTACTGAAAATTCCAGTTTATTTTGTAAAATAAACACATACACACACACATCCAAAACCGCTAGTCCTACTATTTGGACAAGTATGTGCAGAAATACGTACAACAGAGAGAACAGGAAAGGAAAGTGTACAATTGTATAAACAAATGGAAACAGAAGCTGATAGGCAACAGGATAATGATACAAGCTGTTAATAGTTTCAATCACCATATTAATAGACATGGAGAATTTTATTTGCAGTGACTCCTTAAATTATTTATAGAATGAAATTAGCAACAATGCTAAAACACATAATAACCTTAAACATCACCAAGGTAGCTTCTAGAGCAACTATTACTGGGAAAAAAANAAAAATAGTACTTTAAGTGTATATATTAAACATAAAATATCACAATTTAAATTATTGGCTCACACGGTTGTGAATTACACTAGCTGCCCGATTAAATAGTAAATGTAGAATTTTGATGAATATTAATTACATTACAGTAAAATCGAGATAAGTGCCAAGTACATTTTACTGGCGAAGTTTTTAGGGATAGGAGAAAAATAGGAGATACTTTGCATCAAAGAATAAGTGTTGATCTCCAGGCATGTCAGCACTAAATATCTTAGCCATCTCCACATTTCACAGTTGTTTGTCTTAGATGGCATCCATTCACCCAGGGTGATGGTAGTGTGCTTAGCTCTGCATAAGGTGAAAAGTCTAGTCAGCAGCAGAACCAATAAATTCAGTTTGTAGTATTGGTGTTAATCAAACCTTTTAATCAAGCAAGTGCAATGTTATCTTTTTTGAGCAGGACCCTATAGCAAATATAGTCTGACCACAGAATCTAAATGTTAACTAACATGGCAAAGAGAAAGGGATACTAACTGGGAAAACCAGAGTGGTACACAATCGTGGGTTCTCTCCTATACAGTGCACAAAAAATCTATTTTTTGGTCAAGAGTTGTTAATTCCATAAGTTAAAAGAGTTGAGAAAGACAGGCAATAGCACTGAATTTGAAGTCTGGTATGAAAGAAGAGAACTCTTTCACACAGTATCAACCCAGAAGACTTTTAAGAGTTAGGAAAGGGAGGTTATTAACACCTTAATTTACTGTTTGAAGAACAAGTCTATCTGTAATATTTAAATGCTTATATATTTACTTTTAAGATACTTATTCCAAGTTTCAATACCTTGTCAAAAATCAAGCCAACTAATCAGAGGGAATGTAGAGAACATGAATGAAAATGATCAAACCAGGAATGAAAATGAGCAAATGATTAGTGGTAATGATGGCAGAGTAGCCTTAAATCATTACTTTGAGATTTAGGTATGAAGGTTACTATGCATAAGTAAAATGCTTTAAAAATTTGGATTGTGTATTTGATTCCTAACTACTTACCCTCCCTGTGTAATATGTACTTACACCAAAGATCAGAATTAATTTGCATGTTAGTAACTTATTAGTAGTGATTTACCAATAAGTTTATATAGACCCAATGCAGATACCATTAAAATAAGAAAAAAATTAATTACTTTATTGGGACTTACTTCCTAAGTGCTAAGGAGCAGTTCCACCTGTTTTAAGTCTTCCAATACATTTCCAGAGATGCCTGAACAACTTTCTGCCAGTAAAAGATGATTTCATTGTTCATTCCCCTGCTTTTGCCTGCATCGTTGACTTCCTTGTGTTATATGGCTTGGAGGATTCCTTGCTGAGCCAATTCTATTTATCAGCTTGGCAAAAAGCTGATAAGCTACAGTAGGTCTACAGTTTTTTTAGCATTTTTGCTGAGCTACTGAAATGAAGTAACTCACAAATGCCTCAGCTAAACATCAAGGTGATCTGAGCAAGGACTGTGCAGACAAGACAAGAGAAAAAAAAGACAGAGAAGAACTCCCTCTTTTTGCATTTGTATTTGCAATCTGCTAAGCTAGTTCACTCCAGCTAAAGAAACTACTTCAGTAGGCACACTTTATGGTTACTAATGCTTTGATGCAATAGCTGGATGAAGTGTTCTTGTCCCATCTCTCAAACCCATCAATGGTGTTGATTTGGAGATGCATGAATTAGATCCAGGAAGAAAAAAAGCTGTGGTTAACAATGCTTAAATCTGACAAGAATTCTTCAGAGGGTATACATGTATATATAGTACTACATAAATGAAGTGCTCATTTGGCGTGAACAAATGTTTCCAGTTTAGATTTACTAAAAAAACATCAGTGGGTAAGCATGGTACAATCAGGCATCGTGTCCATCCTCCTGCAGCCAGCAGCAACGTATAAACATAAACACACAAAAAAAACCCCTGCTTATGGTATATTAATTCAACAGTAATACAATCGTGAATCTATCTGTGCCTCTCGGGTGATCTGAAAGTGTATAAATCTAACATGAACACTGGAGGAAACATGGATAAAGTGTTTTCTTTAAAATGGTGAATTTGACTATCTGGTTCAGCACACAGCAGCACAAACAGCTGATTTAGCAAAGAGAAAGTACAATGTCAGAGAAGTGGGGAAAGCTAAGGGTGAGCAGAAGAGGGAAAGAAATGTACTAGTGGTAATGTGATGATGTGCAATTATGGTTTGCATATATATCTTTTTCTAGACCTAAGTTTCCTTACAGCCATCTTGTGCTTATCATTGCTTCTGTCCATCCTGACTCCCAGGCAGAGTTTACCATCACTCTGATATGTTGGCTTTTCTGCTACCAAGACAGCTTCAGAGTGCTTTGTCAGGAAAAATCTTGTTTTTAAACCCATTAACTTAACCTAGATCACTTTGACTGCAATTTTAACATGACCAGCTCTGCTGAGAAACCTAAAGGAGTGATGATTTTGATAATAACTAGTGAAGAGTGATGGGGCTGAGCAGCTGGGAAAGTAACTCTTTCTATCTGTTTGCAAAGCATATCTCTGCCTGCACGCTTATGGGTTAACACAGCAGCAGCAGTGACTACTGCTCTACAAATGCAGCTGTGTAATTGTGTTTTGGTATGTGTGAAGGTAAGAAACTCCTTCCTCTCTGACAATCCCTAATGCTTTTATTTGGACTGAGTACCAACAAACTGAGTACCGAGGACAGCTTTTGGATCCATGAATGCTCTCTGTGAAAGGCATTACTAAGGTTGTTAACCAAACTGACAAGTAACTGAAATATATACCAACGCACTTATTCATCAGCCCAGCAAATGAGAAACACAGAGGCAATTTTTATCCAGAATAAGAAAGGATAGATTAATATCCTAGGTTTGGTTTTCTGTGTTGGAAGGCTGCAAGTCTGTGCTTCTGTGTTATTTCCAAAAAAAAAGAGTGAGATTGGGTAAGCAAGTAAGAATTACTAATTTGCTGTTATTTCTCATAAAATCATAAGGCTGAAAGGGACTTCAGGAGTTTATTTAGTCAATGCTCATCCTCTCGTAAATTTATCTGTACCTAGATCTTTCACATTTGTCTAATCTGTTCTTCTAGAGCTCATTTGACGGAAATCCCGCCAACAGTCTTTTCCTTTTGTTAGATAATTCTTTATTGTTAAGAAAGGGGTGTGTGTATGTGTGTGTGTGTGCGTGAGGGGGTCCTCCCAAATAATTCTCAAATGTACTGTTTTAAGAGCAGAGAAGTAAGTAAAAGTCAGTTCATGAGGAAAAAAAAAATTATGACTTTATATTTGCATCTTCTTTGCCACTTTGCCAAGAGATTGAGGACTACTGGAATGAAAGGTTTTATTTCACTCACATTTGTACTGATCCAACTACTGTCATTAAACTTTGACAATGAGATGAATAAAATAAAGGCTTAGCTACACAAGACATTAGACTGCATAAGAGAAGTTTCTGCCATATTCATAGGCACCATCTAGCTATGTAATTTTTTTTCTGTTTTCTGTAGAACTCTAATAAATCCTCCTTTTGTTCACTCAGAAATGAACATGACTGTGGCTGTGAGAAAGGGATGTTCTTCCATGGTGTTCTGAGAGGAATTGATCTGTGTCCTCTTAAAAGGCAGAATAGCACAACCAGATCTAAAAAAACATCATAGCATTTGTAATCAAATCAAAATCCCATCTTTCACAGAGCCTATTGATTTTTAGAAATTTATTTTTGATGAAAAGAAAGATTACCATGTTTTATTGGACAACTGACCAGAGCATTCATCCTGAGTATGGAGCAACTCCAATGTCACTTTTTTCTGCAGCTGGATTCATAGAAGAACTTCTCATATCAGCTCCTTCTGAGACAAGATCAATTAATTTGCATTTCCTCTATCCTGGGCCAATGCATTAATCAAGAGATTGAAAAAAATGTGAAATTATTTTTCATGAAAGGTGACTACTGAGCTCCATATAGAAGTTTATTTATTTATTTAATGTATTGTATTTTCCCCAAAATGAAAGCTCCAATTCCAATTAAAAATTATGCAAGCAATTGTATCCTTAAAAAATTCTCTACAAGGTATTTTATCAACTTTGATGGGACAAAATTAAATTTTGAAGCTTTAGAAATCATTGAAAAACGAAACTGTTCTTCTCTAGACAAATGTACTAAGAATAAACGATTCAAAAGTTATATATAATAATTAAAATATTAATTAAATAATATCATAAAAGATATTGCAAACAGCATAGCCAGAAATCTTGAATTACAGATCGCTACAATTTCCTGTTACACAGCTCAGATTTTTTTGGTAAATTTGTTAATTTAAATTATTTGGGCATAAAAACAGAAAGAAAGCTAGGTATAACAGCTCAAGTTCCCATTTTTTAGCAAAATTTAGTCAGCTGTGTCTGAGAAGGTGCCTATGTTCAAAAAACAAAAAAAAACAAAAACAAAAACAAAAACAAACAAACAAACAAAAACCAGAATTCTTAAAAAGAACCAGAGCTTTTGAAAATACGTCATTTTAGAAGCAGGAAATTATTCACTGGGTGTTAAATTGACCAAGTTCTACAGTGTTTAGCAAAAGCAGTGTGCAACCTCTCCAATTTTATTTTACATACGTTACCAGTAGACACTGGTGTTTTTTCCCATTTTATCTTACAAAATGTGATTCTTGTTAAATACAGTTCATCCCCTCACAGCTCTTAGTGCATATAAACCACTAAAAAGTTAAGTCTCCCAAAGCCTGTTGTGCTTTCAGTTTGTAGTTTCTTTTTTATCTGAAAAAGGACTGTCTTCACATTTTACTGCTTGAAGTAATATGTTGTGGCAGCACTTCTTTCCTAATACATGAAAGGCAAATGTGGTCTGCTTCCCCAGAAACATCCCAGAAATGTATGGTTAAATTATTTAACCATAAATAACAATAAGTGAAGAAAAAAGAAAAAAAGTAAAATATCATTTTGAAGTTTGATCAAATGCTACATTTTTAATTAAAACAAGCATACATAAAATGAAACACTCAGAGGGTGCCCTTCACTATCTGAATGATTTTTGCTTTGTTATGGAACAATGAAATAATTTAATTTTTGTTAAACTTTTTTTTTAATTTTTGATGAAGAAACTACATTGCCAACAGGTCAAGGAAGACAAGCATTCCCCTCTACTCAGAACTGGTGGGACCACTCCTGAAGTTCTGAGTCCAATCCTGGGCTCCCAAGTACAAGAGAGACATGGGGCTACTGAAGAGAATCCAGTGAAGGGCCACCGAGATGGTGAAGGGACTGGAGCATCTCTCCTGTGAGGAGAGGCTGAGAAAGCTGGGACAGTTCAACCTGGGGAAGAGGAGGTTCGTGGTGGGGGAGGAGCAGGGAGGGTGATCTTATCAATGTGTATAAATACCTGAAGGGAGGGTGCAAAGAGGAAAGAGCTAGGCTTTTTTCAGTGGTGCCCAGTGCCACGACAAGAGGCAGTGGGCATGAACTGAAACATGGGAGGTTTCATCTGAACATCAGGAAGTACTTCTTTATCATACAGGTGACTGAACACTGGTGCAGGCTGACCAGGGAGATCATGAACTCTCCACCTCTGGAGATTCAAAAGCTGTATTGGGCAGCTTGTTCTAAGTGGCCCTGCTGGAGCAGGGAGTTGGACCACATGACCTCCAGAGGTCCCTTCCAACCTCAACCACTGTGTGATTCTGTGATTCTGTAATTTTTGCTGTCATCGTTGGCTTCAAGCTTGAGGTTAAACAACAAACCAATAAAAGATGAAAAGCAGCTTCTCAAAGTAGCCTTGTGTTAGGTTAAATACTGATTTTGGAGTTGAACAATCAGTCCTGACTGCTGTATTGTCCTGATAAGGTATGATACTGTTACCAAAAATGTAATTTTTATTATTTCCAAAATTTAGCTTTAAAAAAATGAAAAAAAAAATCATACAATGATATGACATGTATATTTAATTTCAAAATCAAAATTTCTCAAGGCCAATAATGCAGAAGAATGGAAGTTTGAACTGGCAAGGACCAGCAGGAGGAAGATACCTCCCCAGAAACCTGAGGTGCCCTTGCAGAACCACTTCATGGCTCTGCGGACTGAAGATTGAAGACCAGTCATATCAGGAGAGATGCTGGAGCTGACTAAGCCAGCCAGGTCTGCTCCCCATATAACAACCAACGCAGTTAAGAAAAGGTGACAGGTGATGGTAGTAGACAACTCTCTTCTGAGAGGTACAGAGGCACTCATTTTCTGACCTGATCCACTCTCGAGAAAGGTGTATTGCTTATTGGGGGCTCATGTCGGGGATGTTACCAAGAGACTACCAAGCCTTGTACAGCCCACCGACTGTTATCCACTGCTGTTTTTTCATGTGAGCACCGCTGATACAGCCAGGAGCCGTCTGAGGAGTATTGAGAATTACAGAGCAGCAGTAAGGGACTCTGGAGCACAGGTAGCTTTTTCATCTATCCTTTTCATCAAAGGGAAGGGATTTGAAAGGTCCAGTCAAATCTGATCAATCAACAAATGGTTACGGGGCTAATGCCACAGCCAGGAATTTGGCTATTTAGACCAAGGGATTTGCTTTGAGAAACCTAGTGTGCTGGGGTCAGATGGGGTCCATCTGTCTGAGGAGGGAAAGAGCATCTTTAGTTACAGACTTGCCAAGCTGATGAAGAAAGCTTTAAACAAAAGCTGCCAGGGGAAGGGAACATTGATGCCAGTGTTAGCAATGGCTGCCCAGAGACAGGAAAAGGAACAGGGATCGACAGGAGGGCACCTGAAGAGCAGCACAAAGGAATGCCAGCCAGTCAGTTTCATAAAGAGCCCAACTTAATTACCACTACTTAAACACACGTATCATGGGAAATAAGCAGGGGGAACAGGAATTTTTAGCTCACTCTCAGGGCTATGATATCATAGACCTCTGTGAGATGTGGTGGGATGGCTCACACAACTGGAGTGCTGAGATGGAAGGCTACAGGCTCTTCAGGAAAGATAGATAGGGAAGAAGTAGAGGTGAGATAGCCCTCCACATTAGGGAAGGTCTGGACTGTATGGAGTTTAGTTATGTGATGAAAAGGTCAAGTGTCTCTGGGTAAGAGTCAGGAGAAAGGCCATCAAGGGAGATATCGTGGTAGGAGTGTTTTATAGACCACTCAATCAGGATGAAGAAGCAAACAAAATATTCTATAGCGTCTAGGAGATATGTCACAATTACTAGCGCTCATTCTCATGGGTGACTTTGACTTCCCAGACATCTGCTGGAAATATAAAATAGTGGAGAAGAAGCAAACTAGGACATCCTTGGAATTTGTGGAGGATAACTTCCTGATGCAGGTAGTGAGGGAACTGATTAGGGAAGGTGCCCCACTTGACCTGTTGTTTATTAACAGGGAAGGTCTTGTGGGTGATCTGTTAGGTGGAGGCTGTCTCAGGCACAGTGATCATGAGATGATAGAGTTCTTGTTCCTTGGGGAAGCAAGGAGGATTGCCAGCAAAACTGCTACTTTTGATTTTTGTAGAGCTGATTTTGGCTTATTTAGGGACCTGGTTGTCAGGGTCCCTTGGGAAGCAGTTCTGAAGGGCAGGAATGTGCAGCCAGGAAGGCTGGACATTCTTTAAGAATGAAATCTTGAAGGCATAGGAGCAGGCTGTCCCTATGTGCTGAAAGATGAGCTGGTGGGGAAGAAGACCAGCCTGGCTGAACAGAGAGCTTCTTCTGGAATTCTGGGGGGAAAAAAAAAAAAAAAAGTTTATGACCTTTGGAAGAAGGGGCAGGCAACTCGGAAGGACTACAAAGATGTAATAGGTTATGCAGGTAGGAAATTAGAAGTGCCAAAGTCCAGCTAGAGCTTAATTTGGCCACTATGGTACAAGATGATAAAAAAATGTTTTTATGAGTATATAAACAAGAAAAGGAGGACTAAGGAAAATCTCTATCCTTTATTGGATACAGGGGGAAACAGTGACAAGAGATGAGGAAAAGGCTGAAGTACTTAAAAGGCTGAAGTGCCTTCTTTGCCTCAGTCTTTATTAGTAAGACTAATTCTTCTCATGGTACCCAGCCCGCTGAGCTGGAAGACAAGCTGGGAGCAGAATGAAGCCTTTATGATCCAAGGGGAAATTGTTAGCAACCTGCTACACCACTTGAACACTCACAAATCTATGGGACCAGATGGGATCCACCCAAGTGTTCTGAAGATGCTGGCAGAAGTGCTCACCAAGCCACTTTCGATAACTTACCAGCAGTTCTGGCTAAATAGGGAAATCCCAGTTATCTGGAGGTTGGTGAATGTAATACCTATCTACAAGAAGGGCAGGAAGGAGGATGCAGGGAATTACAGGCCTGCCAGTGTGACCTTGGTGCAAGGGAATGTCATGGAGCAGATCATTCTGAGTGCCATGACATGGCATGTACGGGACAATCAGGTGATCAGATCCAGTCAGCAAGGGTTTATGAAAAGCAGGTCCTGTCTGACTAACCTGATCTCCTTCTATAACAAGGTGACCTGCTTAGTGGACAAGGGAAAGGCTGTGGATGTTGTTTACTTGGACTTTAGCAAGGCATTCCATACTGTTTCCCATAGCCTTCTCCTGGAGAAACTGGATGCTCATGGTTTGGATGGATGTACTCTTCACTGGGTAAAAAAAATTGGCTGGATAGCCGGGCCCAAAGGGTCATTGTGAATGGAGTTAAATCCACCTGGTGGCTGGCCACAAGTGGTGTTCCCCAGGGCTCAGTACTGGGGCCAGTTTCCTTTAATATCTTTTTCCAATGATATTGATGAGGGGATTGAATGCACCCTCAGTAAATTTGCAGATGACACCAAGTTGAGTGGGAGTGTTGATCTGCTTGAGGGTAGGAAGGCTCTGCAGAGGGACCTGGATAGGCTAGATCGATGGGCTGCATCCAGTTACATGACATTCAACAAGGCTAAATTCTAGGTCCTGCACTTGGGTCATAACAACCCCATGCAGTAGTATAGGCTTGGGGAAAAGCAGCTGGAAATTTGTCCAGCAGAAGAGGACCTGGTGATGCTGGCCAACAGCCAGCTGAACAAGACCAAGCAGTGTGCCCAGGTGGCCAAGAAGGCCAACAGCATCCAGCCATGTATCAGAAATAGCGTGGCCAGCAGGACTAGGAAAATGATTGTCCCTCTGTACTCAGCACTGGTGAGATCTCACTTTGAGTACCGTGTTCAGTTTTGGGTCTCTCACTACAAGAAAGACATTTAGTTGCTCAAGCACGTTCAGAGAAGAGCAATGAAGCTAGTGAAGGGACTAGAAAACAGGACAAATGAGGAGCAGCTGAGGGAACTAAGGCTGTTTATTCTACAGAAGAGGAGGCTGAAGGGAGGCCTCATTGCTGTCTACAAATACCTGAAAGGAGGTTGCAACGAGGACAGTGTCAGTCTCTTTTCTCAGGTGACAAGTGATAGGACACAAGGCAATAGCCTCAAGTTGCACCAGGGACAGTTTAGATAGGATATCAGGAAGAATTTCTTCATGGAAAGAATGGTTAGGCACTGGAACAGGCTGCCCAGGGAGACGTTGGGGTCACCATCTCTGGAAGTATTTAAAATACGTGTGGATGTGGCACTGAGGGACATGGTTTAGCGGTGGACTTGTAGTGTTAGGTGAATGGTTGGACTTGATCTTAAAGGTCTTTTCCAACCTAATGTCCATATTACAGTTCCTAGTGCAATTGTAAGTCAGCTGTTTTACAATACCCTGTGAGTGGGTAATGAATGAAATGCTTCCCTTTTTAACAGAGTTCCTAGCTTATCAAAAGGCCAAAGAAAGGACTGAAAATGCAAGAGAATATAAAATCTCCTGATTTGTGAGTAGTGGACACACTGATTCCAGTAATCTTTGAGTACTGATAATATTAAAAAAAAAATTCTTTCAATAATATTGTCTTTTTGAAGCTGCTTTATACTACAGCTGAATGAAGGCTGTATTTCCATAATGGAGTGATAGAGCAGGTTATTGTCTTCTTCCAAGGTAGTACCAGAAAATTACATTTGTTAAGGAGTTTTATTACTTGCAGTTATTAACATCTGAAATGTATAAAGAGCTGGGGAGGTGGAATGAGAGTACCAGGTGGTTGAAAGGCCATCCACAATCACAGTCTCTGAAAGATTTCCAGTTTTATGGTTTCTTTTGTTACACAATCAGGTTTTTTCCATACTCTCAGACAAATATGCCCCTACGTCCTGTTAAGTCTATAACATAACAGATAAGAAATGTGATAGGAATTTTGGAGTTTCCTAGTAATAGGAAACCTCTCAAACCTCCTCCTGAGGTACCTTAGTTATCTACTGAAGGTGTTATCAGGCATTGTTATCCATGAATTTGTGAGGTAGCCCCTTCTGTGAGCAGAGTTACTTTGTTCAGGTTAGCAAATTGAGAATCTGGCTTGGCTATTCTAGAGTAACTCAGCAATCACATGGACAGCTTCATTTCAGTTAGGGTACAAGTTCTATCTGATTTCTTCACACAGTCCAGTTATCCCTGTTGGGTGATTAAAGGACATTAGTATATGAAACTGAGAAGGAAGGAAATTAAACCAATGTTTCTGTATGTAAGAGAAGATATGAAGAGCGCAACTGTATCTTGAATCCTATTTTAAACATCACTTTTCAAAGAAGGGTAGAATATATAGAGTGCATAAAACAGCATAGTTGGACTTAAAACTGAAAAAAAGACAACTACATTTGACCATTTAACTTATTTTTTTTTTTTTTTAAGAACAATTAGGTAATGAAATGATTTCCTGAGAGAAAGTTGAGGTACAATTGCTGCAACTGCTTGACAGAGAGGATTGCATTAAGTTTTAGGAATATTGTGTGTATATATATATATGTATTTATGTTTTTGTGTTCACACACACACATACACCTCCAGGTGACAGACTAGCAGCGAAAAAAATCTGTTATGTGCAAGAAGATGGAAACAGATGACCCAAGAGGTCTTTTGCAGTCCTATCAGCTGACTGATTCTGTGATTAGACATAAAAATATAAATAAAAAGTGCATACTGTATAAGTTGTTTATCCAAAATCCAGGCTCAGAACTCATTAGCATATTCACAGTGCTTATTTGAGCAGACTACGGTAAACTGTGTTTTTAAAAACAGTTCACATAGATTCCATTGAAAAATGGCACAGAAAAAATACCACATTGACAACATCAAGAGAAGCCTGTCCAAAACAAAAACAAATAGGAATGTTGGGAGGGGGAGGGGGGGGGGAGAGTCTCTTCTCCCTGAAGGTTTTTCAGAGTAGACAAGAAAAATAAAATGTGTATCTGAAACTGAGAGAGGATGATTAAGCTGAATCATGTCATGACAACAATTATGTGGGTGTGACAGGGAAATATATTAATAATGTGTTTGTTTAACTTAACAGTAAGATCCGTATAAGAAGGTTAAGTAACCGTTTTTTTTTTTTTAATTTAATGCATTCAATTTTTAAATTTATAATCTCAATGACAGCTATATATTGGCATACATTTTATTTTATTTTACACTATCCTTATTGTTACCTGTATTTTACCTAATAAAGACTAGGCATTTAACGCTTTGCATATATTGCAGGGATCAGCAAAGTCTTCCAGAAGAAGAAAAAAGATATTTTGCCTTACTCCTTCAGGATAACATTGATACACAGTCTCCATATGTGATGAAGCTGGTCTCCAAATCTCTTCTCTAAGATATTTTGGTGTAGAGTTCACATTTTAAATCAAGTTGATAATCCCAGCAAATCCCAGCCCTTCTGATATGTGTGAACCTTTATCCTGTCCAAAGTCAGAATTATGACTTCTGAACAGAGTGGGGTATTTTCCACTATGTTGTATTGCAGCAGAGTGACTGAAAATCATCCATGTGCAGATGTAGCTGAAAGGTTCTGGAAACGCAATATCACAGTTAGTGGGGAAAATTTACATGCAGATCTTCAAATTATCATCTTCAAGAAGTCTAGATATTTTTTCTAAAGATCTATTTTTTTTTATAAATCTGAAAATTTTTCATCCAAAACAAAGATTAAAACTTGCTGTATAATCTTGCCAATCTGTTCAACCTTAGTATATTGTAGAACATAACTTGATAGTAGAGCTAAATTAAAGCAGTATAGAGATTTGAAGATCATGAGGAAAGGTGTTATAGATAAACAGTTATCCTGAACTGACCCTAGTTATTCCAGTATTATACAAAATAAGATAAAAGCAGAAATGAGAAGTATCAGAAGCATCAAAATAAGCATGACTAAAACCATCAAAATAGGTATACTTACTTCCATGTAAAAACATTATAGTATTCACAAATGATGAAGTGATAGCTTTCACTGTGCCTATTTGTCAGTACTCTTGGAAATTTTTTGAAACTTTGTCTATGAAACTTTGGCAAAAGGAAGGCATTCTTACCTAGATTGACCTTCAAGTGTGCACAGGTTCATACAAAAGAAGATATTACTTCTGTTCATATTTGTTATTAATGACTTCATAAGAGATTCATGTTTTAAGCTGCAGTCATACAGAATGATTTAATATCTTGGGCAAATAACATTGTTCTTTTTTTTTTTTTGCCTGTGAGCACCTGCTTCTCCAGGGCAGGCTCTTTGAGCTTTGTTGAGTTCCAGCTTATGGAGGGGAATTACACTTCCCACCTTCTGTTTAAACAGAGAAATTTACTGAACTGCAGAGGCCGAAATTTTAGCTGAAAGACAGAAGCCTACAGTAAAAAAATAAAACTGGAGTGGACAGAAAAATAAAGAGATAAAACTGCAATTACTTTTATCAGGAAATTAAAGCATCTTTTTTTTTTTTTTTTTTTTTTTTTTTTTTGCTTTGTTCCTTTTACCCTAAACAATATCCTGTGTAATCATTTAGCTAGAAGGCTTACTTCAAAGATTAGTAACTTATGACTGCCATTCTAAAGAGATCTAACCATGTAATTTCTTTGCTTAAAATAAAAAGACTGCATTGGCAAACCATAAATGCTTTTTATTAAGCCTTGCTGAATATCTGTTAGTTCTCAAAACCATACATTTAACTCAAATTATAATGAGAAATCATTACCCTTGGAAAACGAACAAACAAACAAAGAAACATTTCATTGCTTAAATATGTACATGATTCCAAATTCCTTGAATCAATCAGCTAAAGGTGAGAGTGTTATTGAGGAGTGATCTGAAGGTACATGAGCAGAAGGTACATGAGCATCTGAAAGAATACTGAGCTTTTGCAAATCATAATATAAAACATATTGATGTGATCTATACAATAGAGCAAGTAAGGGAAACACTGAGTTTATCCTGCTGTCACTGCTAACTATAAAATATTTTAGAATATTTTATCTTGTTTCTGTATAGTGGTACAATTACATACTGTAATTCTCCAGTAGGTATTTTTTATTTGTTTTCTTTTATTTCATGGTTGTATGCTTATATCTCTAAACTTCAATATCCCTGCACTTAGAAGGTGAAACCAGTGCCATTAGTGTGTGGAAGTGAGAATTCCAGGTGATGTCAGCCATTTGGTAGTACCACTGAATGTCAGTGAACTGCATGCAGTATGAAGTAAGTATTTATAACTAATATTTTTAATTAACTGCCATGATTAATGAGTTACATGTAGATCTGGTTTTTAATCTTTTTGAAAGAGTTTAAAGTTCCATCTGAAAAATATAATTCTGTAACACTGAGTAAGCATGTGACAGAGGCAGGGCCAGTAGACTGTGTTAAACAGTCTCAGCATGACTCTGTTTTTAAGGACATACCATGAGAGAGAGAGATTTTGAAAGTTAAACTTCAGTTCTTTCAATAATAAGCTTTGATTACTCTGTGAATTGATAACTGAATTATAATTTCAAACAAGATTGCAACTGTCATCACATTTAGCACACAGTATCTAGAAAGATGCAATAAGCGTTCAGGGATATTTATTCAAAGAAAGGTCTCTGTTTTTTGGGGGGAAGGAGGAGAAAGGAGGTTTGCAGACAGGAAATTTGAGGGAAAGTTCATTATCTGAGTACTCAGGCTGCAGCACAGAACTTCCAGCTTAAGATCTGTGAGACTACAGTGGCTTCAAATTGAGCTCATCAGATTCAGCATTGTTTCAAGGCTTGGAGAAACTTGGGAGTGATTCTAAATGCACAGATCTGGATACTTGGCAGTAAACAAAGAAACATATATATCTCCAAGGACCTAAATCCAATTCTAGCTGTAAAATTAAGATGTATTTTGCTTAACGCAGGGCACAGCAGAGAGTTATTGTATGGGGATTTTCAAAAATATTGAGTCAAATTGAGACTTACTGTAAAGATCCATTTGTTATAATGGATTTCCAAAATGTGACACTTACAGAAGAGAGTGCTTCTGTAATGAACAAATAACCTTGTAAGAACACATTTTGTTAGCACATAACAAAATGAAGATTCTTTGAATATTTTTAATAGAAATACATAAAAATGTCATATCAACAATAAACATGAGAAATTAAAATAGAATGGCAGTATTTCAGTTGTCAAAAAGAGTTGTGAGGGAAAAAGCATGGCTGTCAACTTATGGGGAGGAGCTGGTTCATGTCTGGTGAGTGCAAATCAGATGAGAAAAAAAAAGTGCATCTGCGTGTGTCTGTCTGAGTGGTATCACTTACACCTCTCTGCCTCATCAGTACATGGACTAACTATAAACACTGATCATAAGGTTGTAGTAGTCATTTTAAAGCTGTAGTCAAGACAAAGCTGATGGGTGATGGTAATATCTTTTATTGGTTCAATTAACAATGGTGCCAAAATCTCATCTATTTTTTCTAGCTTTTTTTCCTGATATG
>VXAL01010017.1:3748-39219 GCA_013399475.1 Chauna torquata
GGGGGTGCCCGGCCCGGCGGGGAGCCGAGCCGGGGCTGGGGGCACCGCCGGGGGCCGTGGCAGCAGCGCGGCGGGCCGGGCCGCTTTTCTTTTCCAGAGTTTTCTCTTTGCCGGAGGAGCGCGGAGCACCTGGAGGCGAAGGATGCTGTCGCGTCGAGGCTCGGCGGTGCGGGGGTCTCGGCGCCCCGAGCTTTTCGCTGTCGGTCAGGGCGCCGAGGGCGGGCGTGCTGTGTGCTGGATCCCATGCTTGCGCGGGGAAGAAAGCCCCTGCAGCAAGGGTCAGAGCGAATAAGTAGCTGTAGCAACGCTTTGCGTTGGAACATCATAGTCTTGCATCCTTGTAAAAGTTCTTTCTTCCTTTGAATGAAAAGCTGTGTGCTGGCCGGTGTAGCTTACAGGGTTTACGTGCAGATCTTCTAAAATTCTCTAGCTGAAAGTGTTCCCTGCAAAAACTTATTTGTATCATACTGAAACGTGGTTCCAACAGGAAAGCAAAAAAGTTTGCAAGATGTCGGTATTCAGGGGGTTTCAAATGAACCAAAGAAGTATTAGGAAGGTTTGTGTAGTATCGGTAACTGAACCACGCACAGGGCCCGCACGCCTGCGAGTTTAATGTCTAGCTGGAGCAGCCAGACTGTAAAGCGACAGGCTGTAAAGCTTTAGTCATGGGTATACCCATCAAAATACATGTGTGTTCTCCTTGTGAAATCAGAACCTGAAAAACGTTGGATGTCTTTCCAAGTGAGAAAGTAAAGATAGCAACAAACACTTTTCCTTTTAGGAGGAAAAAAAAAAAAAAGGAAAAAAAAACCCAACGAAGTATGCAGATAGTGATGCATTTTAAGCTTTGCGTTCCTTTTGTTTCATGCGTGCCTTTGCAAAACTTAACTGCACAGATCATTAGACATCCTCATAATCTCTGCATCTCGTTTTTTTTTCTTTTTTTTTAAATAACGCAGTTGCTGTAATTACCAGAAGTGCTTGCCTGTGTAGAGGAAATACATAGCAAGTTTTATTATGACACAGAACTTGGCTCAGGAGGGAAGCTGGGAGTTAGGTAGTTTTTGGTATCAAGCGTATGTGGAGTGGCATCTCCGGCACTTTGCATCCATGCTAGCAAACTTAATGCTGCTTGTGTTGGCATAGTTTTCCTGGCCTGACAGTGCTACTACAGAGAGGAAGATGCATCTTAATGTGGAGTTAAAGTAAACAAAAATGTTAATGCAGTGAAAAGATGCCAGCCTTTTATGGCAATGTTTATGCTTCTGTTGAAGAATAGGTGCTAAACTTGCTGTTTAAACTATGCCTCAAGTCTGCAAACATGGCAATTAGGATCTTTGCTGAAATTTCTACCTTCCTCTTTCCCTCCAGCCTCTATCAGTATGAAAACAGACTTGTCACAGTCATTAGCTGCTGCTTGTGTTTTTGTTTTGTTTTTTTTCCTCTCCGCAGCTGCTCTTGGAAGTCCAGTAGACGGCACTGAACTGGCAAGGGTTAGTTAGATCCTTCTTCCTGAGGAAGCAGCATAAAACAGAGAGATTTCTGAAAGGTGTCTATGAGGCTGAGGAACCCGAATCAGGCTTTAAGGCAGGATGGCTAGAAGGGTTGTGGGAACTGCTTAGGGTTACTGCCCTGTGCTTCTTTTCCCTAAGAATCACCAGGTCTTTGGAGTGACAGTGGAGAGGAGTTCAGCTAGCCTGGCATGAAGCTCTGCAAAGGTGGATATGGGACCCCCCTGCCTGAAAGGGTTACACATGCTGCGCCTGTTCCTTTTCACTCTCAACTGTGGACAAATGAGAGCAAAGTCCTATTGCAGGATTGCACCTGGACATTGATAATCTTCCTTTAAATTTCCTGTACTCTTTGGTAAAATCTGCTAAAAGGTCTGTTTGGAGCTGGGGGCAATGAGTGATTGTGTGTGGCAGTTGGGAGGCATGAACCGATCAAACAAACTGATAGGATTGATTAGAAGGGTATTTATGTAAAAATCTGAGGACCTGGGGGAGGGTGGTGAACCTGGTGCTAGTAATGGAGGTCATCAGTAGAGGCTGGCACATTGAAGTGGAGCCCTACCTGAAAAATGGGAAAGGGCAGAGCTGCGAATGGTCTGATGACAGATGGCAGCAAGTTTTAACTGAGCAAGGAGTGGCAGAGAGCTTCAGGGAAGCGACATGGATGGCTCTCGTCACCTGAGGCAGATGACACTAGCAGTCCATGCAAAATTCAGTTGGCTAGGGAGACACCAAAGGTGGTGCAAGGTATGTGAGGATGGAGCGGGAGCGGTGGCGATTTACCTGATGTTTGCCTTGTTTTCAAACCGAAATACTGAGCCATGGGGGAGAGTAAAGGGCTAGAGGAATTCAGACATGCTAATAAAAAATTGAATGTTTAATTATTTTTCCTTGAGGGTGAGTATGGATTACTTTGAGCTCTATAGATCTTTGATAAATATTTTCGTAATTCTTTTTTTTATTGCTCTGTGTTAGTTGGGTTTTCCTTTGGAAAACTACTTTTTATGTGTCAGATATGAGATAAATTTATTCTGACCTCACAATCTGCTGATCTTTATGGGCTTTACAAATCATGGCAGGCAGCGTGTGAAAACTGGAAGTGTAAGATTTCAGTCTGTTTTCTCACCAGGCTTCTCTTACAGCTGTGTAAAAATGTTTGTCCTTTGTTACAATATTGCCTTTCAGCAGGTTCTAGGTATCCCATATTCAAAAGGCAGAGTTTGGAAAATGATTGAAATTTGGTATAAGTTAGAGTTGTTATAAAAGATGAAGCTTGAGTTGTGGTTAGCTGCCAAAGATGATTTTGAATGCTGGTCCTATGGCAGTTTTCTTTGGTGTGTGTAAGACTATTTGCTATATTAATAAGTATGCACTTTTTTTTTTTACTTGATTCCTTTCCAAACAAGGAAAGTAAAAGTTTAAAGTAAGCTACCCATAGTGCCTTGTAACTTAAAACCTAAAATGCTGTGCTGTAGTTCAGTGCCACGGGCTGATATATACCTTTGACCTGTGTGACTCTGGCTTGGTGAAGACTCTGCACGCCAGCATCTGTATGAACTGAAGTCAGTGTAGTGCTGCTCCATTTCCAAATGGTATGACATCCCTTAACGTATGTTTCCTATCTCTTATTTTCTGTTTATCTCAGGTGGTAATTAATGCTGAATATAATTAGTATCAGTTAAGCACTGTTTTAATAACTGTCTTCATGGATTAGGAGGACAGGTTGCATTATTAAGGAAAGAAATGTAAACATCGCATAGGTGAGAGGACGAAGTTGGAAGTGTGCGTAAGAATTTTTAGTTACTGTTGGCGGTTTATTAAAGTAGATTGAAACCTTTTTTTAGCATATGATGTTCTGTGTCATCTAAATTCACAGGTTACAGCTTGTTCCTCCCTGGCCCCCTCCGAAAAGGGATGCTCTGTTTCTACCTGCAGCTCCACTTCCTCCCTTGTGACTCTGTGCTGAACATATTAATATTGCAAAGAGGACATAAGAATTAAACAAGGGAATGGATTTCTGTCAGGTTAGCAAGATGAATTGATGATCTGTGCAGCCGTTTAAATTGCAGAGCTAGCACAAGGAGGGGGCTGAAATTAGATTGCTGGACGTGTGCAGGGCCCGTGTGCCCCATTAGCCCTGGTGAGCTGTCAGGTTGGTGCAACTGCATCATACACCTTCACTGTAAAATTTCCTTGCCAACTCAGACTGTCTCGATATTAGAAATGCCAGGCTTTTCTCACAGGTGCACAGTGAAAAGACAAGTGGTTACAAGTTTCAGAAAGGGAAATTCCAGCTGGATAGAAGGAAAAAACTTTCACAGTAAGTGTGGTTCATGGAGGCAGTGGAACAGGCTGCCTGCAGAGGCTATGGAATCTGCCATCTTTGGAGAAATCTAAAACTTGACTGAATGAGACCATGAGCAACCTGATCTAACTTTGAAGCAAGTTTTCTTTTTGGCAGCGGTTTGAGCTGTCCAGATGTCCCTGTCGTCCTAAGCTATTCTGTGTGGTATGGTTCTGGGTTGCATTAATGGACAGGTTCAAGAACATCTGAGCAAAGGCTTTTGCAAAAGAATTTTCTTATTTACAAGTTTTTAAATGTTCTGGTCTCACTGTAGTCTGTTTTGGGGATGATGTTGGAGGGGATTCACACATTTCTCTCTTCCTGGAGTACTTATTTTGCGATGTATCTTGTGCTTCTGAGGGAAGTTTCAGGCTAAAGTTGGGTAGTCTGACTCTGATCAAACAAACTTCTCTTTCAGATGTTTCAATAACCTTGTAGAATAACAGCATAAGGGAGCACACTAGTATTCTTAAAACCCAAGAACAAATTGTTTATATCATCTACCCTGACTGTATGGGGTTTTCTTTTGACCTGCTTTCCTTGGTGTTTAGGACCATAACAATCCTTCTTCTGTGAAAAAGTTCCATTTCTCATTGCAGCCTCTCTTCGTTGTGGGGCAGTTGTTCAGATGGTGATGCTTGAATAGTTGTAAGGATGGAAGGAAGAGATGGACTAGCTCTGATTTTCTTATGGCAGGTTACCTGTTGGAAGAAGTCCAGACATGACTCATTTCAATGCTGAGACTTGTTGAAGTCCTTCAGGTCATCACCTGGCAAAACTAGCTGGACATGCGCTGTAATATTACGGCTGGATTAGACCAAACATCTGCACAGCTGAGTTCTGTTTCCAGCAATGGCCTCTAGCTGCTGATTTAGAGGAAGGGCCTCAAAAAATAGGGATAGTCATTTCACTGGTTTACACTTCACCATATTTGAATTGGTATTTTCAAGTGCTCCAGGTAGCATTGTTGTTTAATGATTGTTGATGAACTTTTCTTCCACTAATGTATCTAGTTGTTTCCAGAATAAACTTATATTTTTTGTTTTCTTAGTTTTTATATTATATTTGTCTAGTAGTAATGAGTTTCACGGGTGTTTTTTGTGTGGGGGGGAAACAGAACATTATTTTACTTGAGAGAAGCCTGCTGTTTCATCATTTCATTCATTCTTGAATTATGAGAAATACCAAGTCATTGTTCTGGGTTTTCTTCTACTGTACACTTTGATTGTTATAGCTCTCTATCATATTGCGCCTTCCAGTCATCTTTTATACCTAGTCAGTTTTTCATGGAGGAGATGCCCCATACATCAAATCATCCCTGTATTCCTCTGTACGGTTTTTGAGAGAGACTGAACAGAACTGTATTCTTTTGTGATGTGGGAACATGAGGGTTTTAGGTGGTTGTAAATTTTCGGTATACTTCTGTATTCCTTTCCTAAGAGTACTTATCATTATGCTTTTCTTTATTACTTCAGAGCTTCAAGGTGATGTTTTCAGAGGACTATGCTCAAGCAGTCCAGATCTTTATCTGGAGTGGCACTAAGTAACTTCAGAGTCCATCATTGTGTATGTATAGTTTTTCCACCTTTTGCTTAAGAACTGGTATGGTTGGTGCATTTTACAGGCATGCAGTTCAGATTACAGCTTGGGAGATAAGTATGTGCAGTGCACAGCATGCTAATGAAACTTTTACCTGGGAGCCGAGAGCAAATGTGCATGGAGCGTACCTGAAGCAGACAATGCTAAGGGTGAGGAGTTGAGAA
Source organism: Chauna torquata (assembly GCA_013399475.1). Lineage (NCBI taxonomy): Eukaryota > Metazoa > Chordata > Aves > Anseriformes > Anhimidae > Chauna > Chauna torquata. The sequence goes on from VXAL01010017.1 coordinate 9,367, forward strand.
CAGGAATGCGGAGATTGATGCAGGTTCTGATATCTGTGAAAAGAAAATGGAGCATCTAGCGAAATGGGGTTCTTCACATCTAGGGTTTATTTTTTCTGATTTTTGAAGATGAATATTCCCTCTATAAAACAGAATTGGCTCAAAAACTAGTTCAAAACCAGTGATGTTTCACACTCATTGGACATGTCACTGTTACATTAGCGTATTTCTATATTTTGTTCTAAGTAGTTAATGAAAATACCATGTGTCTGTTTCTAGAATTGTCCGTTGGGTAGCTTCATTAGTTGATAACTCCATCTGGATGATTCTTCTGGCACTACCTACTGTTGTCTTCCCTTTAACCTGCTTCCTAAGGGTCTTATTGTTGTTAAAATAATCTGTATTCATTAGTTAATTAACAGCTTTCCATATGGAGTGGTGGAAGAAATCCTCCTGATTATGAAGTTGAGCTGATGCTGTCACAAGCAGCTAAGTAATATGTTCCTTTTTGTGAATTTCTGGCATTGTTTTGATACTAAAAAGTCTGTCAAGATTAGGTATACCCGGGAGTGCTTTTTCCACTGTGTCCTGGCTTGATGTAAAGGTGGGATTCGGGGTTTTGGTGATCATGTCTTCCATTTTACCAAGGGCAAATATATTCGTAATACTTATCTCCTTTTTGAGCTTCCTTGGTTTACCCAGAACAAAAGGAAGTGGAACAGATGTCTGTTTTGGGGCAGTGACCTTTGTAGAGGGAATGTGGGAAAATTTGGTGCAATTCTGGTGCCTAGTTGGGTGTATGAGTGGCATAAAAGCACACGTGCTGGGATATGTGTAGAAGGGAAAGTGTCAGACCTGAGCAGTAGGAGACATTGACGTGGGTTTTCAGGTCTTTTCCATTCCTTTAAAGTCCGTCTAAAACAACTTGTTGAGTAGGGCGTAGTTGTTGGAATAGGGAGTGTAAGAAATAGGGGAAAGCTGGCAGGAGGATACATTTTAAATAGTCTTCTTCCCCCTCCCAAAAAAACAAAACCCCAAGTCTTCCTGTTTCTGAGACTTAATGATGAGTGGCAGTTTTTCAGTGCTACCCTTGGCTCTGCCCAAACCTTGAGTAGTAGTACACCAGCCTGAGTGTCTGTATGGTGAAATGGATTGGGAAGTGGATGCAGGGAGAAAAAGGTTGTTTTTTTTTTTTTTAAAAACTGCAATTACTTTCACTGTGTTGCATTGTAAACAATTTTGCAACCTTGACTGAGATGAAAAAGGTTGTCCGTGCTCCCAAAAGAAACCTTGATCATATTATGCTGTTAATCCACTTAGGAAGTAGCAGATATACTTCCCTTTTATCTTCAGATCAGGACTGATTTTATTTTTTAATGGAAAATACATTTAAAGTTATTTGACTTAATATAGGAGCAATGAATGAGAATTTGTGTTACTCTGTAACAGATAAGCTTTTTTAGTGGTGCCTACTGGCCTCAAAATTTACAGAACTGTGAAAGTGAATATGCAGAAAGGCTAAAGACATAGCATGGTTTGTGTTGAATATAAATACTGAATGTCATAACTTCCTGCAGTCCAGCTGCTATGTGCAACTGTGCAAAATGGTAGAGGCACAGCTGTAGTAGTGCTGAAAATACACCTTATCACAGGGTCTCATGTAATTTATTTGTGACTGGAATCAATAAAGTGCATGAAGGTGTTTGCCATGGAATTTGTCCGTTTATGACAGCGGTCCCTGGGATTTCAAAGGGCTTGGCCAAGGTGAAGAACATCTATAGTCCCGGGCTTGTAAGTGTGATGCAGATATTGGCTGTCTTTTCAGAGAAGCCTAAACCAGTCCAACAGCAAATGGCTGAGGAAAACCATTACTTGTCTTTTTGCTGGCTTGGTTATCTGCTAGTTCAGTGAGTTGGACTGGCTTATGGAAGGACCTGCCAGTTGCCAAAGTTAGCATGAGATAATGCTAATAATGTGTGACTAGGAGTGGAGAGGAGGTAGCGTGGCTGGAAGGAGAGGAGGAAGGTCTCCAGCACTGTCTTGCATCTTGTGGCACTGCAGCCTTGGAGTTCTGGAAGGGCAGCGCCTGTTCACTACTGGTAATGTAGACCACAATCCTGTTGTAACAACGGTAACGGATAATACCAGCATCCTTCATAGATGTATTTTGATATGTTAGTGGGAAGAGCTATAGAAAAATTGCATGATATTTGTATTTTCATGTACTTTACTGAAGTATCCTGTTTCTCTGGTAAGCAGGTTGTAATGCTTAGACTGTTAGTGTTTTGGGGAGTTGCTGTAGTATGGCATTAAAGCTGTATTGGAGTGGGTGGTATATTCCTTGATTTTATATGTCCAGTTTTTCAGAAGCAGTAGCTTGGTAGCTTATATGACACCAACGAGTGGTTGAGGGACGTTCAGTTGTTTTTTCAGGCTGCTTTGGAAGGAGCTTGAACTTGACTGCTTCACATCCCAAGAAAATACCCCAGCTGCTGGGATTTTTCAGGTAAGGGAGGGCAGAGGCAACTTGTAGAATTCATAAAGCAGGTTGCAGCATCATTAATACAGTCTGAAGATCCAACAGTTGGGGGTACTGCAGAGGCTGGTGCGTTGGCCTGTGCCACAGGACATCTGTAGCTCTGGGACTTAAGCATTGATTTGTACAGAGATCAATGGTTCAAGCAGATGACAACCAACGTGAAAAGTATTGAGTTATACCATCCTTTTGTAATAACAGTATTCCAGCTATTGTTAATTGTGGCATTAATGATTATATGTAAACAATATCAAAGCTAACACAACAATAGAAAGAGTTGTACAGGCACAAACCACGTTGGCTCTGTCACACACGCATTGCCCTGTTACTGCAGAGATGCTACCTTTCTGTCACATGGCAATACAAAAGAAGTCATACTGCTGTGGAGCCCCGCTGGGGACAGGGGGAGGCTGCCCATGTTGGTGGTGTGGGGGCAAGTGTCATCAGCTGGGAGTCCTCTCTGGACCAGGACCTACGTATGTAGCTTCTCTTCCTTGGCCATGCAGTAAAGGCAGAGTCCTCTTCTCTTCTTGCTGATTTTGTCCCAGACCAAATGGGTTGCCTTCAAGGTTTTGGGAGGAACTTCCTCAAGCTTGATCTGCTGCAGCTTGCGGTTATATTGGTGATCTCTGGTCTTGGCATCATATGGGTCCTTCAGTTAGTTCCTTGTTTGTCTTGCCATGACCTTACCCATGTGTCCCCAGCTCTGGCAGACCCTGCCTGCCTGCTGTGAGTTTCACCTTACAGCTCCCTTAGTTTCCTCTTGTGTTACACTCCTCATCTTAAAGCTACATTTAGCACATTTATCACTGATAGATTTCATGAGAACTCCTCCACAGTGAGTGTGTGTGTGTATGTGTATATATGTGTAGTGAAGTAATGAGATCCTAAAATGGGAGACCTGATCTGTGGGATCTGTATCTCTGTTGCAACAGGACTGCAGCCTTCGGGGAAAAGAAAAAAGGTGCTCCCCCCTCTTGTGTCACATGGCTGTGGATGCTGGTTTGATATTAGGTACCTTAAAGCTGAGTTTGAGTGTTGTTAAAGCAGTGGCTGAAAAGCTTTACTTCTTAAAATTGCCGCTGATCTTATGTACACAGAGCTTTTGTCATTTTCTGCACTGATCATACTCCCCCCCCCGCCCCCTTTAAGGTCTTAATGACTCACATTTCGCTTAGGTTTATCATCTCTGCAGCCACTGACTTCTACTATTTGCTTTGCTAATAATGTTGGCCTTAAGTTGCTGTTACTTGACTTCTCTATCAACCACATGTTTTTGGTAGCTTCTGAGGTGGCCGAAGTCTTGTATCATTGAGAAAATATACTAAGAAACTAAGAAAACGTGTACATGCCTCTTTTTCTGATGAAGAAAACACAAATGGTGCTTTCCCTACCTGTCAACAACAACAAAAGCCCAACCCCCCAGAAAACAAACAAGCTTGTTCCTGAGGAATTAGGGAGGTTTAGCTGCAAAGCCATTATTTCATGAGGTTGTCTTAACTGGGATTAAGAACAGATGTTGGGTGGCTTCAGGATAATGAATTAGTGGGGAATATATAAATATTACGTTCTAACATTAAAGAGAAATGAATATTGTTTCTGGAGCTATTCTCATATTCATGTTGCAATAACATTCTCCTTAACAGCAATAAGAATAAAATATATAATGATGGTCATATTTTCTTCACAATCATTTTTCAGTAAGTATGTGGAGCACTGCCACTGTTTAGAGCTTGAGATTTAGCCGAATTACCCAGGTTTCTTGGTATGAACTCAGGCACTTAACTTTGAGGGAGTCATAAGTTGCCTCTTCTAAAGAAGACAAAAGCACAAAATGTGTGCATGTGAAAGAAAAAAGAATAATTTTCATAAAAAGTGCTTTTTAGAAGATCTTCTCAAAATATGTACTGTATGACTGCCTGTATGTATGTTAGGTGGGGGATGAATACAGAGATGTAACTTCTTCGGTAACACATGGTTCAAGCTGTGTCTGCAAGAGCAGAATGAATTAGTAAAACAAAGTAAAAATAAATGGCATCCTACCTTCTAAATTATGTACAATACTCGAAGTATTTTTGCTGTTTCCTGGTGGAAGTGGAAGAAATGTTAAGGAAAGGAGCTTTTTTTTTTTAAAGTGTTCAGTGAAAGCCCAGAGTTTTTCCTGCTTTTGAGTGACAGAAGTTGCTTGCTGTGCAAAATCTTTTAGTTTCACAATTTCTCTGTGCTTCATTACCCTCCAGGCTGGCTTAGGTGTGAGCTTCCTCCTGGGGCCTATGTTCTGTTGCTCTTTTTTTTTTTTTGGCAAAGCCTTGATTTCACATTTCTGTAGTTACATTTCTGATTCAGGTATTGTATTTCATGTGTACTTTACCTGTGGCTGTCTGTAAGCTTCCATTAATAACAATTAGAAAGCTTTTAGTAAAGCCAAGTAAAAACACTTAGTATTTCAGGCTGAGCCATTTTGAAAATACACTAAGCCAGTGGAGCTTTCTGTGTCAAATCTGGATGTACTTTGGAAACTTTTAAAATTTCTTATCTCACTTTTAATAAACTCCTTCAAAATAACCATACTGGGATGAAATGGTTTTGAAATTTTAGCAAGGTTGATGGAGGAGAAAGTGCTAAAACCTGAATTTTAGAGCTGGGCAGCTGGCTGACGTGTGGGCCTGCCTTTGCTCATTAACTTGGTGGGAGGAAACACTTTTTTGATGAGAGGCAAAACCTCAACTCTAAGAAACAAGAAATATGTCATGATCTCAGTTTGTCCTTCACAGAATGACTCCCCCAGCTGGGTGTTAGCAATGGTGTGTTTTAGCATTACACGGGTGCCCTGGCCCCGCTGCTTCCTCTGCCCCATGGCCCCCACCCTGCACCTCACCATCCTTGGCAAGAACATTGGCCTCCACGGCCCGATAGGCCTGTGGGTATTTGCTCTAGCTTCAGCAGGGGTTGCTGCAGCACCAAGATCTGTGTGCTGCCCTATCGATTGCTTTTCAACCTTTTTTTTCTTCAGTTGGAGAAGCTGCAGGCAGAAATTAGTATGAGGTAGATATAACTGAGTATCATGTTTGTTTTATTGCGTGAACAACGAAGGCACTGTGAATCGCTTTTGCAGATGATGCTGCAGAACTATGACTGCTACTCAGGTCCCTGTGCGAGTTTGTGAACTTGTCCTCTCTTGGGCCTAGTGCAGTGACTTTTACTTCTGCAATGTCCAGCTCCATCTGCAGGCGCTTACTGTAGAAGGCTACCTGTGGCTAAAAATAATGCTACCTTTGCAAAATGGGTGGTTATAGCTGTCGTTTCAGCAAGTATGACTGGAAATTGGGCAACAGGAAAAAACAGGTGCCACAAAACACTTCTTTGCTTAGAAACAGTAAGATGAAAGTTTCTCTTGCAGTAGGAAGGCAGTTGCTTGACATTATTTGGTGTACGATGAGCCTAATAAAAAGGCTACACATCATCTACATCTCAACTTTTGAGCTTTGGAAAATGAATAGGGCCGTTACCAGAATTATTATGATCTGGCGATAAAAGAAAGGGTCACAAGAGTGGTTCTTGACTTAGAACTTTGTCTTGAAATACACTGTCATAGTCCTGACTCTTGTATTAAGCCGTGTCTCTACTGTCTAATAGGTACAGTAATGGGCAATACAGAGTTGAGCTATTTGAATCTTATCAAGGCGCGGTTGTGATTTGAGGGGCTGTGGATGTGTCAGCTTCCAGTCCTGCTTGCCAGCTGATCTTGTCCTTCTGGAGAACCAGGACCTGACATGGGGATAGTTCACCTGGCAGCAGAGGCTGGAGTGCGAGTTGATGCTGAGATTCTTCTGCTTCCCACCGTCTAGGATAATGGACTCAAGGCCTTAAGTTGGGACCTATTTATCTTCCATGCCTCCTTGCAGGGGAAAGAGAGAAGCGCATAGTTGGTAGAAGCTGAGGGAAAAGTTTGGTCCATTGCCAGCAACCCTTCTCTTCCTTGCTGCCAGATGAGGAGGCTTAAGTTCACTCCAGATGCAGGGGACAGTCAGAGGAAGGAGCCGGAGGAAGAGGACTCAAGGCTAGTGTGAGTGCAGTTGTTATAAAGGCACTTTATGACTTTTCATATCCTTCTGTAACGTATATTTTTAGGGTTCCTATACTACTGCAGTAGTGATGTTTCATTCCTGCTGCAGTCAAAACTAACTGATCTTACCTCTTAACATTAAATGGTTTAAAGCGATTTGGAACAATGATGTTTTCCATAACTATTCTGTATAGTTATTACGGTGTCTTTGTTATCGTTGTCCTTCTTGTCCTTGTTCAGTTGCGCTTACTCTGTGTTGACTGAACTTTTTCAGGTCTGTAGGGGTTGACATCTTGTTGCTTTGCAGAATCTTGCTGACTTCAAGGGACTCTGTGTGGATTTGTCAATCAGCATCCACCAGGCATTTTACAGAAATTGCTTTGCTAAATGGATCTGTCTGCCAGACCTTGCTCATGCTTTGAAACTTTAGAACAGTGAATGTGGAGATTAGGAAATAAGTAAGGCTTTATTTAAGAGTCTGAGCTGTGACCTTGTGTCAGCATTCATCCTTTGGCTCTCTAAAGTTAGGTGTATATTGTAGGACATCTCAGGTTTATCTGTTGTCACTGTGCTTAAACCAATGCTGTAACTGCACTTATGGAGGAAATGATAATATATGTATAAAGCACACGCATAGTTTTCTGAAGCTTTTTTCTTCACCGTTGTGTCATGCTGTATCATGGCTTTCATTGCTTAAATTTAGAGAAGTGAAAGACTATTGACAGTGAAAGACAGTGAATTTTCTTGGAACCAAATTCAAACATTTTCTTGACCCAGGGATCATAAAGAAAACATTAAAATTTAAAAAGAAAAGCAGATCTTGATTGAAGTGTAATGTCTGTTCTAATTGTGTGTGCGCTGCTATTGTGACAACTTTATATGGGGCCACGTGAGTTCGGTCCAGCATGACAAGTTTGAAATAGTAACTCTTGGTATGTACAGAATTTCCCATGCAGAATTCAATCATTCTTCCAAATTCTGCTGGAGCAATCCTCCGCAGGGTGGATGGAGTCTGGGTTGATCCTATTCACCTAACCTACTTAGAGTAGGTTCACGTGAGTTAACATAATGTTAGTTTAGTTAAATTTGTGAATTTTCTTGTTGCGTGGTGTGCACAATAGGCAGGAAGGAGAAAGTCTCCTCAGTGTTCATTTGGTACTGACAACAGCTAGAGATGATAGTGGATGAACAACTGATACAGATACGTAGACCAGCTACAGGCATCCATTTGTCAGTGTCCTACCACAGCTAGCTGAGGGCTATGCCTTCATCAACTTGTATTCTTTCCTCTTGCTCCTCTGTGGTCCTGTCTCCTCTAACAAAGACACTGCTCTACCTTCCTCCTTTCTGCCTTTCGCATCCTACCCACTCTTCTTCAAACAGCAGGTCTTGAGTACCTGTTTTGATGCTGAAAAGCAGGCATGAACAGTGGAAGCTGTGTCCTCATGCAGCGAGGATATTTTCCTCTGCAGTCTGGTTACCACAAATCATGTATGTGTAGTGTATTGTGCAGGTAAATTAATGCTAATTTCAGTGGAGAACCTGCAATAACGTATCTTTGAGGGTCAAATTGTTACTAGAGAAATAATATCTCTGTAGTTTTCATTGCTTATCTTGGAGAGGAAGTTTCATCTCAGACATTTTGGTATTGATGGCAGAGATTTACTTTGGCTCCCTAATCAATTAATGTGTGCGTATATAGTGTGTTATATAAGACCATTTCAAAACTGAGAATAGATCTTATCACAAACCACAACTTATCTTCTGTTTTGCTTGCAAAAGATTGTATTAAGTACTTAAGCTCCAAAATACAAAACAAAATCTGATAGGAAGAAAAAGAATTCCTATTGTTAAGTCTGCATGAAAGCAAGATGTGAGTGAGCAGATGTGTAGGAGGTAAATTCCTCAAGCAGTCACGCATTTTTTCCAAATATAAACTGAAAATTACTGGGCACTCTGGGGTTTAAATAATTCAACTGATAATCAGTTTGGGGAAAGAATTTTTTTAATCAAAGTTCTTGTTCAGAAAGTCTTAAATCTCACCATGCTGTCTCTATTACAGCTCTGGTCAGAAGCCATCTATTGCATCTTTCTTAGCAATCTTCAAAAATAACCTTAAATATCTTTTAATTTGGAAAATGGGTTAGTGCTGTAATTTAAATGACTACCCCAAAAAGCAAGTGCAAAAGAAGTAATAGGAACATAGTTTAAGGTGTTTATTATGCTCTCTAGGTTTTCTGTAATAACTTAGCTAACCTGTATACAGGGTTCTCACTTTCAAATGACGGATCTGAAGTAGACAGCAAAAGATGCCAGTTGTCTAAACTGCCTTCTGGCCTGGTGCCCAAGGCAAGAGCGTCTGATCCGCTTGTGAAGCAGTTGCCGAATGCTGCAGAGCATCCTTGTGTAGCCTGAACGTTGTCTGATGGAGTCTGCTTCACAAGTGGACCAGACATTCCTGTGCTGTTAGGTGTCAATGTCCCCTAGAACCGTAGGGTGAATGGCTGTGAAGAAGAGTACTGCCAGCCATCCAGTTGTCTGTGTCTGACTCCTGTATTTGAGCTCTCTGATTAGCTGTTCTAGTAAGGCAAATGACAGTTATTGAATATGCTGTGATAGGCTGGAGGAAAAATCTATGGTAAAACACTGGAAAAACATTACTAGCAAGCCAGGGATGGAGACTGTCTTTACGGCTTGACTCCAGAGAAGGTAGGATAATGTAGTCTTGGGGCATGTTGCTTGCCATGACTTTTGTAGAGTTAAACTTGAAATCTCCTTATTTTGGGAATCTAATTCTTCTGTATAACTCACTTGCTTATTTAGAAGAACTGCACTGAGGATTAATTCTCTAAGGCTTTTTGTTTGCTTGTTTTAAGATAGATGTCTTTCTTTTGGGGGGTTTTGAGCATCTTAGTAGAAGTGCATGGTAAAAAAATTTTGTGACTTTTCATTACTTAGGTCTGGAACACCTATAACGATAGTTTACATGGGTAGAGTAATATATTTAGCTTTTCTTAATAAAGTATGTGCACTAGTTAAAAATATTGCTTGCCCTCATGTTTGATTTTTCTTTCTCCTTCTATTTTTGCTCATACTCGCAACTACGTTATCACTATCACATGGTGTTTCCCTGCACATGCTTCTCGGGTTCACTCATGATCTTTTTACTTTGCATATGCCTCACTGGTGCTTGGCTTGCTTGCCCGCCGGGACGTGCTGGCAAGCCATCTGGGCTCCCTCCCCTCCCCGCTTCTCGAACCGTGTCTTGTCTAGGGGTGGCTGTCAGCAAGGTCCAGACCCAGTGGTGACACTGCTGTCTGTGGTGGCTTTTGCTTGTCATTGTATGTTGATACAGATTGAGTTTCTTGTCTTTTTGAGGCTTCCAGACTCCCTGTAGCAGAGTCTAGACACCATTTTGAGGAACAGCTAGCATGTTTAATTGGTTTTTCATAAGCTGATAATGGCCCGCACACTGCAGTTAGGGAACAGTTTTGTTTTCCCTCTTGACTGTAGGGAAGGCAAGATTCCCCTACTTATCTAGGGAAGCTCCCTTTGGAGAGTTCAGGGTGAATTTTATGAAGTCATGCTTTCAGTAGAAAACTCAAGTTTTTCATTTCTACCCTTGTTGAGTTTGTAATGTGCTTTACTTGCAGACATAAACATTGCCTTTGGCAAGACAGATTCTTCTTGGCTTTAATAGTAGCAGGTACAAGCAATTTGATCTGTTTTAAGTCCAAGAAAATTCTCTCCATAGGCATATTTGCCTTTTCATAATGCTACTAGTGTTTAGGCTGTGCTGTTCATAGGAGACATTTCTTGTAGGTGGGAATACTGTGGGTGTCAGCTTAAAACACTCTGGTGCACTTTTTCTGTGTTCTCTTAAAAAGCAGCAAAGTCTGGAGGAGTATGTGATTGTTCTTTATGCCATGCTAATTTGCCAATTTCCCTCTGGGTAATTGCAGAAGGATGCTCAGTTTGGTTGTGTTCTGTGCTGTCGTGCCGTAGCAGAAGTCTGTGAAAAAGCAGAATTTGTCTCTAGCAAATTTTTCTGTCTGTAAGGAGTAAATATTGTTCATCTCGTTCTTAATTACGTTTATACAAGATCACAAGATCATGGGTGGTGGGTTTTTTGCTTTATAGTGAAAGTATAATGCAGAGATAACTGTAAACTGGTTAACTTAAATAAAAAGCTCTTCAGTTATTGATTTTTAATAATAACATTGCCACCTGAATGTGAGAAATTGTTAATTGTAAGATACTGTCACTGTCCAGAAGTGATTCATGAGTAATAGTCTCTGACACCTAAAATCTTTAAGAAAATAATGTCACTTCTAATATATAATCATAAATGTGGTATTTTATATGTCTGTAACGTTCAACATGAAACTACCTGCCTAAACTTGGTGGGGAGGGAGATTTGATACTTTTTTTTTTTCAAGCAAAGACTTCTTAAAAGTAAGTGGAAGGGGCTGAAAAAGCAGACAACTTCAAATGAGGATGTGGTGTGACTTATTCAGTCTGGTATTGGCAAATATGCAGTGACTTCAACTTTAACCTTACAAAGATTGCGTCTGATATTTGTAACTCATTCACATGTCTTCATTGCCTTGATCGCTTGGCACTTTCCATCAATGACGACTTTTAATTATATTTTTTTAAAGGTATGTTATTGAGGTAGGAAATGCTTGTACTAAGCATGTGGTTCTGAATACATGTGTGTAACTTCAGATCCTCTGTCTGCATCTAACTACTTCTATTTAAAACAAAACAAAAACCCCAAACACTTTATTTTTACCCCTTATTTTTTCCACATGTACCTTCACCACGTGTCTCCTAGTCATGTATTTTCCAAATGACAGTTGATCTAACCCTTCCTTGCAGCAGCTGCTCTCCTGTTTTGAGTGTACTGTGAATTAATACTTTAAATTATTTGTAATATTTGTTCGTGCTAATCAGTTTCTGCCTAGGTAGTGTATGCTAAATTTGTAGCCCTGTTATTCCTTCCCTGTTGTGCTGTCCTTTTTCATGGCATCAGTGAGTAATATGACACCATTTAAGTTGATGGTGTACCATCCAAGGAGGAGCAGAAAAAAAATCATTCAAGTTATATAATATACATTTCTCATTTCTAAGGAAGAAACAGATTATTTCAGTGATGAAAAAGTGGCAATATACAAAATTATGGAATTATATGGTGCTGCTGTGTCAGGCGTTCTTCTTATACTCACATAGTACAAGACAAAGGGTGCAGGCAATAGGAATGGGAAATATAGCTTAAAAAAAAAAAAAGCACCTACCAGTGCTCTAACAGTTATTGAGAACCCAAGTGCCCTTTGGAATGATTCAGTATGGTTAATTTGTTGCATTCGTGACTCCTGTGTTTTTCACATCAGGAGACTGCATATGCTAAGATTACCAGAGGCAGAGATTTGTTACGAGCAATGCTGGAGCTCCCATTATTTTGTTGGCAGAGGGAGAGGTGCTGAGGCTTTGTCCGTGATGGGGTTTCTGATAATGTTCTCATACAGATAAGAAAGGATGAGAGGGAGGATTTAGGGGGGTGTGCTGAACTGGGGCTCACTGGGATGAAACTTTTATGATGGAAAGGTGAATCCAATTTCTTTTTTTTATCAGGTTCCACACTGGAATGAAAATTGCATGGAAGCTATTTAGGTTTTGTAAAGTATCTGCTCTAATAGCGCACACCGTTTGAGGAGTTGCTGAAGATTCAGGAAGTCGAGGAGTGCAAAACCTGACCTGGGATTAGTTTTGCGCTGGCAGTTCCTGTCCTTCCAAAATAATTCTTATTGCTGTAGCACCCATGTATGCTGGGATAGGGTATTTCCTGAAAAGCAGGCTGGTTTTAATGATTTTTTTTAAACGTACAAAAAGCAAAAGATCAAATGAAGGGTGGCATGTCTGTAAAAGGAAACTATTAAGAGTCTAATGAAGCATATATTTTATAACAGGCTAATTTCTTTCTTAATGTTGAAGATCACTGCCCAACTTTTGGGCTTGGCTGTGTTTGAAATGCAGATGGAGGGACTTGTTCTTGTCAGAAGTGATCCTTCTGTACAGAAGGAACGGTAGTCATTCCCTGTGTATTCAGCTTTTGTAAAGAAAGTTGAAGTACACTTATGCTACACCTGAAAAACGTCTGCGTACCTATGATTTGGACAGCTTTTCTGTGCCAACACATTCCTTCAAATTGCATCAGTCTGTATTCCAAAATACTAGAAAGATGCTGAGGACTCAATCCCACGTTCTCCACAATGTGGAGAATATAAATCTCCATCTCTTTCCTTCTTTTTTCCCCCGTTCTCTCTTTAGGCTGTGAGACATTAAAGGAGTTTTCTACTTTTGACATGGCAGACTCTGTTTTCTCCTAAAGTTAGTGTTTCTGTCCTTCTTGAAAGGATTTCACTGGCCTATTTACTGCTGATGGCTTGAGGAAAATCATTGCTTTCTCTTCTTACTCCTCTTAGAGACCACAAATAATAGCAAAGTCCCCATCTTTCCTATGCTTCCCTATGCTTCTTCCTTGAGCAGAAAAAAGGCAGGCAAGATTTTTCACAACTGCAGAGAAAGTATGGGATTTCTGTAAACATGTGCAGGATTTAAATCTTCTTACATAGTTATTGGCTCTGTTGCAATCTTGTTGTTGCATGCCTTACCGAAGTTTTCTCTCTTCTTTTGTTCAGAGTAGTGATAGCAGGACGTAGGTAGAACAAAACTACATTTCTCTTTGTATAAGCTGGTTGACTTTTAAAAGGAAAGGGTTACATTATTTTCTTTCTTACTAGTTGTCCAGGCTTGCAGATAAGTTTAGCAGTCCTGGAGGTGTTAGTACTAGTCTGCCAGAGTGTTTCTAGTCTTGTCTTTTTTCAGCCTTTCTTTTCCCTGTGTGGATAATGGTCATTGGAGTCTGACTCTCAGCAGATACTGCTGTTGCTGTTCCCATTCTGCATGCAGACAGTGCTGGTAGCTGAAAGGAAGTAATTTTGCTTGTAATACTGTGTTAACTGGGAGCTCTTTTCTTGTGGGGTAGTATCTTGCTATGCTAAAAACAAAACATCCTTGTCCTGGAGAACTTTGTCTTACGAGTTACCTATACAAAAGGGTTAGAAAATGAGTGTTAACAGTAATGTCAGGCAGTGCAGAAAGGGAAGCAGTGTAATTGGCAGTAGTTTCAACATGCCAAAGGAAACGGATCGTTACCACTCAATTTTTTAATACCCTGTAAGCCCAGTTGTAGACAAGAGTTTGAAGGAGACAATTGGAAAGAAGACTGTGAAAGTGTAGGTATTTTGGGGGATGTTCTTCCAAGCACAGTGCGTAGGCTGGGGTATGTTTCCAACACTGTTGTCAGGCTCACCTAAGCCAATGCTCTTGCAATGTGAAATCTGTGCGCAGAATACGTATGTGCTGGGTTTTCTTTTCAAATCTTAAATTAGCTGGACTTCAAAATGCTTTCAGTGCACTGGTAACTGATGTTGAGTACGGTGAAGGCAGTGGACTGTGAGCTTTAAGCTCCCTCTGGTGGCTGCACAGTACAGTCCAAAGCTTGCCTGTAGCACTTGTCTATTCAGGACAGTTTTGAGAGTCTAAGTTCATAAAGTATAATTTTTTTAATCAATACAGGAATATGATGTGCCTTATGCCTTCCCAAGGCGCCAAAGGTCTTCTGTAATCAGACTTCAGAAAACTAGAAGAGTTAAAATAATGTGAAATTAGAGCTCTTTTCTAGTTATTGTAAACATAAAGGAGTATTTCCCATAAAACAGCTTTAATCCTTTCTTTTTTTTAAAGTTCTGCAATAACTTATTGCTGTTGTCCCTAAAAGTGGTCTGTCCTTAAGTGTTACAGAACACTGGCAACAGATATGAACTCTGTAGGACAAACTCAAATGCGCTTTAACACAAAATCAAGATCAGATAGCCCAGATTTGCTTTTCTTGCTCTAAGAATGTGCATATAAATGATCCTGGGCTTGCAACATGTTATGCTTTGTCACTCACACCCGAAGGATTCCTTCTAATGTTGCTGTAATTAGTGAGGTTTCACAAGACTCCAGAGCTGAGGCAGTGTCATTTTTTTTTGTGGGCTAGGTAATATAAGGGATAGTGCAAGGAGGTGACAAAGCCATGCAGGTGAGAGCAAGAAAGGGAGCGGGACCTCTCCTTTTGGTGGAAGAGGGTTACTAAAGTAAGTCGCTTGTCTCAGGGAAACTTCGTTCTTAGTTCTCACGAAACTTCATGGACCAAAGTTGCTGTGTTCCCTGAGACTTCAGTGGATTTCCATGACATTGCACGGCAACAAAGGCTGTGGATTAAGTGCACTCTAAATGGTAAATGTTGCTGAAAAAAGCAACCTGTGACACCAGCCATTATGTCCTGTACTGTGCTAGCACAATTTTCTGTGCTGTCTTTTGGTGAACCAGGCTGGGGGACTGATCGAGGTGCAAAATAAACCTGCCTTTGGGATGCTTTTCAGTGACCGCTTCCCTGGTCTGGTTCTCTGTGTGTTTGTACAAATGCTTGCCTGCGCAAAGGGAAGAAGTGAGGGCTGCTTTTTTCATTTGGGTTTATCTGGAATAGCACTGACTTAGGGGCATGTCAAGCTGTGGCTGGTTTTCATTCCTATGTTCTTGATAACCTGCTCCAAATATTTGTCCAGCATTCAGCACAGCTGGGTCTGTTGCAGTGAATGTAGTTAGAGCCCACCCAGAGGAGTGCTGCAGCTCCAGCTGCAGAAACCACACGTGGCTGGGAACAGCTCCTGGTGACAGCTGGCTGCACGCAGCAGAATTAGGGTTTTATCGCAGAAGTGTCATGTGCCCTAATTCTGGGAGGCTTTTTTTTTTTAAGTTGAGCATAGCCAAGGCAAGAAGGCTTGTGGAAGGATAGAGCATTTAATCTGCATTCAGGAGGCTTTTTTGCAGCCTTATTCCTCCATTTTTTTCTTTTTTTTTCTGGCTCTTCTCCAAGGCATCATGCCTGCAGTGGAAAAGTAAAAAAAGAAAACAAACAAACAACAACAACAAAAAACCCTGCTGTGTAAGAAAGCAGGGCTCTTTATTAGGACCCACTTAATCGGATGATTAGCAGTCTGCTTTCCTGTGCTTCATTTGGTCAGATTATTGAGAAAATGATTGAGGAGCATCAGTTTTAGTCTGTGGTGTTATTAGCTTATACTCGAATCTTCCATCTTCTGTGTTTTGTCAAGGATAAAATAATTAAATCAGATTTAATATATTTTATTCACTGGAAAATATTAACCTTAAATTAAATACCCTGGTCTTTATGCTAAGGTCTTCATGCTTTTATTCCGAGAGTCACAGGTACAAATCAAAAGACATGGCACATATATGATCCTCAGACTGCAGGAACAGGACTTAAATATGCAGTTTAGAAGTTCAGTAACATACTCGATCACCTCAACCTGGCTGTATACTTTTTATGCAAGGCCATGTTAATGTGGCCTTAGTCTTTTTGCCTGTGCACGTTCTTTTCTCAAAGGTGCATCAGTTCAGCTTACGCTGCCTTGTGGTATCAATTCCCTACAAGAGTATTTTGTGCTGTGTACTTGTTCAGATGAATCCCAAGTAGCTGATGTTGGAGAATATTAACGACAAAAGGGAAGAACAGTGTGGTTTTGTGAGCAGCTGTTATTGTCCACAGGGTTGTTTTTACCTTGTGGGCTGGTGGGCGTCTCGGGAGTGCTCCAAGTGGCAAGTCTGCTCTGCAGACTGTTAGCTCTCATCCGTGCTCTGTAGGCGATGCCCGACCTCGTGATAATCACAGAACCACAGAATCACAAGGTTGGAAAGGACCTACAAGATCATCTAGTCCAACCGTCATCCTATCACCAATACTACCCACTAAGCTACTAAACCATATCTTGTAGCACCTTGTCCAGGCGCTTCTTAAAAGCTGCAAGGGTTGGTGACTCCACCACCTCCCTGGTCAGGCCGTTCCAGTGTCTGACCGCCTTCTGAGAGAAAAAGTTTTTCCTGATATCTAATCTAAATCTCCCCAGGCTCAACTTGTGGCCATTTCCTCGAGTCCTATCATTAGTTATGTGGAAGAAGAGGCCGACCCCCTTCTCATCACAACCTCCCTTCAGGAAGTTGTAGAGTGCAATGAGGTCTCCCCTGAGCCTCCTCTTCTCCAGACTAAACAATCCCAGCTCCCTCAGCCGCTCCTCATAAGACTTGTGTTCCATACCCCTCACCAGTTTTGTTGCCTTTCTCTGTACATGTTCCGGAGTGTAATCCAGGTTCCTGTGTAGTTTCATGCTTTATTTGTAGGTGATTTTCAATTAGGGAAGCAGCGTGGAGCTGGCTTTCAGCAGTAGTGGAGAAATAGCAGTCACCTGAGCTGCCAAGCTGCCCATGATATAAGGCAGCTGGGGGACCAGTATGGCCATCCCTAAACAAGCTGACCCCTCTCTTGAATCTGAGCCCTCACTCATCTTTAAAGTGTCAGCTTTAATGTTAAACACTAGAGGGTAGTGTGTTACTGCCAATACATTGTTTTAAAGCATATCCATATTCAATTTATTTTTTAATTTTTCAATTTCATTTTTAATCCCTTGAGTTTTTTATACAATTAAGTCTTTTAAAACAAATGTAGAACTAAAGAAAAAATAGTACTTTCTGTGACCGTGAGCATGTTGACAACAAGTGATGTGCAATGATATTTTTGGTTTGGGGAAAAAAAAGCTTGGGTTGACTATCTTCAGAAGCACCATGAGGAACATAATACTTAGAATTATTCACTGTCTGCCTGATGTCTGAATGGTCACACTTACGTGCACACAATGTAAATACACAAGAGGCTGTGACTGAGAAAGAACAGGCAGTTTTACCAAGAGATACTTGCTTTTGATATTTAGCAAGGCAAATATTTATACGTTCATGACATGGCTCATGTATTTACAATTGGGTTGTAGCATAACTGGTTTTTAGTACTTGAATAACTTTTTTTCTTTTTCAGGCACCACCTTCCATGGTCAATAATGAACAACGCCAACATGCCGAGCACATATTCTTATCATTTAGAAAATCTAAATCACCGTTTGCTGTTTGCAAACACATTTTGGGTAAGTTTTAATAAATGAAGTTAAGCAGCTTTTGTGACTGGAACTACGTTCTTCTGCAGCTGGCAATACAGACATTAGTTTTAATTTTGATGAAGGGTGCTTTTTGTTTGTGTGGTTTGCTTGCTTGCTTGTTTGTTTTTTCTGTCTTTTTTTCCCCAAATTTCATGTTTCATATATTTGTTTCAGTATGATAGTTGTACAATGACAGTGGTTGGAAGGGATCTCAGGTTGGTCCTATGCTCGAAGCCTGGTCACCATAATATTCAGGTTAGGCTATTAGGGGCTTTGTCCAGTCAGGTCTTGAAAACTGAAGGACTTACTGATTTTTTTAAATTCTATTTAATTTTCTTTAAGGTTTGGATAAGTGTTTCATTTAAAAGATTTGAAATGTGTATTGTTTTCAAGTATTGAAAGTAGATTTACAAGCAAGTAAAAAATGTTTTTAAAATGTAAGCAAAATAAATTCAGATCTTTGTCTTAGTAACACATAGTGTTTAAGCAGTACCTAAAAAAAAAAATGATTTAAGTTACACTCCTGCAAGACCTTAAACCTGGCACTGCTGTTGAAAGGTATAGTACTGCCTTCTTCGTTCACTGCCAGGTCCTGTTCACATGTTGCATCCTGTGTGGTGGCCACATGGTAAGCTGAATAATATATTGGCAAATAAATAGGATGGGTTTAAGCAGATCAGAGACCTGTTTCAGGTTCACTTTGCAAATGTTTGTGCCTAAATATGAGAATTTGTGGCACAAGAATAGGAAGGGAGCAGTTAGTAGTTGCAAGAGGGTAAGGCTGTTTCTTTTGGCATTAGTTTTTGCTTAAAGTCTACTTGAAACTACAGCTTAAATGTCTGTAGAGCTGCTAGACTGCTTTAGCCAGAGGCCTGTGATGGTGGAGGGTGAAGCCTCTTTCTGCCCTTGGTTTTGTTTCTGGCACCTTTGAAGTCAGGAAGGTGTAGCTTCATTTTGCAAAGTTGCTAAACTGATTTAATAAATTAAGCTTTCCTCTGTTACGTGATTATTTTAGTACTGTCTAATCTGTGTGGTTTGCAGAGCTGCCTGTAGTATGATTGCTCAATGCTTCCCATTATATCAACCAATGGTACAATTTTATCTACTTGCAGATCTTGTACTGGTGTTGAACTTCTCCATGGCAAGAATCTATTTCAGGTTGAATGTCTTAGTTGCTGTTAACAGCCGAACTGTTTTAAAAAATTAATTAGAAAAGTTCCTGTCTACCTGATAGAAGCAACAGAGTATTGATTCAAAGTTTTGTGGTATTATAAGTGTGGGGAAAGGAAAAGGGTGGGTAGGTGTCACCCTTTTATCAAAAATTTCTTAGGTTTCTATGGAAATGCTGCAAATTTGGTTGTGTTACAAGTATTTAAAAATAAATCTGTTTTTACAGGCCCTATAAAGACCTATTAGAGTTTGGCAGCTAAATCTGAAAGTTCCCGGTGCAGTGAGCATGTAAGATTTTTGCTCAGCACTGCTGCACTGGCCAGATGTGAGTGCTGGGGGGTGCTGGGGGGAAGTTTCAGGGAAAGCTGACTCTGAAACCTGAGGAGGAAAACCTGGAAATGTGTGGAAAAGAACACGTGGGGGGTATGTGTGTGTGTGTGTGTGCAACTCTTCATTTCAAAGAATTTGCCATACAGAACAGAGAAATACGTCTGTTTAGACATTTCTAATGTCTAAAATGATTATTTTCATACTTCATTCCACAGAGTTTTTCTAAGTTATTTCAAAATTTACTGGACTAGAGAAGTGTAATTCATGAATATTGTGGTATTAATATTGCAGGCCTTCTACTGTGTTGTTAAATTATTCTGTAATATATAGAGCAGGGTGTGGTTCCTTTCCTACACCCATTCCCAAACCAAATTTTTTTCTACAAATGAGTTTCTTAAGGTTTCAGTATATTATACTAGTACTTTGTCTGGTCCTGAAGGCTGTATCGACACTTTTTGCTTTGAGCCAGCAGAACTTACACTTTTTTCCCCCCCATATTGATTTTTAAGGATTTTTAAGTAAGCAAAAGAATGTATGTAAGTAACTTTGTTTGCAGAACATTTCAGTCTCTAAGAAGTGATGTCTTTTTCACTACTCAGAAATAATGGAAACTTATGAAATATACCTAGCAATGGTATCTATGCTAAGGGATATATCACAGCATCTTGTTCTCAAAGAAAGCAATACAATTTTTCATTATTAATGCAAACTGTCTGCAGTGATAGTTCTGTTTTTTTCTTCTGCAATACAACTGGTTGGAAGGAATGTGAGCTTGTTTTTAACACCTTCTGAATGTCTAGAAATATTACATCTTTAAACTGCTCATGTGCTATCACCACTGAGAAACCAGCATGTTTCTGGATGGGGCAGGTTTTTCCTTGCAGTGGCTTCTCCAGTAGGCAGTTGAGATGCTGAGACCTGAAACTGAAAGACTTTTCCCAAAACTTCTTGCTTCTTGAGTAAGTGTTCATACAGTGTGGACAGAAAGAACAGCTAATTAAAGGGATATGAGCAGGTAAGGATGGGTAGGAACCAGAGGACAGATGGGGCTGGCTTTAAAAAAGAAACGAGAAAAAGTGGTCAAGGCAGGAATTATAATGGAAGTAGTGATGATAATGTTGATGGCGTTCGTGGAAAGAAGAGTGTATGAGCCACACAGGGAGAACAACTGACATGATGAATGTAAGGAAGAGAAGAGCCACCACCATACAGTTTCTTTAGAAACCTGTAGTTGAACCCGTAAAGCATGAGGCTCTACGTTCTTCTGCTGTAAGCTTATAGTTGTTAAATGTAGCGGCAAAGCTTGTCCCGTCTTTCTTTAGTAACTTCATGTAGAGGATAATGGTGCTCTGACTAATTATAAGCTTACACTGAGTGCTGGAGGTCTGTACTGTTAATGATTGCAGTTGTGCATCTGTGGTACTTGACGCAAAGAAGAAATTCCATCCTCTTTTATTTTTTTACTAGCATTCTCTTTTTGTATGAGCTTTGTACAGTTTGAAAAACCAAAGACCCAGAAGTTAAAAAATGCCAGAATTAAAATTCCTATGCAGGAATAATTTGGCTCATTTTTATGTATGTGTTAGATATACACATTAATCTTTTAATTAAGTGGTTACTTAGTTTTCCAAATTAAGGTTAGTAGATTTAAAGGTGTTTTATTTTTGATTTAAGCATGTTTACGTCTGTAAGGTTTAGATTTGAAGCCTGATTAAATTACTTAAAAGCATTTTAGCAAATTGGATGCTATCTTGGATTTGGAACTTGCATATAAAGGAATGCATATTATAAACTTGGGTGTGTATAATTAGTGGAAGAAAGTTTGTTTTGTAGTTGTTTAAAGCCCACCATCCCATGATTGAGGCTTTCTTCAGCAAACCCGTTTTTTCTAGTCCTGGCAGATTGCACACCATAGTTCAAACTCCACTTCTGGCTCTGGAATTTTATTTCACTTTTCATATTTTATGCTTTTGCCACGCTGTGGCTACGCTTTTTCTGAATGTTCTTTCTATTTTCCACAGCCTTAAAATGTTTTGAAAGTGGCTACTGAAATAGCCTATTTCTAAGTTAAAAATTTTAAAAGCAAAGGATCAAAAAAAAAAAAAACCAACCCTGTAGCTTTCTATCCTTGTATAAATTACATTCAAATTCTGGGGTTTCTCTTGAGATTATACTTTGTAGTTGCGTAAACAGTTACCTTTTTCCATAACATCTTTTTCTAGTTTCTTTAGCCCATCTATGTACAAAGCAATCAGATATTTAGATAATAAGGGCTAATGATTTCTGTGCTTTGGTAAGAAGGTATTTATCTTGAGGTAGTCAAAATATATGGAAGCTTGAACTTAATGTAGAAGACCTCAGATACACCAGTCTGTAAAACTTTTGCTTTGATAATTAAACTCAAATGCTATCTTTAGGTATAAGTGGACTTGCTTCTTATTGCCATCCATAAAATGCATGTAATTTTACATATTGTCGGTTCCAAAGGCAAGTACTCAAATGATAGTCTTCATTTTGGCATGCCTGTCAATTTCACCTACGTTAATGTACTATGACTAAATGTCATCCATATTTTACCTTGTTCCAGTTGTGTTAGCATTTTAATTCTTGATTTTGACACAGCCTGGTGTGTAGCCAGCTTTTCTTTCTCCAAGTCTCTGACTCCGTTGCGTTATTGATTATTTTTTCGTCTTTTGAGGTGTAAATTCTTTGTTTTCATAGTAACAAAGTTCCATTTAATAATAAATTATTTACTAGTAAAGTCCATTAATTTTTTGTTAGAAATACGTGCAAGATAAAGATGTCTTCTGATACTCAAATTGCCTTTGTTTTTCCCCACAGAAACTAGTAAAGTGGATTATGTTCTTTTTCAAGCTGCTACAGCGATAATGGAAGCAGTTGTAAGAGAATGGATTCTGTTGGAAAAAACTAGCATTGAATCACTGCGAACATTCCTTCTAACCTATGTCTTACAAAGGCCTAAGTAAGTATAGAAAAAATGCTGCTAAACATGTAGAATTCAGCATAAAGTCTTGGTTATCTTTCTATTTCCAAGGATAGTGGTGGAAGACCATTACAACACTAATTTTTCTTCCAATATCTTAACACTTAGTTGTCTTCTGTAGAGTTGTCAGCTTGCCCTTACGCATTCACACAAAAGATTTGAAAAAGAAATGCATTTAAAACTTAATTGAGCATGGATTCCAAAATTATTTGCAAACCTATTTTTGCAATGTTGTTTACAGCCTTCAAAAGTACGTTCGGGAGCAGATTCTGTTAGCAGTAGCGGTGATAGTGAAACGGGGATCATTAGACAAATCAATTGACTGCAAAAGCATTTTTCATGAAGTCAGCCAGTTGATCAGCAGCGGTAACCCTACTGTGGTAAGTTTTGGGTTTTTTTTGTTTTTTTCCCTTCAAAATTTAAGTGATCTGTATCAGCAATGTAAGCTGTGTGTACTTAGTGACTGTAAAATTTACTTATTTAAAAATGAGAATTAGTAGTTAAGTTGATATCTCAGACTTAGTAGATGATTGCTTGAATAGCTTGCTGAATAAAAATGTCTTGGGACTAGTAGTATGTGTAGTTCTTTGGTAGACACTACCGTATTTTTCAGGGAATAGGTTTCTCTGAATAGCCGCTTTACCTGCCACTAATGTGACGGGGTTTTTTTGTTTGTTTCTGTGGGTTACTTTAACAAAACAGCATGATCTAAAATGGATTTTCCATTAGCTGGCAGGTTCACGGCACTCTGTCCCACTTCCATCTGTGCAGTGCTGCACCCTCCTGTGGCTCAGCTGTCGCAATAGGCTACCAAGCAAGAGGCACAGGCCTCTGCTACTCTCTAGGAGGCGGGTAGGTGGACAGAAAGGGGCGTGAGGAAGGAAAACAGGGCATGGAAATACAAAACTTACTCTAGATTTAATGTCATGCTACTGGGGTAAGTGTTACCTTCCACATTGAGCTCAAAGTGGAAACAAGGTGTCCAATATCTATCTGTGCATTTAGTGGAATTCCGCTTGCTATGCCAGGAGATAAGTTTAGAATAGGTCATAATAGAGGCATGTAACTAGAGATTAAAGAGAGGTGATTTTTCTCCTCTACCAAATGCAAATCAAAGATTATGTAGATCTGTGCTGAAATTTTCAACGAAGCTTTTCTCAGGCAAGTCAAACCTTGAGGGAATGACTCTTGTGCGTTTGGAGCAGCAGTTGTACTAGATGTGAGCAGCAAATGTTTAACTCTGAAAAATTTGATCAAAGTGTACTAGAAGTAATGCAGCTCATGTCATGGTCCTAAAAATAGTGTGTCACCTCTGAGCACAAGCGATATCGCTCCAGGGTATGGAAATTTCAGTTATGTTTCTAAATCTTACTTTCACTGTTATTTACTTTAATTAGGACACTTCAGCCTTTTGGTTATGCATAATTTGGATAGAAGTGGGTATTTGTTTAGAAGAACAATGCTTAGTTCATGCTTTTTTCCAGGAAACATAGCCTTATTTTTAAAATGGAGTTACAACTGAGGTTTTCAGAAGCTTTTTGCGTGCCAGTGTGTGTGCTTATGTAGTTTATATGATCTTTCCGAAAGATACAGGTAGGGCATAAATAGAAACCTGCATGTTCCCAGGGAAGTCATCCCTGAGTTAACTCTTGCACAGTCCTACTTCTGCAGTTGTATTATGTGCATGCATTAACATACAGGCACACTACACTGAGCACAGCGTGCAGCGTGCTAAGATTGCCAGCTGTGAGTAATCACCCCAGGCTTGCTGCAGAGCGTGGTGCATCACAGATGAGCTCCAGCTGGGGGAAGGGGCAGCATTTTACTCTCCTGTTCTCCATGTGCCACTTGCTGCCACTGTACAGAGGCCAAGTTTCCCTTTATCCACTCCTTTCACAAACAACACTTCCTATGTAGTTTTTCCAAAGTACTTGTGCTCATGTTTTAGGAAGGGTATTAAAAATGTCTTTGATTATACAACGGTGTCTTATGTTCCAGTATGCTAATACAACTTACTTGAAAAAAATGACACGTGATGCTGTTGGAACATGTTTTCCATAAGGCACAGGATGTTAGTATTTGACAGGCTGGTTGTAAACACGTGCTCCCATGTACTTAGGAGGCTTTATATTGTAAAATACTATAATTTGTACGGTAATAAATATTCATTCTTACAAATGGTCTTGTCTTCTGAGACTTTGCTGCAAGAGAATTCCTAGTACTGGCACAGCTTCATGTGACCCAAGACTTGGCATGTTTAATACACAATAGTAAGCAGCAATAATATTGTGTGTATGTTAGTACAGTACCTGCTGCAGCTGAACTCTGAGTTCAGGGTATGCTTTTGTTTAAATATGTAATAAATTTAAAAGGCTGTATGAAATAATTAGATGTCCAATTAAACTTATTTTCAAATATGGGTGGGTGTTTTTATTAGCATCCCTGTGGAGGTGTTCTGTGCCTATTAGGCTGTGTGGAGCTGCAGTGGTGCAGTTGTGTTGGTGCGGCATGGAGTCTGCATGAAGAGCGCTTTAGAGTATGGCATGAAGCTGAGGTATGGTAGTACTGCTTTCAAGGTCCAAGGTACACTGTCAGCACAGTGCCATGGCAATGCACCATCGTGGGCGTTTCTGCACTCCACTGGAGATGTGTTTATATTAGTTATTTACAAAAACAGGCCTCTCCCCAAGTCAGGGGGGCAGATAGGGTAGGGTATGGGTGTTGGGAGAGATCAGCGGATGTTTTCCAGCTTTTCTGTGCCTCCCTTTCTCTTGGTTCTTTCCAAAGTGCTTTGTCTCTACAGTAGGGAAAAGAAAACACTTTTTGATTTAATCAGAAAAGGACTATAAAGAACCTGGGACTATATGCGAAGGAAAGGGCTGGCTTAAGCTGAAGATGTAGTTACTTAATTTACATAGCAGTATGTAATTGAGAAAGTCCTTTTTTAAAAAAATCAAAGTAGTCTCTTGCCTGCTTCCTGCTTGCTTTCTCATCTGTGCTGGCTGTGAAGCTACCTGGCCCTTCTTTATCTTATGAGCATGAAGTAGGTACTTAATCTTTTCCATTCCCTACAACCCTCCATCCAGTTCCTGCCTGACACCTATACTAGTTCTGTTTGTTAGGTACTCATTCGTGCTCCATAACATTTAGGGACTTTCCAGTAACGTGTTGATAGAGTCAAGTCCTGAACGTAGGTGTAAAGAGGAGAACAGTGAATGCAAATGGTACTGTCTTCTCTGCATTCATGTCCTTTTGTAGGATTTGATAATGCTTGAGAAGATATTAAGCATAAAATATCTTTAGAAATGGATGTGTTTTCGGGATGGAACTTGAAGGTATGTTGAATAATGTGGCAAACCGATGTGTGAGCAAGACTAATGGATGAACAGTTGAGAATGAAAAATGAAAGGGAGATCAGAAGGAATGGAGAGGATCAGCGATGAGAGGAAGAAAGTGGGCAGGAGATGAAAAAAGCTGGCTTTAGTATTGAGTAATCTCTTAATAGTGGAACACTATGTACTTGTTAAGAAAGTAACAAGGCATTAAGGGAAGGTAATACTAAAAGGATGGGAAGGATGTGTGGTTAGAGCCAAGGTTTGAACCTGGAGCATTGGCTTCTGCTGTTGCTTCGCCATGGTACAGACCTTTATGGATCCTATGGAAGAGACCTCTATGTGAGAAGGGAAAGCAGAGTACAGAGGATCTGGCTGCCTGCTAATTAATAAGCAACTTTAGGTAGTAAACCTCTGGGAGTATGAGGATTAGCTGTGGAATTTCTATTTTTGTTTTTTCTGTCTCCTCCTGGAGCATCCGTACAAGCCACCCTGCTCAAAAAGGACAGTAGCAGTTTCAGCATCTCTTTTCAGGAGATGACTCTGAAGGACAGAGTTTCTCCCAGTAGGCACAGTGTCATGAGACAATCTTAAAATGCTAAATACATGTTTTCTGTCACTGATTTTGAAGAACTGTGTGCGCCAAGTTCTCAACTATAAATACCTTCAATTTCTTGGTCTTTTCTGTTTGTGTTAAAATATTCTACTTTCGCTTAGCTGAAAGATTGATTTAGTTTGTTCTTCAATCCTGCCAGAAGGACAGGAATCCTGGCAGCTAAGGTACCTGATTCCCAGGAGCAGGAACCACTCTGCATACAAACACAATCAGATGGACTTTGTCTGCACTAGGGTGTGGCCTGTTCCTGGATGTGGGTAGGTGGATGCAGAAGTGGACCAACTGCTGCAGGCCTGACACAGGACTGGGAAGCCTCAGAGTCTGTGTTTTTAGGATCTACAAAGCATATAATAGGATGTATCCCAACATACAGCTCTATACCTGAAGCCTAATTTTTTCTGTATATGCAGAACTTGTCAAGACTTGCTGGAAGAAGTCTGGGATGCTAACAGCTGCTTCTGTTTTAAAATTTACAAATCTGTTAGTCTGTTTCCTGATGTTCACAGCTGGGCTAGAGAGGAGATTTAGATGTTTCAGGTTACCTAAAACTGCATGGGAATGTGATGTGGGTCTCATGTGAACGGTGGGAAATATGAATAAGCAGAACTTTGGGTGTTCATCCATGTATCCTGGGCTGCATCAACAAAGGTGTGGCCAGCAGGTGGAAGGAGGTGATTGACCCCCTCTGCTCTGCCCTTGTGAGGCCCTACTTGGAGTGCTGCATCCAGGTCTCAGGCCCCCAGCACCAGAAAGATGTGGACCTGTTGGAACGGGTCCAGAGGAGGGCCATGAAGATGATCAGAGGGCTGGAGCACCTCTCCTGTGAAGAAATGCTGAGAGAGCTGGAGAAGAGAAGGCTCCGGGGAGACCTCATTGCAACCTTTCAGTACTTGAAGGGGGCTTATAAAAAAGACGGAGAGGGACTCTTTACTGGACAGATGGTGATAGGACAAGGGAGAAAGGTTTTAGACTAAAAGAGGGGAGATTTAGATTGGATGTTAGGAGGAAGTTCTTGCCTCAGAGGGTGGTGAGGCACTGGCACAGGTTGCCCAGAGAAGCTGTGGATGCCCCATCCCTGGAGGTGTTCAAGGCCAGGCGGGATGGGGCCCTGGGCAACCTGGTCTCGTGGGAGGTGTCCCTGCCCATGGCAGGGGGGTTGGAACTAGGTGATCTTTAAGGTCCCTTCCAACCCAAACCATTCTATCATTCTGTGGTTCATCTTCATTGAAATTTGTGACTTTCCCTTTAAGGCTCAGAAAGTTGGATTTATTTAGCCTAAAAAAGAGAAGGCTCTGGGGAGACCTTATTGTGGCCTTCCAGTATTTGAAGGGAGCCTACAGGAAAGATGGGGAGGGATTCTTTATCAGCGAGTGTAGCGATAGGACAAGGAGCAATGGTTTTGAACTAAAAGAGAGTAGATTTAGGTTAAGTATTAGGAAGAAATTCTTCACTGTGACGGTAGCGAGGCATTGGAACAGGTTGCCCAGAGAAGTGTGGATGCCCCATCCCTGGAGGTGTTCAAGGCCAGGTTGGATGGGGCCCTGGGCAACCTGATCTAGTGGGTGGTATCCCTGTCCATGGCGGGGGGTTGGAACTAGGTGGTCTTTAAAGGTCCCTTCCAACCCAAACCATTCTATAGTTCTATGATATTAATCTATCAATAATAATGGCTGAATAGATAACTAGTTATGTTTTTTTGGCATTTATGGGCCTTATTTCTGTTCTTTAAGAGAGATTTTACTCTTGGATCCCTGTCTAGCTGTTGCTGTCTGATGTGGTTGGGTAAGAGTTAGAGAGGCTCTCTTGACTGTTACATTTTGATAGTTTTGACAAAGCCTTGTATATTATTCCCCCTCACACACACACCTTGCCTCTACCATCAGCTATATCTTCTGATCCAATAAAATTATTACCTTTTCCTGTGAACCTTACTGTCCTTGAAACTTACTGAGTTTAAAAATCAGATGGTAAATGAGGATATTTAAGCTGTTTCCTTCATTTTGACAAGTGGCCTATAAAGGGCTAAGCTGGGGTGTTAAAAATTGTTTGGGGAATTTTAGGGATCCAGAAACTACCCGAATATAAGGTTAAAACTGTAAAAGAACTTTAAAACACAAATACTTTTTCAGTCCTCGTATTAACAAGGGTGCTTTTTAAAACTTTCCAATTTCTCTTTTGAAAGAGAACCTGCTTTGCCAGAGGTGTAATACAACAATACTCCAGCTTAGTTGCTTAATAAATTTAATATTGTAAATTCATAGCTCCCAATATTATCATTTACAATAGAGCTACGGTTTTAAAGACAGGGTTGGAAAGTGGGGAGATGTGATCCAGAGGAGAGATGTACGCCTCTGTTCTATGTATGGTGTCCAAGACTGTTTCCTCAGTTTGGCCATCTCATGAGATGTGCAGATGTAGAGGCCCTCGCATGTAGACTCACTGGTAGGAAAGAAACAATACCTTTCCACATGTTACAACTATATATTTCTTTTATTACTGTGGTGACATACAAATAAACAGGCTTCAGGGGAAGAGCCTCTTCTTTAAGATATTTATTGACCCTTGCTGCCTGGTCTTTTATTTCCTCTCAGAGGTACTGCCCTTCTAAGTACATACATTCAGTAATAAACTGTCTGTCTACTTAAAAACAACCAGGCTTCTCTCTCCTAACTCTTTTTTAAAATTTTTTAAATATTTTTTTAAAGCAGCTCTGGAGCACAGCCATATAACACAGGTCATTTGGCATATCTTGACAATATGGCATGGAGAGGGGGCCAGGGCCAGGAATCAGTACTGGGAAAAGTGGAGGGAGAATGGACCCCTGCCTGCCAAAGAGCACTTGCCAGGAGTATGACCTGCCAAAACTAAATATACATCATCTTCTAATTCTAACACTGGGTAATACTGATGGCAAGCTGTATGGTTAGTCTTACTATTTGATATTTTTAGTTTAATTGAAGGTCTTGGATTTGTTCATGCAACTAACGTAGGAGAGAAGATCCAGCTGGTGCTTTTCAGACAGGAACCTGGAGGAAGGATATGTTATGTCTAGATAAATGGTTTTCAGACCTTCACTTTTTTTAATGAGGTTACTTTTTTCTTCCCATTGCTGATTTCTGCTTCACAACATCTCCTTGTCCCCAGAGAAACAAAGAAAAGCATGTTTTGCACCCTAAGCTCCGGCAATCTCAGCCTGGACCTCTTCAGCTATCAGTAGAGGCTGCTACTTTCCTTCTGCCTGTGGCCAAAGTGTGCATACTTAGCATACCACAAGATCATCTTCCTGTGGCCCCCAGTGGTTTGCAGGGGAATTGGTTTCCTCTTTCTTGGCTCAGTCTTGGGGGGGTTGCCTTGCACAGTTAGTCCGGTTTCCCCCAAGAAGCGGAAGCACGGTGTTTCTGCCTGCGGTGCCGTAGACACGGTGCGTTAATCCAGCGCTGCTCATCTGTCATCGTGGGTGGTGGAGAAGGAGTGGGGAGGAAAGGGGTGCTCTGCCCAGCCAGTCTGTTACTGCTGACAGCACAAATCTGCAGCTGTGGGTCCTATTCCTATCATCCTGTCCCTGCTCCACAGCTTCTTTTTCCACCAGTTGGCTCATTTGGGAAGGATAAAATAGATGTTGTTGTTGTTTTTTGTTTGTTTGTGAGGTGCTACTCCAGTTCTTCTTTAGTGCCTAGTGTGGTGTTGGTTTTTTTTATTGTTTTTG
>VXAL01010017.1:39251-55999 GCA_013399475.1 Chauna torquata
CCCCAATCCTGCTTACAGGTTGAAAAGCTGGAGTGGCCCCAGCTACTCTGCGTACATAATGGTATTTCTTTTGGTCTTGTCACCATCCTGTTAACTGTTACCTCTTACTTTGGAGTTGCAGCTTACATTTTAGGGATTTACATAGTCTGAAAATGTTAGCATATACAGCTATGCTTGTTCAAGGAAGTTAGGGCAGAAGTCTATTGCCTCCTTTATAAAGGAAGCCTTGCTTTAAACAATTTTTGGTAAAACTGCTTTTGACATATTCTCACCACAGAATTTTATCACCTACGAACAGCACAGCAAATTCAGCCTGTGATTAGATCTACTGTTCTATTCTTCCTGCTTTCATACAAGTTAAAACTAGCTGATTTAGGTGCTTTATTAAATGCTTCTTGGTGCTTCCCTTTGGTTTCAGTAACAGTTTGTTATAAGAATGGAAACAAAGTCCTATAAATATACATTCAGGCTGGCAATGATTTAGTGTAACAGGGTAGATTTTATAATTTCCTCTGTGCAAGTGAGATCTTTAGTCTCTTAAATATATTTACTCATTTTTTTCTGTAGGTATAAATTACATTAGCGAGTATGCAGGGGTGGGGGGGGTTGCTTGATAGTTAAGTTTTTTTGTAGAGAAATGAACAATCAAATCAAGCCTCTGACAACCTAGCTGTTCCTCTACTCAATTTCAGAACAGAGGAAACATTTTTGGTGGTGCAGTTCATTCTGCTTTGTCTGTTGGCTTTTCTGCCTTGGAGCTGGTGTACCACATGTCCATTTTTTCCTAAGCCGTATTTGAACTCTTCTTCCTTTCAGATGCTTTGTAACCTAACTACCCTCAAATGAAGCAGTTCATTTATTCCATGGGCAGTCCAGGCACAAGTGTGAAATCCCTTCAAACATTATGGCTTTAACTTTTGTTATAGGGGACATTCCACTTGGAGGAATAAGTTGCATTTTCCTAATGCATCTGAGTTTTATGAATTATATATAAATGTTGTTTACAGTTAAAATGGTGCATGGCCCTTCTGTAGTGTCTGTGTTTTATGAGAATAATTTAAAAAGAAAACCACTAAAACGATGTCACTACTGGGTGTCTGATTGCCAAGTTAATCTCTTATCACAAGTCCCATTGATGTTCTGTTTGAGCAGCTGAGAGTCTATTTTATGTATAGCGATCTTTCATAAAGTTTATTCCTGGTAATAAAGCTAACTGGGGAGAGTGCCAAGCTATTCTCAGAGGCAGTCCGCTCTCAACAAGAGAGGTATTTTATTTTGTTAGATGGGGTTATTGTTTGGGTATGTACTTGTGGCAGAACTAGTGAAACCGCTAGCAAGTGAGTCAAGCTAGGTTCAGAGGTGTACTCTTACTGGTATGAAGTTAGTGGCATTACTGGGCAACAGACATTCAGATCTGACTTTTAATATGATGCCCGGCATCACGTGCATTTTCTACTTATTACTGTACGGTATTATTAAATTGGATTGTTCATCTCTTCTGTGGCATGGCAGAAAACAAAAAAAATTAAAATTAATACTTCACGTGTTAAATGTATTCAATTTTATTATGCTAAATAAAGTAATTTTATTTCAGAGCACAACTATTTATATGAATTTGTGTTGCTTTTCAAATTTTTGAAATCTTTTCTCTTAATACCACAGCTATTTGTGTTGAGATACTTTATCTTCATACCAAACATACATGTATATTCAAAAAATGTATTTCAGAATTTTACTTATTAACCTGTAGTGAAATTACTCTTCATAAAGTAAAGTTTTACTTTTAGCAAAGTAAAGTTTAAGTAAACTTTATTCCAGAGGTTCTGAAGTATGTTACTGTGCTTTCAGGAGAGTTTAATAGATGGCAGGGCGTGCATTCTTTTGTCTTAATTAGTTCATCTTTACCATTTTTATATGAATACTGAGTCTTAATGCTGTGCGCAGCAGTTTGTGTAAATTCATATCGTCTTACGCCAGTTTTGGGAAGCAGTGGTGTTTTTGTATGCGGCTCTGTGTAAATGCTTGGAATTGCCAAGATAGGCTGCAGATCTGGATTGGTTCCTCTGCTGTTGTCTGTAAACCGAACTCCTGGTGGCTCGCACCTACCTTCTAGAAGACCAGTGTCCAGCAATCTCCTCTGCCTGTTGTTTCAGTAGATTTTAAATTACGGGCCAATATCTTTCCTCTGGCCCTCTGCTGCTGCTCAGGTGACCTGGATATCTGGGTGTAGTTACAATTCCTCATAGATGAAAGGGGCAGATGCAGGTAGCCGTGGAAGGGCACATGCATGCCTATGGTACCCACAGCACCCTTGGGATGAGGAGGGAGTGGGGCAGGACTTGTGCTCCAGGAATCGAAATACCAGAGTGAGGGAGATGGTGGGATGCTGGGAACAGGAGGGAAAAGTTTTGGGGAGAGAGGGAGGACAGAGGGATGCAATGTGCCCTGGTGCAGTGAGCTAGGCTGCTGGAAGGAGTAAAGCGTGTAGATCTCCAGTAATGAGATGCTTTTCCTCCTTCCATGCTCAGAGTAGTTACTGATGTCAGAACTACTCGAAATAGCTATTACTGAAATCTGTGGTCACTACTCTAGCTTCTTCATCAGGCTCGTAGCAGATTCCCTCAGGCCTGGCTTAAGCCACTGCTCTTCACGTCTTCAAAGAGCTTTCTGCACCATCAATCATAAAAAACTTATCCTTCCTTTTAAATTTCTCCTTGAAATAGGAGAAAAGCCTATAAAACAATCCAAGACACATTTTTTTCATGCTATAGCATGTTACTATCTGAACAGAAAGGATATGTAGTTATATAAACAAAGTGGAGAAAGTGGAAGGAGAAAATGTTGATTTCAGCTAATACTATTTCTAGTCATGGTGGGAATGAACATTTTTTCCACTTACTCCTTACCCGTCGTTCTAACTCTCCGATTTTTCTAGTAATTGGCAACCAGCCGTAAGGGATGGCTGGTCTGCGTCCCTGTGCTT
The DNA here is from genome assembly GCA_013399475.1 of Chauna torquata. NCBI lineage: Eukaryota > Metazoa > Chordata > Aves > Anseriformes > Anhimidae > Chauna > Chauna torquata. The sequence goes on from VXAL01010017.1 coordinate 42,235, forward strand.
CTTGTCCTGTGCTGTTCTGAAAAGCAGCTTTCTGTGGAGATCTCTGCGTGGTGAAGCAGATGCACCTCAGTTTTAGCCAGGCTGTTGTGCCAGTGCAGTCACTAATACCATGTGGTACACGGAGCGTCAAACTGTACGGAGTTGTGATTACAACTAGTGATGTCTTTACATCACTGCTTCTCGGAGCTGAAAAGTATCGGTGTGTTTGTAATTCAAGTATAAAATAAAGTCTGTATTAAAATATTTAGAGAGCCTTTTGAGACTTCTGCTTCTCCTGGCACAGAATGAAACTGAGCAATGTTCTCTTTCAACTTTTGCATTATTCCTTTAAAAACATGTGTTCTTATCTAAAACGTTGTAGAGCCTAACTTCCTGGGTGTTGTTTGTTTGTTTGTTTTTGTGGGGTTGGGTTGGTTTTTTTTTGCTTTTTTTTTTCAAATTAATTTTTTTCATATGGAACTTTTAATGTTGGACTTGAAACTTAGTGTTAACCTACGTTAATGTTTATATTGGCTCAAATCTGGACTTCTTGTAAATTTAAATAAGAATAATTCATTGCAGAAATAGCTTACACGGAAATTTGGAAATATAATACTGAAATGAGCTAGTTAGGAGTATTCTAAATCTTGTATAGAGCTGACAAAATTGCATTTCTGTTGGGGCAGATTAAAGCATGGTGTTTTTCACTGGCCAACTGTTGCTTTTATCATGAGCAACTAGATGAGAAATAGTCTACTTGAACTAAATAGTTATTTCTTTAAAATGGGAAAATTTGAATTTAGCAACTGATCAGCAATTTGCTGGCCCACTGTACAGCTTCATTATGTAGTAGAAAAGAACACCCATATGTTATCGGGAAGCTGCTATGTTTGATCTGTCTGGGACTTATTTAGCAAGTAAGAATGTTAATTTAGTGTATACTAGCTAAGATAACTAGTTGTCTGGGGGGTCAAGGTACTGACTTCAGAGGCATTTCTGAACAAAGATGTTGCAGTTGGTGGGTGGATGGCACTGGTCTCAGCTGTTGTATGAGCTTGCATAAATAGTATCATCTCCACTTTAATCTTTCGGGTGTTCAGAGGTAGTGTGCATATTTCTGTTTAACCCCTGGACACTTGCTGGCATGCATGACCCTTTAACAATTCCTATCCCTCTGTCCATCCCTGGCACCTTGGCTCCGAACGGTCTAGGAGTATAGCCAGTAATCTTGAAGTTTTTTGTTAGGAACATCTATCTAACAAAAAGTGTTTTCATTTCATTGGTATATAGTTTCTGTTGTGCTTGTTACTGTAGTATATGGCACACTTCTGAAGTACTTTTTACATCCCTGCTATACCATATTTACTTTCCTTTGTGTCTAATGATCGGTTACAGAAATATGTTAGAACTGGTGATGATGGTTACTGGACTTTGGCATCAGGAAAAAAAGCTTTTTTTATCTCAAAAAACAGCAACTATGGCTGGAACAGTGTTTCATAAAGGAAGGCTGGCTTTTAAGTTGTGTTTTAGCATGAGCATTTGATTTACCTTACCTTAAATTTTGAGAATGAAGCTTTTACTTAAGCTTTCAGTCTTCATGGATCTATTTCTCTAAAGTTAATGTTGTCTTCTCACCCATTTTTATATTGCTTCAGGGACACCGTTCCAAAAGAGTAGCTTTAAAGGTTCTTTCTGAGGCTTTTGGATCTTGTGCTTCGGAGAAAAGTATCCGACAGCTTTCAAGCATCAGCTTTCTGCGTATTCCTCCCCTTTTTTGATGGGGGAGAGGGAAAAGCTGTAGTAGACGGTGTATTGCAAGTGCTGTTTTTGACTAGCTTTTATCACTTTCTGTGGTATAAACTCAATCATGATCAAATACCAACACGGTAAGTGTAGTAAATGCAAGTAAAGTGCCAAAACAAACTTCAGAATGATCTGAACTATTAGATGGATAGAAAAAAGTGGAAACTGAATCTTCCCTGATACTAATACCTGTAAAGCTGTGTGCACAGGGAGAGAAAATACACAGGCTGGCAAATGGATTGCAATGTTTGTTTCCATTTTGTAGTGATGATTGTACAGGTGCTAGTTTTTTATACTGCTCAAATACTTGAATTTCTTTTGCAAGGATGGAGCTTGGATGACTCCACAGATGGCTCACCCAAGCATCTGTACTCCTGAAAGCTCGAGTTGTTCTAGTTTCTGTTAGAAGAAACTGAAGTAATAGCCACAGAAATATGCTAATAAAGTAACTTAAGGACAATTTAGGTGGTGTTACGTTATTGGACATCTTTTAGTTATATTATTCCCCCTTATTTTTTTTATAGCAAACTTTGGCCTGTTCCATTTTAACGGCGTTGTTGAGCGAGTTCTCAAGTTCAAGTAAAACCAGCAACATTGGACTAAGCATGGAGTTCCATGGTAACTGTAAACGTATATTTCAGGTAAACTAGTTCTGTATCAATGTATGCTACCTGTATTTCTAAAATTTAAATATTAAGAAGCAGAAGTACTTTCTTGCACCAGCTGTGCATTCAGCCACAGTGTATGCTTGACAGCATTTAACTGGACTAATGTATTTATAAATATAGATATTGGCTACTGTAGGAAAATTGATAATGTATTTTTTAAACATTTGTATCAAAAAAAAGTGCCATCTCTTTTTGCTCATTTTATGAATGTAGAGCTACAGATCTTTACACGGTTGGACTCTTTAATTCCTTGGCTACCAATTGCAAACAAAACGAATACTCTGTGGAACAATGATAGTCTTAAATATAGCTTTGGTTTAAAGCCAAGGAGAGCTGTGTATTTAAAAATATTATTGCAGATGGTGTAGTCTGGTTGTCTCAGATGTATTGTTTGGCCAGGCAGAAATGTTTTTGTGAAGGCATTGCTTTAAACTCTGACTGTTGTGGAACAACTTACCAACCTTTTTTTCATGCCAAAGACCAACCCCCCTCCTCCACCAGTTGTTAAAAAGATACTGTTAAGAAGTTTTTCTTTTAATGGCTAGTACTTCTAATAATATTTCTTTTTTATTATTATTTACAAACACATTACTTTAGTTTTGGCAAATAAGTTGGGGTTCTGACTGTCAACTTTGGATTATTTTCTGTTTTTTAATGAAAATAGGGTGAACACAAAAATGATTGAAAGACTCTTATTAATATGTTGTGTTCGTCCTGACTATAGGAGGATGATCTGCGGCAGATCTTCATGCTCACAGTAGAGGTACTTCAGGAATTCAGCAGACGTGAAAACCTCAATGCTCAGATGTCTTCAGTGTTTCAGCGTTATCTTGCACTAGCCAATCAGGTCTTAAGCTGGAACTTCCTTCCTCCAAATTATATCCTTTTAATGTCAGGCCCTTTATTTCAGCTGACTTCGATCACTTCTAATGGGTGATAAGTAAAGTCTTTGTGAGGAGAGAAAAATGTAACATGTATAAGCCTTATATTTAGTTCTTGATTTTTTTCTTCCATTAGTGCTCTTCATCACTCCTGTGCTTGCTTAAAAGGTGCTTACATACAGAAGCTGCTGTTGCTTTTCATTAAAGTATTTTATATAAAAGGCAAAATCAGTTCAGCAGAGCAGCTCCCAGTTCTGAGCTGATGGTCCACCTGGCATATATCTGACAGATGCAAGGGAGAGGGAAAGTGTAACAAGGTACTTTAGTGCAGAACCAAATGGTGAAGAGATCTAGGCTCTGTTTAATTTTTCTGCAGAGATCTGATCTGTCCTGCTTTTCTCCCTCATAGAAGAGGAGTGGACAGGTGAATGCTCCATCATTTAGGAATGTGCATGCTGAATAGATTCCCCCAGTAAAGAAATACTGTCCTTTTTTTTTCTTTTTTTTTTTGCCAATGTACAGGTGCGGTTGCTTCTGTTTTTGTGTCTTTGTGGTGCGTGCTGATTATGAAAGTCCAGGGAAGTGTGGAGATGGAAAGTAGAGGAGGAAATGGGATTATAATGAAGAATCAGAAAGAGAGTGAGTCTTGGTGAGGGAGGGAAGAAGAGAGACAAAAATGCTTGGCCTGAAAAACGGGCTGGAAGAATATGGTAGAAATGTAGGGTACAGCATTATGACGCCTCTTTTAATAGCTACACCATCTTTAAGATGCTCAGCAAACTTTCCAAGAGCCAAACTTTTAAGCTGCTTTATAAGCTTTTTTCTTAAAACCTTCTGAATAAATTGCTGCTGTGACACACACTGCAGAAATCTTGGTGTTGCCTTCAAATCCTCTGTATAGGATTTTGCTTCCCTGCTTTGACCATCAGAAGGCAGTATTTGTGTTTCTGTTGTCTTTGAATCTGTTCATTATGTAATGAGCAGCAAAAATGAAATTTATTTGAAACTGAATGTTCCTTGGTTCACACCTGTAAAGCAGAATGCCAGTTATATCATCTTTTTGGAAAGTTCCATGGATGAAAAGTAAATATCCCACTCCTATTAATCACTGAAGTGGTTTGGCAGGGGGTCAGAGGGGAATTTAGTGTATGTGCTTACAAGACTGAGACTGGAGTCAAATTGTTGCATCTTATAAAAGTTTTCAGAAGAGGATTTGGAATTTGTAAGTATTCAAATAATGTGTAAACATTTTGTTTTTTAAAACAGTCAAATAAAAGGAAATGCCTTTGTGTTGTGCAGTGGTGGGTGAAGGTAGTTTCCTCTGATTTTTTAGTCTTGCTTAATGCAAACTTCTGATGTAGTCACAAATATTGGTGATGATACAGTTTGAAAGTGAAAGCTCTAGCTTTTTCGTGAGCACTTTATCCTAACCTTAAGGTTTGTAATGGTGGACCTCAATACATACATATAAGATGTTAGTAGAAATGTATTCAAGCCTTGGGAGCTGCAGCTTTCATTTACACCTGAATATAATTAGAAGTGATCTAGTCTGTAGGTATTTGTAAATAAATGTTAATTGAAATAGCTAAGCAAGGCATATTGCTACTTATGGTTAAGTATTTTCTGCTACTTGGCCTACTCAAGATACTACTGCTGTTAAATTCTGGCCACTTCTGGAGACTGGATTCTGGTATAGAGAGAGCTTCAGTTTGAATTACCGCAAGTGCTCTCTTACATGGTTCTATTTCAAATCTTTTTATAACTTTTGTTCTATCTTATGCAATCTTCTTGTTTTCTACCATTATAGCATTTCATTTTGCTATAAGAATTACCACACTGGTTGTGGTCTCCCTCCTGTATTTAGCAAACTGTTTTCACAGAAGTTAGAATGACTTTAATCATCTTTGAGAAAAGTGGGTCTTAACTAATATTCAGTAGCTGTTACGGTGAGAGCCGCATGTTGGTTATATAGTGGCATAAATCTCTCTTCCTTACAAAGACTGGTTTAAAAAGTAGCTGATGATTTGTTAGCTCTTGGGCAGTGTGAAGCTTAGCTTGGCTGCAGTTTCTAAATAGGTAGCACATTACACAAGAATAAAAGAATTGCCATACCAATTGATCAGTTGGTATCCTCTTTCCAAACCTTGACAGTACACATGCCAAAGCAATGGGCATAAATTTAATACCTAAAGCATGGAGTAAAATGATCCATTGTATCCCCATATATATTTTTTCCTTTAGTTGATATTCCCCTGGCAAGATAATATTGACTCTGTGTTCCTTGCAGCATAGCACAGCATAGCAGTAATCTGCAGTATCTGTATTTAATCTTTAGCAAGTTTCTGGTATCTTCNATTAACTCTACAGTGACTTTTTGCTGAGGCACAGCATTTAAATCACTGAGTTGCAAGAATTGCATCAAAATGTGACTTCTCAAGAAGTGAGCAGTGCTGTTACAGGATAACTCGGTATGCGTTGCATTGTTAAATGCAGTCTTAGGAAGTGCTGCCAGCTGTTATAACAGAAGAGCTGTAGTAAATATGTATTGTCTATTACCAGCAAGAAGAGCTGGCGTGAAAGATGCATTCTGGAACAGCCACCTTGTCGGAACAATGAAAGAAGAGAGGCTGACACCTACATAACCTTAAGTTAGAACTCAAAAATTTTGAGTGTCTTAGGATGCAGTGTCTATGGTAGTAAGGGCAAGGTGTGATGACCTAGGAGGCTTCCTTTCAGTCATGTGCAGTTTCTTCCATTTCATTTTCTACGACACAGGCAATCATCTACTGTTTTCATCTGTTACCTCTAGGTATTAGTTCACATGGTGTTTGCAGATGCTTCGGAGGTTTTTGGCGGTACTGTTGGAAATGACAGTAACATAGAATTCCTATTTTGCGCTAAGAACATATGGCAGTTGGTTGTGGCATGTTGGCTTCTGTAGGGTTTCTTTTTTCAGTGCTGTCACAGCACCACTTAGTGTTGTTTACTTGGATGGAACTAGTTTTAAACTGCATCTTTTCTTCAATGAGTGTTTTGACTTGTTAAGGAAGTGCAAGTGATGTGTACTAAGAGGCACAGCACTCTCCTTTATAACAGTGCCTTCAAGGATCCCACTCCTAGGTACGTTATGAGCGTCCAAAGACTCCACTTAAGGAGTTGAATGTTGCTGGGCTCTTACGCACTTTGACATGGATGTATAATCTGTCCTATGGAATCAAGATATAATTATAATTTATATTCTTTTACCTCCAGAGGTGTTTCTCACTTCTTGACTTTGGGATTAATTTGTTCTTGGCAGCTACATTCTAATGGACTTTGGACAAATGCCCACAAATGGATACATACTCAATCAGATCATAAGGTTTTGTACTGCTATTCCCCATCTACAATAAGGTGCCTATCATTAGGAGCTGTTGTAGAACAATTTATCCCTTATTTCATTCATAAAGGTACAGATTTTTGCAGCTTTTTGTAGAGAGTGCTAATAGTATGTGAGTAAAGAGGAACTTTAGCTTTAGTTCTTGTTTTGGATTTGGTGCCTCTTCTTGCTTGGAGGCAAGCTGGCAAATTTTCAAGTGAATGTAGAATAGAGGATTGGATTTAAAATACAGGTTATGTAAACCTAATGGGATGCACACCACTAATGCACATCGCTGCCATTCTATCAAAATTAATGGTGCAATGGCAATTGTATGAACTGACTGAAGCTTTTGTCTGATCTGAACTCTCTTTAATATGTGTGTTCCTCAGCCATACATTTAAAGGAACAAGCCCTTCATATCTCTGTTGTGAAAATGTCTCGAGCCAGAATGAAGGACCTTTCTGGGAGATCCTGTGAGCCATATAGTTCTGCAAACTTTCAAGATTTGAAGTCAGTCCAACCAGATTGGTAGCATCTGTTATGCATAATGGAAGTGCATGAAAAACACACGCAATGCTCAAAAAAAACCCCCAGGTTTGTTTTGAGGAATGATTCAAGTTGGCATCGCTGCTGAAAAAGCATCCTGTCCCAGCACCTCCCAGGAGCATGATACTGAGCAGGGAACCACCTGGCTGAAAACTTCTTTCTAGTGGGGTGAGGTCCCAACTGTGATTTGTTGCACAACCGCAGAAACGACTGGGCTGAGGAGAGACAACGTGGGTTTCCTTCAGCAGCAGGGCTGCTTTCCTTAGGTCTTTTGTTTGCTAGCAGCTTGATGTTATCCTGAATTTACTACAGTCTTTATCTGAAAGATGAAGGGATGAGGTACTGTCCTGGCTGTTGTTTGGGATATGAAGAAAAATTCATTGCAACTAAAACAGCTGTGTTGAAGAAAGTGCAAAAGAGAGAGCTGCCTTTTACTTTTACTGATTTTATCCCTCTTAGGTGAAAACTAACTTTGGAATCCCTACTGCTTAGAAATTCATCAGCTTCCTAGGTGGCAGGCAGTATGTAGTGGAAAGGTGTAAATCTAGGGCTGCATCTGTATGGCAGTCACTTCTGCATACGTGGTTTAAGCGTAAGTTAGGCTTGAAGTAATTAGCTTGCTTACTGTTAGCTGTAGAACCATGGTAGCAGATTTTAGTAGAATAGCAAATTTTAAAGGGCTGCAGAATCCACTTGGGTGGTCAACATGAGACTTCGTGCTGATATGTCTACACCACCAACAGCTCCAGAACTGGCTGGTTTTAAAATTAGCTGGGGTCTTCCTACACCTCCTGCACGCCTGTTGCTTTGTAGACACAATCTGAATCTTGTGTCTCCCACACAAAGTAGTTGTTTCATTGTGAATAATACTTGTATTGTAACAATTCAGTGTTTAAGCATACCTTCCTTCTCATGAATGCTCGATGTTTCCTAGGAGTGTAAGTTATATAAAGATTTGTGAAACCATTCTCTATAGGGGGCAGCAAGCCTCTGCGTCAGTTTTAGAGTTGCTGCTAGACTCATCCCATGTGCTTGGCTGACTAGCTAAGCAAGCCAGAGGAGGTCTTAAAAATATAAATATAACCAGTATGCTAGCACTGTAACACCGGATGGCAGATTTCCAAGCCGTTACCTTTCTAACGCATTTTTATTTGTAAGGTACAAGTCTAAGACTGATACAAAGCTCTCCAGAAATACTCCAGACAAAAAAGGGAAAGTGACTAAAATAACTTGCAAAATAAAAAAAAAAAAAAAAAAATCAAGCCTCATCACTCCAGGAGTTTTCTCTACATTTCTGAGTTCTTCATTGCTGTGGAAAAATTTGTGGATGGGAATCTGACAGAAGCAGCCTTAGCTTTGATTTTTTGAGTTCCTAATATCCTGTTTTGTGGCATGGAGGAAAAAAAACAAACAAAAACAAAACCCAGCCTCGAGATCCATTTGCAAATACTAGAATTTGTGGTAAGTCCTGAAGTATTGTAATCCCTTGTGGCTGCCTTAGGATATGAAATATTTTGAAACTCATCTTCACTTGTCAGTCCCTCCCTGGAAGAGAGGCAAAGAGTGGGAAGAAAATTGAACATTTCTTCTATTTTCTTTTTTTAATATGTTTTTCCAAACAGCATACACAGCTTATTATTTTTTCCCAAATTATGATTTAAAAATTAGAAATTTATAATTTTAAGAAAAACTACTCGTATTTCTCCAGTTCATGAAACAAAACCAAATGTAGAGCTATTGGCTTCATATCCATTTACGCAAATATAAAAGAATTTAGGCAAAAATAAAAGAAAATCCGTCTGTTGTCTTTTCTTCCTCTCTCATCACTCATCAGGGAGCATCGGAGCTTTGTCATACATGAAGGCATCTAGTTATATTCTTACACTTTTCAGTAGGGCTTGATACATGTTACTGCATATTTTTGATGATGAAGACCGCATTTGTCCTATACACACCCATGTAGTAGGTAATTTAGTGCCATTTTTTCCAGGTTTGGCACAATTGGGCTGCAGCTAGTAAGGCCGAAGTTCAGGTATTTCATGGCAGCAAGCATCTCCACACCCAGCTTATGTTAATGTTTGTGTTCACCTGGTGTGGGACAGAAAATGGGGGTAAAATCTTCATAATAGCTGCAGGCATAATTTGTATTGTTTAGTGAACAGATATTTTACCTACAAGTTTACTGTTGTCAGATGTGTCATCAGTCCCTTAGCATGAGAAACGGTACTAAAAATAACAGGATAGGGCCACTAAATACTGAAGCTTGTTAAAATAGTGACAGCAAACCAGCCCTTCTTCCATTCCATATGAAAAGTGTTATGTAGCTGGTCCCCGCTGTAAACTCAAGCTAGTGAAGAGCAAATTGATTTTCCGAGACTGATAATTTATCTATAATCTTCTTTTGGTACTGATGCCAGTCAGTCTTTTACAGGAGAGTTAAGGCAAAGGACAATCCTGTAAATAAACAATTTAAAAATGTTTTTTCTGCAGTATTCCAAATGAAAAGGGAAAAAAAGCGTAATGTAATGCACCAGAGCTGATTACATTAGTCTTAATTTGTAATATTACTCCTGGTGAAGAATGCATGTGATAATTTCATGCCCATATTTTGTTTTTATCTGGAAGAACTGAAGTATTTTTGATCAGCTAAATGACATTTGTATTTCAGATGGAAGTAAAATAGACAGTTCTCTGATTTTTTTCTTATTTTTTCACTGCCTGACATAATGTGCATCTGGTATTGTTCAACACACATTGACAATTTTGGAAATTGTGAAACCAGTTTTGTACTAATGGGAAAATCCTTGATTGTCCTCATGCATTGTAATTGTACTGATAACAGTTTGGGGCATGTACCATTAGTGAAGTTCCACTTGGTGTGCTGTGCCGTAGAAAAAGTGGCTTTTTTGGAACTGTTCTGCACAGTGTTAGCGTGTCTGGCAGAACTCAGAGGACAAGCGTAAATAAACTAAAATTGTGCCTCCTGCCTTACGCCACAATCCTTCCTATTAAAATAGATGCTTGCTTTATAGATTGTTCTCTTAAAGCCCATGAAATTTCAAGGGGTCTGCTTTCCTCAATGATAGTATTGTAAAATTTATTTTTGTTTGGAGGTATAAATTCTTTTTGCTAAACCTTTTTTATAATACCTGATGACTTACACTACAGAAGTTAATACAATTCACTACCAATGAGTAAATTATGTGCAGCTGAGCATGCTGTTACTCTGACGGTTGGGTTACAGAGGGATCAGAGAGGGCAGTGAAGGGTTTTGAAAAGACAAATGAAAACATAACTTGTGTGTTAAAGCAGTTCTACCGCTATTTGGATTGAGGGGTGTCACAGAAGGAAGCACTTTCAAAAATCTTTGATAAATGCTACTCTGTGTGATCAGACTGACAAAGAACGTAACATGCTTGTTTAATTGATTTTGTTCATGTCTTTGTTATTTTTCTGTACTAGAGCACTGGCAGAACTTCATAAAATCTGAATTATGCCAAAATATATGGTAATAACTGAAAGGAGTGCAGGGAAGTCGTGGCTTCAATGTGGACGCTTTTTATGCGGGTCTCTCACAAGCATATGTTTAATATGACAATGCCTTGTGGTGCCTTGTGCTTTTGTTCTTCACAGCATGATAAAAAATGTCGATTAATGCAGGGCTAACATATCTGCATTCTGTGATGCATATTTGGCTATTTAGAAAAATAGGATATAGATTTCAGTGGGCTATCTTTAGCTATCATAAGGCCTTTTTAAAAGCTGCCAGGAAAATTTTTTAGAAAATGATTTCCCATTTTGCATAAATTTTAACACCTGTTAATTGCGGTTGCTTTTTTCCCTTCTCGCTGTGTCACATTAGACACCCTGGTTATCAAAGTGATCGTATCACTATGGTATGTCTCATAATTATGATCAAACTGTTATCTAACATTCCTGGAGCATTCTTTTTTTCAATACTTAATACCTTTTATTCCTTGGCCTCATGCATGAATTATGCTGTGTATGTGAAGAGGCTTAAAGTTTGTTTCCATTACATTCTTTCTGAATGGATCCTGTTGTATCTAGGATTTTTTTAAAGCCAAGTAGGAATGTTATTGTTGACCTTGACACCAGATAACTGGGCAGACATTATATAGCTATGTTTGAATCCTCACAAAATGTGATGCTAAAGCCAACAGAATCCTGGCGTGAGACCCTCCTGGACAGCAGAGTTATGGAGCTTTTCTTTACAGTAAGTTTCATTCTTCAATTTTCGTAGTCCAGACCACAGGGAAAGCAGCTCCTTCCTGTTGTAAAACTTTATTGTGGGATCCTTCCTTTTGCATCAGGTAGGACTGATTCAGTTAACTTCAGCTGGTTTGTCAAAGCAAACAAAGTATTGTATTTTTCTTAGGTTGCCAGATATGTGTTTTGCCTATAAATTGCCTTAAATTGATACCCATTAACTAAAAAAAAAAGTGTATGGTTATCTAAGCTTTGTTATGTTTAGTACTTTTGGACATGTATTCATCAAATGAAACCAAGTATTGTGAGCAGTGGTAGACTGTCTTTCAGATAAGGTATAACAGCTCTCAAAACAAACAAACAAACACTTTTTTTGCTCATCTAAGAGCATTTGCTCAACAGAACAGCTGAAAAATAAGTAATGTAATTGCAGTTTTCTAGCCAGTTCCAGCATACAAAATTTTGTATCTCTTTCCCCAGCACAAAAGTGAATCCAAACAAGTTAAATTGAAATAGATTAAGTTAGGAGTGATGGGGAAGAGGTAGAGGGGGGAGAGGGGAATGTAATATTCACCTCCTGTCATTTAAAAAGAAGTCTGATACTAAAACTGGATAAAATTAATGTTGCTTTCTTTCTACCACTTTTGGGGGGGGAAGTTGGTAGTCTTTGTTCAGCTATGAATTGCTGCAGCAGCAACATTATTGACATATAAATTAGTTTACTATGCTATTTTATTTTATGTAAAATCTCTTGAGAATTCAGCAATCTCAGGCTATTTCATTTTTGCAAAGCAGAGAAATAACATGCTCAAAGCTGGGACAAAGTTGTTATCAGACCAAGTAAATGGAAATCTCCCGTGTTGCTTGAGGATTGTCTGATATGTGCTTGGATACATGTCCATACTTTGTAGGATTTTTTGATAAATTGTTATTTTTTTAAATGAAAGTTTATCTGTTCCAGCAGTTTTGAAAAGGTGAAAAAATCTCTGGCAGAACTCTTAGCAGCTACACACAATCTGAACAGCTGTCTAGACTATCCAGACAGTTGCTACTGTCAGCTGTGAACCTCCACATGCAAATAACTTTTTGGCTTACATATTAACCCTTCCCCGTATAATAGTATGAAGTTGTCTGAGTTAAATACCTCTCTTTGGCTGGTTTACAAGACTATTTATTTGTGATAAGGATATTGTTTTAAATAACATGCAAACTTGTTTTTAATGCATTTGCATTTTATTTAATAGCAACCAAAGCAGGCCTGTATTTGATTATTTTTGAATGAAGGCTAGCCAGGGCAGTGTGCTGTCAGTTTTGGTTTTAGATTCCTGATTTGCAATGGTTGAGGCTGGTGGTATTAGTTTGCTATTTGAAGTAATGTAAGTGAATGGTGGTCGTTCATATTCATATATCTGATCTAAGAAATTTTAATAACCTTGCAAAACTTGGCAAGACTGCCATGTTAAAAAGGAAGCCTTCACTTCTAATCTCAGCCTAGTGTGGGATGCATATTTGTGTTTCAGGGCTTGTTTCTCCTAGCAGTTTGATCTTTCAGAGGTTAACTATGCAGCTAATCCAACTAGTTGAGTTGGGTGAAGTTGAAACTATAATGCCACAGAACTGGTTAGAGTGTCTTAACTGTACTTTTATGATATAATTTAAGTAAATTTGCTTTGAGGGGGGAAAAGTTACCCTATATTTTTCAGTAAATCTTATGTGAAAAAATAGAAGGCATGAGCGTAAGAAAATTCTTAAAAATCCATACTTGATAATTGAAGTAATGTTGTGGGAATATGATTACTGAAATACAAGCAGATTTGAATTTAGAATGTCTTACCAGCAGTAGTGATGTAACACGCTGCAGAAATGAGAGAAGATGACTTAGCCTTGTATAATGTAAGGGTGTTGCCAAGAAAGTGATGCATTCATTTTTGTATATGTCTTCAGTGTTTACCTCTGCTAAAGAAGCATCTATATAATCTTGATTGAACTTGTTGACTAACTTTAGCAAGACTCCGTAGCCTAGGCATAGTTAGCATAATAGAGATGACTGTCATTATTGCTGTTTTTAGAAGGAGCAGTATGTCTGACTGGCTGGCATCTGTTTCTCTCTTTAAGACATAACATTCAGTACACAGTTCAATTTTTAAAATGTAGGTAAGACTTAATGTTAGTTTCAGTGAATTAATTCAAGGCTTGTGATTTTGTGATCAGAGTCGCAATCTTGACATTTGCTAGGGTTTAGGGAGTTGTAGAAACCCTTACATTTCAGACTGAATAGAAGTTATAGTAAGCTTTTTTTG
>VXAL01010017.1:62519-94645 GCA_013399475.1 Chauna torquata
TGTTTGTTTGTTTTTTCATCCTAGCAAAGCTGCAATAACCTTTTGGATGCATTGCTTCAGTTCTTTCTGGTTTATTTTTGGCTATCCTTGAACAGGTTTTGTTATTTTTTTTTTTTTTAATTTGCTTCAACATTAGAAGAAAATCTGTTAAATAATAATGAATGTAAGTATGTTCCTCTGGTTTAGTTTAGGAATAAGATTTTCGTTTTGTTTCTTTCATCTCTTACAGCTTGACAAAGACGACATGGTATATATGGAAGCATATGATAAGTTACTGGAATCTTGGCTTCCTTTGGAACAAGAGGACAAACATTTCCATAAAGGTTTCTTTACCCAACATGCTGTTCAGGTCTTTAATTCTTACATTCAGTGCCATCTAGCTGCTCCCGATGGTACAAGGAATTTGGTAAGCCCTTATTGTGGTAGTTCTTGATGACATGTAGTAACTAACCCATATTTTTTTTGTTGTGTACTTTATTATGTAGCTCAAAGGAGCTAGTATAAAATTGCTACTTGTGGATTTGACTGGAAATGAAAAATTTGCTGAATTTGTTATTCAGAGGTCATTTTCCAGTCTGTTTCTCTCATTATGCAAAGGAAGGAATGCAAAGCTGGAAATCACTTTTAAAAATAAATAAATAAAATAAACCCATTATTCAAATTGACCTCCATCCTGCTGATCCTCCCTACACATGCAATGACTAAACTTTTGACCATCCTTCTCTGGACTAGGATCATAGTTAATCTCCAAGGAAATTGGAAGCCTTCTATGCTGTTGTTACTTCCCATATGTTATCTTCAAATTATACTTTTGAAGTGTAATTGACATACATAAATATCTGAGAAAATATAGAATGACTATGCTCATACTGGAAGAAACACGAAATATTAGGTGGCTCTTCTGGATAAAATGATACATGAATTCAGTATTGAATTTTTGAGATGGCTGTTCTAGAGAGAGCTTGAAAGTACCTCAGCTATTTCTTGGACCTTTGAAAGAGAAAGTTAGTCTCTTTGCCAGGGGTGTGGATCTTACGGAAATAGATTGTGGTGGTACTGCAGCTTGGATGTAGATGCTGAATGAATTAATTATTGCATAGATTTGATTCAATAACTATATAAAATTGATCTCTTAAATTTGATGCTGTGCAAAGATCTCTGAGATACCTCATTCTGAAAAGCACTGTATAAAACCTAATTCTAATATCTTGATATGTAGCAGATGGTAATAACAGTGCCAAACAGAAATATTTCACAAGAGAACTTCGAATTCATATCAGGCGGTCTTGACATAGCTTGTATACACAGGTTAATTCATGTCATTCTGTGAGATAAGTCATTTAGCCCATGGGTAACCTTTTAAAAGCTACAGCTGGCATTTTAGAATGCTTCTTGCTCAATATCAAATGAGTAACAGGAACTTTCAGTCTCTGCTTTGAGAGCAGAGACTCACTCTTCAGTAAGCAGCTGCAACTTTGAAGTTGTCAAAAGAGAATGATTTGCTGGGTTAGATTGAAAAAAAAAATAAATAAAGGAGTTAAAAGCACTTTAGGTAAGAAATTGTGTTCAGATTCAATTTTCCAGAGCCTTTGTAGAAATGATGCAGAATGATTGTTTTCTCCGTCACGTGTATTTGAATTTGCTGGTTGTGTAAATTCTGTCATTCAGGAGATTTTTGAAAACACTTTAACATAGATATGTGATTTCTACATATAATGGTTCATCTCTTCAAGAAAGTAAGGTCTGATTATTACTTAGGTAGTCTTATAATACCCAAGATAAAAGAAATCTTATCTTGAGGTATTTTTATTTGCCTTCTAATTTTCTGAGGTTGTAGCATTTACTTTTTAAAGTTTTTTTTCAAACAATGAGTTATAGAAAATGTTTACTGAAAGAGGTGATTTTCATTTCATCATGAAAAATACTACCTCTTGTAATTTATGTAAGATCTCAGAAAACTGGGAACAGTATCTTTGTTTGACTAATGAATAGGACAAAGCATGGAAGTCCCAGTGTTTAAAATGGTTCTTGGCCTGATTATATATGTGATTTGAAATCCAAATATATTTTAGTGGTCTCCTGACCACTGGGTTTGCAGACCGTTATGTGAACCAGAGTCATTCAGTACATCATACTGTACCTCTAGCGGTAAATGCTTGCCAGAGCTGATTTATGTATGTGATGTAAAGAAGTGGTTTTGCTACTGTCCAGCCTGTGCTTATCCTATTAATAATAAGCATCACACTTCTTAATTCTTGTCTTTGACTCTTTTCACTAACAGTGAATCTTTTGACTTAAGAGCACTATTGGAAATGGTAGCAAATATACAATGAACTGAGTTTGCCATCTTGTTAATGAGTTTGTGAAATGCTGATTTCAAAACAGTATAAAGCCATGTTTGCACCTCTGTTTGCCTCTTCTGTATCTAATTTAGTATAAGCCTATTGTGCATCCATGCAAAACACCTTGGAAGAAAAAGCCAAAATGATGTAGAAAAGTGTGGTGGTGATAAGTTTTAGCAAGTGTAACGTTAAATGGTTGCTTCTAATTTTGTTGAAAAAACATCAGACTGCCAATGGTGTGGCCTCTCGGGAAGAAGAAGAAATAAGTGAACTGCAAGAAGATGACAGAGACCAGTTCTGTGACCAGTTGGCCAGCGTAGGCATGCTGGGAAGAATTGCTGCAGAACACTGTATACCTCTTCTTACAAGGTACGCAAAACTAGACCTGAATGCAAATGATTAAATCCGTCAAACTGGAGAAGCTTGACTTTCCTGTAACAATTTTAAAACCAGTGAAGTTATTTTATTATTGTTTGTCCACAGTTTATTAGAAGACCGAGTGACAAGGCTCCATGGTCAGTTGCAAAGACATCAGCAGCAGTTACTTGCCTCACCAACATCAGGCTCAATTGACAATAAAGTGCTTGATGACCTGTATGAGGATATTCATTGGCTAATTTTAGTCACAGGTTAGTGAACAGTGTTAAATAGCACTTACTCAGGTATTGCTATTGCAGCTGGAACATCTTAGGAGAGAAAGAAAAATCCTTGCATGTCAACTACTGGTAATTGACTATATATTTAATCTTTATGATGCTTTCATCTTAGACTGCTTGCAAAGTCTTTGTCTCGCTTTCATTCACCTGCAATAACATGAAAATTGTCTTTAAAAGATTAATGAAATCTTTTCATGAGGTATGTCCTTTGGAAATTCCCACAAGTAATTTTGTCATAGACTTCCGAGATCAATCTATCAGTCAACCTATTCAAGAAATTAGTCTGTTCATGGTTTCAGTTATATTGTCTGGCATCACATGACTTTGTAAGGGGATCCACATGAGGTCAAGGCAGCAATGTTACTCAGTGGTGCAAAGAATCAAGTAAATTCCAGAATCTCTCAGGGCTGATGATCCATGTCCTGGCATTTTGCTATGTTTCGGGGAACTTGAATTTAGAACGCATTTTTATTTTTTATTTTTAGGTGGAACTATCTTACATCTGTTTGCAAAGCATAACATTAGCTAAGACTGTCTGTATTTTATTAGGAGAAAGGTGTACTTTATGAAATATTTTGTGGGGTCTTTTTGAATGTCTGATATTTTAGTCGCTCTCAGATGTTGGCATAAATGTGTTTATAATATTTTTTTGTATTGCTGTGGGATGAAGTTTATATTTGTAGCTCAGATGACTGAAAACTGACTAACTCCAGAATTAATATTAATTGTCTGGACACCAGAGTATTATGCTGTGAAAACCCTTGCTTTACCTGATCTGCTTTTGCTATGCAAGGAAAACTTTATTATAGCAAGTTTGTTTGGTGTCTGAAAGACTCTAACAGATTTGAAATGTTAGCAGAGCAGAAGTCCCAAATGAGATGGACTCAGCAGGGAAGCTGTAAAATCAAACAATTTTTTTTATCGCGTAACTGAAGGAGAAAAAGTGACCACAAAATATTGTATAATTTTTTTTCCCAGTAGCTGAATTGGCTGTAGTACTTTCACGTGAAGCAAAGCTTCTCACTCTTTTATTTTTATTATATTTGGTGGTTTATTTTTCAGTATTTGTTTACTGTCACATTAGGTTCTTATCTACAGAATGGCCTTAAGGATTCTGAAGTTAATTATATATATTTAAACAGCATTAGTCAGGGTTTGTATAAACATTTGATTTTGGTGTGATGTCCGCAGTTAAGCCAATGGACTCTCTAATCAAAAAGCCGTAAGTTAACCTAGGGTAGAAAATTGTGATCTTTCTTTCTTTTTTTAATGTAAGGCTACCTCTTGGCTAATGATACTCAGGGAGAGACTCCGCTAATACCTCCAGAAGTAATGGAATATTCCATTAAACATTCAGCTGAGGTTGACATCAATACAACACTTCAAATTCTGGGATCTCCAGGAGAAAAGGCCTCTTCCATCCCAGGGTACAACAGAACTGATTCTGTAATTAGGTAAGAATGCATCATGTGTTAAGTATGTCAAGTGCTTTTTCAAAGAAAAAGTGAGAACATGAAAGGACTTCTGTGAACTGAAAAAGTAAAAAGCCATATGTAAACACTGAACATTGGAAATGAAATGTCTCTTTTTAACTAGTTTTAAACTAAGGGCAAACAATTTACAAGAATGGTTTTATAACAGACATATTAAGGCAGTGCTATAAAAGAAAAGATTGTGTGGTGGGATTTTTTGTTTTTGTTTTTTGTTTGTTTGTTTTTTAAGGTAAAGAAAGGCAGAGTCATTTACAGATGATACTTCTAGTCATGTTGATCCAGGGGGAGGACTGAGGGGAAGAATAGGAGTATGGCATCAAAACAGATAAAACTCAGTTGAGATGGGATGGCTGAAATGACTAGATTGACCTAATAGTTGTAATGGAGGACATGATCTACTTGGTAAAATTAATGGAAATACTTTATCTCTACTTGAAAACCTCTTTGATCTATTTGTTACAGAAAGTCCTTAAAATGACTGAAATTACTAAAAAATTGTTTTTAAAGAAAGAAAATTAAAAATCTTGATAACATACTGTAGGCTCTATAATGCATTCCGCACATGTGCAGCTTAAGCAAGAGCTTTCCAGAGCTTGTCTACTTTGGCCATGAGTTACTGCCTCAACTTGGCAGTAGCAGCTTTGGTCTTCAGTGGGGGAAGAATTGTTGCCGCTTATGTACACGTATTGTACACATTAGCCTATGTAAGGAACAGGATAAGGGATTTCCATTCTTTTTGTGCAAGAAGGCTGATGCCCACAAAGGACTCCTCAGTTTAAATCTTCAGTCTTCAGAAGGTTCAATTGCATTTTTTTTATTGGCATGGAAGATTATTCACCCAAGATTATTTGTTGTGTACTTAACATTTTCTTCTGGCAAAGGCTAGAAAAATGGATCTTTGTGGGCAATTAAGTGCTTCATAGGTTAACACATTTAGAAGTTTGAATACTGCTCATTGATACCAAGCCTGGCAGCTACAAGAAGTGGTCAACAAACAGAATTTCTTATTGCAGTGTCTTAGTGCAGATGGGATTAAAAACATATATAAACAGGGAGAGATTTGAGGCTCTCTGGCAATAGTTCTGAAACTTCTTCAAGAAATAGACCACTGCCAATTCCTAAATTCCAAATTTTAATTGATATTCTGTAAAAGCTAATGTTAAACATAGTTTTATTGACTAATTGTATTAATGCAATCACTTGGTGATCTGCTATGTCATACTGTTTCTCTGTGATAATGAAAAAGTAAGAAATAACTGGACACTTCTGTAGTTGTTCAGTAAGCATCATGCTGCAAAAGTTGCATAATTAGGCGACACTTTGTAACTAAGGTGGTTGATGCAGGAAAGGGCAAATCAGTTTTTCAGGAGAGCTTTTCAAACACTCCAGGCAAAGGTACATTTGTCTGCATTCCCATGATGTCAGAATGCTTGTCAGGGTTCTTTTGTTGCAATATTTTTTTTATGTCAAAGATAAATCACCTTATGTTTCAATAAGACGCACTAGAGGGAACGGATGCCATGCAGGGGGACCTTAACAGGCTTGAGTGATGGGCCGCTGTCAACCTCATGAAGTTCAGCAAGGCCAAGTGCAAGGTCCTGCACCTGGGTCAGGGCAATCCCAAGCACAAATACAGGCTGGGCGAAGAATGGATTGAGAGCAGCCCTGAGGAGAAGAACTTGGTGTTGGTGGATGAAAAGCTCAACATGAGCCGGCATTGTGCACTTGCAGCCCAGCAAGCCAACCGTATCCTGGGCTGCATCAAAAGAAGTGTGGCCAGCAGGTCAAGGGAGGTGATTGTCCCCCTCTGCTCTGCTCTCGTGAGACCCCACCTATGGTACTGCATTCAGCTCTGGGGCCCCCAACATAAGAAGGACATGGATCTGTTAGAGCGAGTCCAGAAGAGGGCCATGAGGATGATCAGAGGGCTGGAGCACCTCTCCTGTGAAGACAGGCTGAGAGAGTTGGGGTGGTTCAGCCTGGAGAAGAGAAGGCTCCAGGGAGACCTTATAGCAGCCTTCCAATACTTAAAGGGAGCCTACAGGAAAGCTGGAGAGGGACTCTTTATCAGGGAGTATAGTGATAGGACAAGGGGTAACGGTTTTAACTGAAAGAGGGCAGATTCAGGTTAGATATAAAGCAGAAATTCTTTACTATGGGGTTGATGAGGCACTGGAACAGGTTGCCCAGAGAAGTTGTGGGTGCCCCATCCCTGGAAGTGTTCAAGGCCAGGTTGGATGGGGCTTTGGGCAGCCTTATCCTAGTGGATGGTGTCCCTGCCCATGGCAGGGGGGTTGGGACTAGGTGATCTTTAAGGTCTCTTCCAAGCCAAACCATTCTATGGTTCTATGATTAATGCATATTCTGACTTGGTAGAGGGTATTTGCTGTTCTGTCTCTCTCCTTGCAGTTAAAAAAACAAACAAACAAACAATAAATTCAGGTGCTCTCTACTTCCTTAGAGTTGAAATACATCTTTATTTTGTTCCTCTCATATTTCATGAAAAATGAGTGTTTCGTAGAGTCACATTGCTTCATACTCTCGACGTTCTTGTTGTATTTTAAATCTGCAGGTTGTTATCTGCTATTTTAAGAGTGTCGGAAGTAGAATCACGAGCAATAAGGGCAAATCTCACGCACCTTTTGAGCCCCCAGATGGGCAAAGATATTGTATGGTTCCTCAAGCGTTGGGCAAAAACATACCTCCTAGTGGATGAAAAGCTATATGATCAGGTAAGGATATAACCTTTATGAATGAATTGGTGAGTATTAACGACAATATCCTGTGAATGCAGATGTCAGTGTAGCTATTTTAAGGTGTGATAATAAAGCGTTTTTAATATTAAATGGGTTTGGGGTTATTTTGGAACTTGTTTGAAAGTGGATGTTTTCTTTTTTTTCTTTTTTTTTTTCTTTTAAATCAGAAATATTAGTTGTTAGGGGACCCTCCTTGCACATCTTGATATAAATATGATTTTTGTGGCCAATGGCATCATAGAAAGGCATAGGGTGCTAGCAGGCTGCTCAGTGGATGAAACTCGCTGACCACAGTAATTTTATAGGCTACATCAGATCTTACAGTTCATCTCTAATGCAATGGTTGCCCTTGATGGATGATTTAGTGAGTAACCTGGTCATGATTCTGAATTAGATGTCTAACACCATCACAAGGTGGTATACATTAGCTGAAGTCATGTTACTTTCTCTCCTCTCCCCATTCTCATGTTTTCATTGTATATATCATGATTTCTATGATGCATTCTTTGTAAAGGGCAACATTTTATCATGTCTGGACAGCACTAATCATGATTAGACCTTGATCCTGATTTTGCTTATACAACTAACTATAATCCAGCTAGCTAATGGAGGCTACTCATTCTGAGAAGGTCATGTTGGTTTTAACTTCTGAGAAGGAAGCCTCCTCCTACCCTTATTTCCACTACTGAAGCAACTAAGAATACTAACGCTTCAGGAGGCCCCTCCTTAACAAAGTTAGAGATACCAAAGACTCGTAATTAGTTTGAATTACATTATTCAGCTTGTACTTGCAGCAGAGCAAAGATAACAGTTGGGGAAGAACTGGAGAGCATGAGACAGAGTATTTAGGAAATGTACATATTTAGTTTGTGTTGGCAAGTGAAAGTTATTGAACACCTCTATTTAAATCTTACACTTAGTCTTGTAGCTATTGCGATTTTTAAAATTAGAGACGGAGGTGGTATGCTGACAGGAAGCCCCTGCACAAATATTACAAAATCTTTGGATTTCACTCTTATGCTTTTTTTCTGAAGTTAGGCAAACAGACAGTTTCAAGGAAGCATATTTTAATGTGCCAGGACCAGAATGTGACATCTTCACTAAAAGTTGTGTAGATTAAAGGAATAATGCAGAAAGCAGGTGCAAAAAAGACTGTGATGAAAATAAATTCTTACAAGATTCAATCTAGATCAAGAATTAGGCTCATTTCTAATTATTTTTATGACATAATTTTGAGGAATTTCATCATAAATTCACGGAAACACTTGGGAGGCGACTTCTGGGGGGGATCTTCTCTTCATTTTTAAAGCTTTTTAACTTTCCTTGGCATTAAAAGCTAGACATACTCAAACCTGATTTTGTGATGAGGATGAAACTTTTCTTTCTTTTAGGTGTTGTGCTTAAACTTGCAAGATAAATTTGGCAAAGATTTTTCTGTTACAGGTATTCTTTGCCTTGTCTATGTAACTTTTGTGTATTTTAAGTAGGGAAGAAGTGACAGCCTGAAAAGAATTTGCTGACTGATTACCATACACTTTGGGGTTCTGCCTTCTGTAAAACTCACTCATTTTAATGCTTTTCTTATAGATAAGTCTGCCATTTAGTACAGCATTTGGTGCTGATACTGAGGGTTCCCAGTGGATTGTGGGTTACCTTTTAGAAAAAGTGATCAGTAACCTGGCAGTGTGGAGTTCAGAGCAGGACCTTGCAAATGATACTGTACAACTGCTAGTAACATTAGTGGAAAGGAGAGAGCGGTAAGTTGCTACACCTCTGGAAGTCAAAAAAAATTTCTTTTGCTTCCTTTAAATTTTTTTGGCCACAGTAATCCAGATATGGGGCACTTTATATTCATGTCTCTGTAAGTCAAATTACTTCAGTAACATACTATAAATGGAAGAAAAAATTGTCTGACAAAGTGAGGAGTGAGACCTAGATTTGACAAAATATAACCTAATCTTTATTATTATTTATCAGTGCACTCTCCTTCCCCTACCTTTTTGCCTCACTCATGAACGGTGAGAAAGGAAAACTCTCCTGGTCTCTACTCTTATTGCAAGGATTTTTGTTGTTGTTTATTTTTGTTGAACAAGCTGTTTCAGATTGAGTTCAGATACTGGGTTAAGCCAGTATAAAATGCGTTTTATGCACCTTTTAAAGAAAAAAAAAAATCTAGGGTTTGGTGGGTTCAGACAAATTTCAGTTTTCTTTGGTATTACAAACTGTGAAGCAGAAAATTCTTGAATATTTTGCTTTTGTGAATTGACATGCAATCAAGTATTCAGTCTGTTGAAAGGCTGAAGTTTGAGGAGTGAAATACTTGAGGAATTTTCTTGTTAAAGATAAATAAGTAAAAACCCCAGGAGCTAGTTTTGGAATCAGCTGCTTATTTTATCATGACATAATGAGACTAAGCTTTTAATCCATGCAATATATCCATTAACTGTGTGTGTGTCTGTATGTGTGTAAAACTAAAGTATTTCCCTGCTTTTCTCCCATATGAATTGAGCTACTTTCAGAGTATATACTTCAGAAATTTTACGTCTGAGACATTAATAAGATGAAAGTGGAAAGGCAATTTAGCCTTACAAAAAAAAGAATCAAAATTAAAATAATAATAATAAAAATCTTCTGACAACTATTAGCAACCTGATGCACTCTGTTCATACAATTTTTTGGAGTCTTTTCTTTAATCAAAATGTTTTTCCCCCTTCTAGGGCAAACTTAGTTATTCAATGTGAAAACTGGTGGAATTTAGCTAAACAATTTGCAAGGCGAAGCCCTCCTCTTCACTATTTGTCCAGTTCTGTTCAGAGAACACTAATGAAAGCTTTAGTTTTAGGAGGTTTTGCTCATATGGATACAGAAACAAAGCAACAATACTGGACAGAGGTAAGCTATTTTGATGCTTCTGTTACCTTCATTTTAGCAAGTAATACAACAGAAGTTCGAAGTTAGATTAGGGAATTTTATGGAGATGCAAACCCAGCTCATATAGAATCTTTATTAATCTAATATTGATAAATTTTTTAACAATCCCTTCTTTGAAGGGCCATGATTGTGTGGCACCCATAAGCTGCCAAAAATTATATCTAAACCATTACTACCTAAACAGAAACAACTAATAATTACTTGGAGGATTCATGAAATAACCAGTCTAGCAGTATACTTGGAAGAGACTATTGTAAAGGTTAAGAGTTTTCATCAGATTTGTGCCTTTTCTTCTCTTCGTTTTAGTTTGGTGGTGTTTATGAATTATTCATTTATTCATTTAATGATAATGGCAGTAAGTGAAACTAATGTGAAAAACAATGAAACACCTTGACCAGCTTTTCTGTGCCCTGGTTCCATTAATGCTCAGGTATTTAATACCAGAAAGGTTGGTGCTAGAAAGTAGCTGAAATGTGATCAAGAAGCAACACATTAGCATTGAAGTTTGAAAAGCACTAGCCTTCTGAGAGAAGTTTACTTTTATTAACAAAGTTATGAAATTAGTGATTGAAGGTAAGGTGATAAGGCACTGGAAGTAATTGGGGAAAATCATTTAACTGTTTTATGGAAATTTCTAAATTGGTTCAAATTGGCTTAGTTTACAAACGCAGTCACATAGGCTGATTATAAGAGAGAGTGTACTGCTGAGAATTGTAATATGACAAAGGTAATTGTGAACATAATTCTTAATGCTTTCATTGCTGACCTGTAACAATTTTTCTGTTGCTAATACTGAATCTGGAGAAGAATTAAATAGTGTGGCTCAGAGAAAGTCCTTGTTATTTGTTTAAACACCACAAAATAATATTAAATATTTATGGAGTTGCTCATTTTGAAACCAACCTGCAGGTGATGATGGACAATGAGTCACTAATCACTATCACTTCAGTTTACGCTAATGTGACAGAAAATAACACAACTGAGCCATTGCAGACTGGAAGTGATTGATTTTTGTACTGCTGTGCTAAAAGCAACCCATGAGCTTGCTAACTTAAATGTCAGATTTCATTCATGTAATAATATGCTTATCTTAATGTGACTTTTCTAAAAAAAAATTTAAGGTTCTTCAACCACTTCAGCAGCGATTCCTGAATGTGATAAACCAAGAAAACTTTCAGCAGATCTGCCAAGAGGAGGAAGTGAAACAGGAAATCACTGCTACATTAGAAGCACTCTGTGGCATTGCTGAGGCTACCCAGATTGATAACGTAGCAATTCTCTTTAATTTCCTAATGGACTTCCTTAATAATTGCATTGGATTAATGGAAGTATACAAAAACACACCAGAGACTGTTAATCTCATAATAGAAGTCTTTGTTGAAGTTGCACATAAACAAATTTGCTATCTTGGAGAGGTAAATACAGCCAGGAGGGGGAGGAGGGGAAGTGTGTGTGTGAGTGTGTGCACGCGCGCGCACGTGTTATACAAAATAATGTAGTGATTTTTATATTCTGTACAGAAAGAAACCCTGTGTGGTCACATAGTTATTCTGTCTATACAGAGGGGAGTTCCTCTAACAGATGTGACCATTTAGCATTCCTTTGTTTAAAAACGTACACTCCCAAAGATTAAAAGCAGGACATCTAGACTGTTCTTATAGCAATAAACTTGGCCGTAATTCATCACTAGTCTAACTGTGCAAGGGTGGCAAGAGTGCAGACCATGCTGAGTGCTTGTTTAACCATATCAAACTTCTCTGAAGGCTTGTCTAGCAGAATTGCTGCACTGTTTTATGTGACAAATGCATACCACAGAGACACTGTTTTGGTCCTAAACAGGGCATAATGGCTTCCAAGAAATTATTGGGTGAAATGAGTCAATGCAGTCCACTTACATTTTTGCACCGTCAGCTAATTTTGCTTTTGCATCTAGAAGCATTGGCTTTTGCATCCAGGAGAAGTCTACCTCAAACTGGGTGTGCACAGGCAGTGTGTTATGGCTCCAAACTTTGATAGCAGAAGTGAGTCCCTTTGGGAGCTTGTTGGTAATTTTATTCTAGTTTGTGAGACTAGTGAGATGTGTCAGCCTGTCACAAGTCGTTCTATCTTTTTTTTTAAGATCAAGGAATTGATAAAAGTTTTCTTGTTATAACATTTCTGTCAGTAGCACCTAAATACATGGCTGTAACTGTTCTCAGTATTTAAGGTGGCTGTTTCCCTGATGATTCTGTGCGCAGTTGTTATGAAAATGGATAGTATAACTGAACCTAAAATCTTCAGGTATCATCAACCATGTAGCACCATCTTAAAACAAAGGGTGTCACTTTTGGCATATAAAAGTTTTCTTGTTATCCAACACTGTTTTATAGGCCAAAGCCATGAACTTGTATGAGGCCTGCCTAACTCTGCTCCAGGTGTATTCCAAGAATAATCTAGGTCGGCAGCGGATAGATGTTACAGCAGAAGAGGACCAGTACCAGGATCTCCTCCTTATTATGGAGCTTCTCACTAATCTTCTGTCAAAAGAATTCATAGATTTCAGTGATACAGGTATGGAACTGGTAATTGCTGAGCCTGAATTTGTGTTTTAAACAGTTAAAAACCATCAAGGGGTGTGTGTTCAATTCAGCTGAAGTGAAAACTCAAGTTTAAGTTTGATTAGATCAATATATGGAAATTATTATTTAATGTGCCAGTAGCAAAGGAAGAACTTTTCACAGTATAGCACATCTTCCAGTATTTGGAAATAATTATTGTTCTTGTAAAATAAATAGGGCATGTATGAAACAGCTTGAAATCTGAATGCTGCAAGTCCCAACGTATAGTAGCAGCAGTTGTATATTTAACAAAAAAAGCACCATAGAGAAGTCAGATTAGCAAATTACTGCAAGAGCAGATGGATTATCTTCATAGTACAAGTTCCTGATTTTGTGAAATGCTGAGCTCATGAGAATTCTATCAACTTTGAGGGTTTTCTGTATTCGTCATTCACAGAATTTGCTTAATGGTATGTAGGTGTAGGCTTTTTTTGTTTTGTTTTCCAGCCTGTTGCTTTCTTCTCTATCTTTGCCACGTAAAATTGCCTTAGTCCTGAATATGATCTGCCACCTTTAGCTTAGCTGTGCTGCATTGCTTTTGGATAAGTTAAAACACATTTGCATGATTTAGATCTTACCATGTCCTATACAGTTTGCACAGAAAACATGCTCAGCAGCAAACCAAATCTGCCAACGTGGTTTTGATGTTCTTCTCTGCTGTTCTAAGGTACATTTTGAAGGAGTGGGGACCTTGTACTCTGAAATTCAGTGCATCTGTTTTGTTTTTCTGTCTTGTATGCACAAAAAAAATACAGAACGAGATTTAGACTTTGTCCATTGAATGGACAACTCAATGCCATCTAACACATTCTCTTTGAGGTCAGACATTGGATGTTACATGCACAGAAAATACTGTAAAAACAAACAAACAAAAACAAAAAAACACCATGAAACTAAGGACTGTGAATACTACCTAAATAAAATACCCAAAGATCAAATGTGTTGAAATTTGTCTAGACACTATTGCTAACTTAATGCAAGAATTATAAAAGTAAGGTCACTGCCAGTTGCTGGGAAATATAGGTCTTAACAGGAACTGGAGAAACTTGGCAAGTTCTAAATTACAGATTTTCTTCAGTAACTTCCCCCATTTATTTCTCTGTGTTTATAAAATTCATATAAATGTAAATAATATATTATAATGTAGACTACATAAAAGTTCATAGAAAGTATAGAAATGCAGTAATAGTTTGCTCACTGTCTATTTGTGCGAGCGTGAAGCAGATACCACTAGAAATACATACAAGATTCTGTAATGGAAGAGAGCTATGAAAGTATCTGAAGTGTTCTGGCATAGTATGCCATCTGGTACATGTGATTATGAAATGCTTAGTCCTAATGAATATAAATATAGAGCGATGTGGCAGCCTCTACTCACTAAGTTTCTATTTTAATTCCATGCCTCATATTTTTGTTTGGGAAGAGGGCAATAGTCTTATCATTAAAAATGTCTTTATTAAAGAAATGTGACTCTTCCTTTGATATATTTAATCTTCTTCTTATACAAAATATTTTTTTTGTTTTCTACAGATGAAGTATTTAGAGGACATGAGCCTGGGCAAGCTACAAATAGATCTGTATCAGCAGCAGATGTTGTATTATATGGGGTTAATCTAGTTCTGCCTCTAATGTCCCAGGATCTGCTGAAGGTAAGTATATTTTTACATGTAACTGCTAAGAATATGAAAGCTTTATAGTAATGAATTCCCAGAAATAGGTTCTAAATTGCATTCCACCTCCATAAGTTGAATTTTCTAGGCTTTTTAAAATGCAAATAACTGTTCTCTAGTTCTGGATACTGTTTGAAAAGAAGTATTTTAAGCTGCGAAAATGTGTATTTGGAAGGCCTAAACAAACGTGTTTTTTTTCCTCTAAAAGTGAGTCTCTGCAGGTTAACAGTTATGATTCCATAAGCCACATTTCAGGGTTCGCTTTTTCTGATAGTGTCAGAAGTGTGATAGGAAGCATCAACAGTGATATTAGTCAAAAAAAAAAAAAAGTTTGGGAGCAAATAGCAACTGTAATTATTTTTGCAATACTGCTTGCTTTCATGTCATAGACAGCAGCTTGTCAGTAGAACAGTAAAATATGAAACAATTGCATGGCAGTGTTTCATTGGGTTGCACTGTGCTAATTGTTGCTTTGAATCAGGGGAACAGATTTGAATGGTACCTGTGGTCCCCTCTTAACAGGCTTTGGTTCTCATCTGGTAGGACCCACTGAGCATGAGAGCTACATCCATTTTAGATGAAACCAAGTCAAAGGATGTGCCCTAGGAGCACCCCTCTTGTACTCCAAATGCTAATGAGGTTTTCACTCCACAGGACTAGACTTGCTCATGTGTGAAGTAAAACTCCATGACTTTGTATGGAGTAGGTACTGGCCACCTGCCATCAGCTTAAACAGTTTGCTTTAGCAGTCTGCTTTTATTGGACTGTACTTTTTGCTAATATAGTTGTAGCCACAGATGACTGAAGTTGTCACCTATAATTGTCTTTTCTTCTTCAGTGGAAAGCATCAGACTAGTCTGTTTGTACAGCTGGGAATAATATCAGGATAGAGGTACATGATTCTAAAATGATCTTGTTTTTCTTTTGACAGTTTCCATCCCTGTGTAATCAATATTACAAATTAATCACTTTCATCTGTGAGATATTCCCTGAGAAAATTCCACAACTTCCAGAAGACCTCTTTAAGAGCCTAATGTACTCACTGGAGTTAGGGATGTCATCGTATCCTTTACAGAGCTTGAGAGTGTTTAAAAATCCAAGTTGCTTTTATAAGGACATGTTAAAAGTATTGATTCTTTCTTTGCATTTTTTTTCTTTTCTGTCGACGTCTGTATCTAGAATTATTTATCCATAATCAGCTCTTCCTCTCTGGTGACTGAGAGTTTTGCTGTAGTGTCTGTTGAGATTCCAGTATTAGCTGATTTTCCTCTGACTCGTGTTGCTTGAATGCAGTGTTTAAGTGGTTTAGCGTGCAAGTTTTTTCTGGCACCCATTCCTGCCTCCTCCATTACTTCACTTCATACAGAGTGTGTAACTTCATAAGCCTTCAGCTGGTATCCCAAAGCCATTCCTGAATTAGTTTCTCAGCTGGTAATACAAAACACTGCTGCTGTTCTACTGGGCTGGCTCCAGAGCATTTCCTGTCACGTTGCCAATGGGCTCTCCCTCTTATAACGGGAGTACCATTTTCACTAATCTGTGGCACGTGTCAGAAACAGATGAGCTTGACCATAAGGGACTCTTTCTGAAAATGTTATGTCAGAGAGGGTTATGTTACTTTAGGGTGTGTAGCTAATAAAAGAAGACAACAAAGTTGAAGTTTTTTCTCCTTTTCAATTTTTTTAATTTTTATTATTTTATTGACAGCTTTATAGTAAAAAGACATCTTGGAACATATAAGTATTTAAAGTATTTTGTAGTGACATCACTGGTAAGTTTTGCGACAATTTCATTGAAATCTGATGTTGATTCTTTAATGCTTGTTATCAGAATGAGTTCTGAGGTTTGCCAGCTCTGTCTGGAGGCTGTAACACCATTAGCAGAACAGTGTGCAAAAGCACAAGAAACAGATTCAACCCTCTTTCTAGCAACAAGGCACTTTCTTAAGGTAAGACAACTGTTTCATAACTGTTTCATGTTACTTCAGGTTTTTTTTTTTTGCATACAGGTGGTGTCAAGAGGCCAAACAGTGATAATATCTGACTGGATTAATGAGTATCACACACAAGTAGTAAGAAACAGGCTGTTACCTAAAGAACCAGCAGTTGAAGAAGACCATGGAGGACCAGAGGCATTGGACTATAGTACAAAGGAGGATAGAGGCATAGAGGGGAAAATGACTTTTCACCATTCAACAAAAGATCTGAGCACCTCAGAATACAATTTATATTTATCTGTGCTCTGTACATGAGTTCTAGAATGAATCTGACAGACGATTTCAGCAGTTAAATTCACTGTGAAAGCTGTCAAATAAAAAGCTGCCAGAATTGTGTGAACTGAAGGCTGCGTAGAGTACTAAAACAAGAGGCAGAAAAAAGAGCATAATTGGGTACTACAGAGAAAAGAAAATGCTGTCCCTTATTCAATTTATCCAATAAACTATGTTTTTTCTTAATTCACTATCATACTTGGCAGTTTCCTTTAAGAACCATCCACTCTTTCTCACTGAATTTCTGATTAATCTGGTAGCAGCCAGCTTCTTGCTAACTGCTAATCAGGAACAAAGTAATTGGGGAACTTGTGTGCTTGTCTCCTGTTTTCAGTAAATACTTCAGTTTTATTTTATTTTTCAGTTCAAGACATAATATTTTCTTAACCAAACTGACATTCAAACTTCTGGGGACTTCTCATTAAGAGCTCACATCAGCTAAGCTAAGAGAATGAGAAACACCTTAAATAATTTTATTCATCTCTGTATTTCTTCAAAGTTAACACAGTTTTCTGCCTTTTCACCAAATTTCCACTTAAAGTTTTAAAATCATTCTTATTAATCTATTCCCTGTTTGGCTTTCTGTGAGCTTTAGGAGGCTTCAGAACTTGAGGAACAAGTTCCCAGTTTTACTGGAAGAACAAAGGCTTTTTTCATTCTTTCTCTGGGTTATCTGCAGCTTTTGTAGAAAAATGCAAGAGATTCTGTTTCTCTTTGAAGAACACATGTAAATCAACAATAGGTTTCAGTGCTTTGAGACTTGAATTTATGCCATTAAGCCAAGGCTCAACTTCTAAAAGAATTTAGTTTCCAATTACTGATACATAAATTTAAAAAAAAGAAAACCAAAAAACCTTGGATGCTTGTGAATACACATTCATTATTATTATTGGAAGTGAAGATGAGGTTCAACAGCAGATGTTTGTAAAGTAGGAAGTTAAGTTTACGCTTCCATAACTGTTTTTGCTTTGTGATTTCAGATGGTCTTTGATATGCTGGTACTTCAGAAGCACAATACAGAAATGACAACGGCAGCAGGTGAAGCATTCTACACATTAGTGTGTTTGCATCAGGTATGACATTTAAACACTTAAGAACCCTGAAAACCACTCACTTTTTGATGGAGAATGGCTAATTACTGTGCATCTGAGTGAGGTCAACACTGGATTCAGATCGGGTTGCTCAGGGATTTTCCCAGCTGTGTCTTCAGAACCTCCAAGATGGATAGTCCAGAGCATCTGAGCAGACTGTTGAATGTTTCATTGTCCTTATAACTCATGCTCTTTCAGCACCTGCCTGACCACCTTGGTGGCCCACCACTAGATCAGTCAAGTTCATGAACATCTTTCTTGTATTAGAGAGTCCAAAACTGGACACAGTATTCCATGTGTAATCTAACAAATGCTGTGTAAAGACAAATACTAAACACAGCCCAGTGTGCTGCTAGTGTTCACTGCTGGTAGGGCACACTGATGATTTGTTTAGCTTGCTGTCCACTGGAACCTTCAGGTTCTTTATTTGGCAGAACCACTACCCAGCCTCTAAGTTCCCAGTCTGTATAGGTGTGGGGGGGTTAGTCTGTTACTATTCAAGTTCCAAACTCCCCAGTTTGGTTTCATCGACAGACTTGAGGAGAGTGAATTTCTTCTCTTCCTCCAGTTCACTTGATAAAAATATTGAACAGGCCAAGGCCCCTGGGCGCCACTTAAAACCAGCTTCCAGGTGGATATGAACCATTAAACGCAATCCTTTGAAGATGGATGCAACATTGGGTAAATCCTGATGGCTGGATAAAAGCAAATCTCCACAATCTTTCAAAGACGATAGAGAGAGCAGCCTTGGCATGATATGAGACAGATTTCTCAGCTGTTGGATGGATTCTGTCAGGTCTCATAGACTTGTATACATTGAGATTTCTCAAGAGATCCCTGAGTCAATCCTCTTTAATGCTGGTAGTTCCTCTACTCCTTGAACCCTGCCTCTAGTCATAAAGGTCTAGGAAATGTTAATATTGTTTTTCCACATTATCTGGATGGGCCATTCTTGTCCTTGGAAGAGGTGATCCTTAAAGACTGTCAGCTCTCTTGAGCTCCTTTGGCTTTCAGAGCTGTCTCCCACAGGATCTTTCTTACCCACCAATCTCCTGAATAAGCTGAAATCTGCTCTCGTGATGTCCACGGTCTGTATTCTGCTGCCTTCTTTCCTCACTCTCATTAAGGATGCTGAACTCCACTATTTCATGATCGCTGCAGCCAAGGCTGCCATTAAGTACCACCTCCCTGACTAGTCCTTCCTTGTTTGTGAGTAGTGGATACAGAGGAATGTTACCCCCATCTGGCCCATTTGGCATGTGCGTTGTCCTTCCAGCAGATGTCAGGGAGATTATCTCATGTAAGTCTATGATCTGGAGACTTCCTCAAGTTGCTTAAAGATGACTTGGTCCTCTATTCACCCTGTTTAGATAACTCGTAACAAGCTCCCACCATGTCATCACCTTTACTGCCTCTGTTCCTATCGTGACCCATAAGAACTCAACTAAACTGTTGCCCAGTCTGTAGACAAGCATCCTTAATTTGAGCTTTCCTTTCACATAAAAGGCAATCTTCTGTCCTCTTCCCTACCTATCTTTCCTAAAGAACCTCTATCTGTCCATTGGAGCACTCCAGTCATACCAGCTGTCCCACCACGTCTCAATTCTTGCAGTGATATTGCAGCTCTACATCTGCGCATGGAGCTCCAGCTCTTAGTGTTTGTTTCCAAGGCTGAATGCATTTCTGCATAGGTATTTGAGGTCAGCCTCCTTCAGCCTGTTTTATCCTCCTGATGAGCACTCTTACACCCATCACTGCCTCATGTTCTTACTACCCCATGTCTCTGTCCCCTCACTTATCTACAAGTTGTTACCACCATCCCCCAACATGCCCTTGAAAGCCCTTCTTGCCATGATGGCAAGCCTTTGACAAAGACGTTCTTAAACCACTTTGCCATATGGATCCTCTCTCTTGTTAGCAGCCCTCATCCCACAAAAAGACCCTGTGACAGGAGCCAAAGCTGGCAACTTCAGGTTGTGAGTACGCCCACCTAAGCCCTTCACCAGTAGAACTGAGGGGGCTGGCTCCCATGTCCTTTACCCTTGCTCCCAGAGCTCAGTAGTCACTCTGGACTTGTTCCAGGTGCCCCTTCACAGTATCATTGGCAGCCACATGGCTGAACTACACACAGTGGTGGACTGAGGGTTGGGGATAATCCTCAGAAGTCTGTCCATATTAACAGGCCAGATTCCGGCCTCCAGCGGATCCTATCTGATCCTCTGCTGCACAAGCCTCCATAGTTTCTAAGTCCCCTCCGGGAGCTGTGTGTTCCCCACAGCAGCAGAGCCAGGAGCCTGTTACTCCCTGAAGAGCAGTCAGTTTGCTGTTCTCAAAACCCTCAACTGATCCTTCTCTTAACTCAACTTGTCTGGTTAAAAGGCTCTCTCTGTTTTAGAGAAAGGTGAAAGGCTGCAAGTCCATAGTTGCTTCTGGTACACTAGTTGGTGAAACTGGTTAATAGGTGGAGAGGTACTGAGAATTTTCTGTCAGAGCCTTAATTCTGGATTGTGTCCTGATGAAGAAAGTTGTATATATTGTGGGTTTTTTTTAAGTTAATGAGACTTGTGTTTATTTAACAGGCTGAATATTCAGAGCTAGTTGAAACGTTGCTATCAACTCAACAAGATCCAGTAATTTACCAGCGATTAGCAGATGCCTTCAACAAGCTTACTGCAAGCAGCACTCCTCCTACACTGGACCGTAAGCAGAAGATGGCCTTCTTAAAGAGTTTAGAAGAATTTATGGCAAATGTTGGTGGACTTCTCTGTGTAAAATAAACAACAAAACTCTATGCCTAATTTAGACCCTTTCTGCAAAATGCACTGAGAAATGCTGAATGCTGACTAAATCTTGTACCTGTCTCTGGGTTCTTTGCGGCCATCTCAGATTCTAGAGAGCCTGGAAGTTTGAACATAACACAGTGGAATAGGAGAGGTCAACTTTGAATCAGCTTCTGCTATTATGTGTTAGCTGCAATCTGTCATACTTGTATCTGGGAGAGAATGAACAGAAAATTTGAATTTAAATTTTTTCCATATATGTGCAAACAGATATGGGCACAATGAAAAGTAAATTCAGTGCCTTTTCCCCCCACTGGTTTAAAATGAGTGGCCAGATAAACATGCGTATTTCTTTTCTACCCAGAATCATGTTAGTGTGATACATAAAAAGCTCTAAACAGTTTAGCTGATTTTAAGCTTTATTTTTTCCTCTCTAAAGTTTGAGTTTTGTGTTCCAATGGGGAAAAAAATAACCAAATGGTATTTTAACTTGTGTTTAGTTTTGTTTTTCTATATCAACCTGACATTGCATGTTTTTGTAATGCGGGTTTTTACATTATGTTCTGCTGCCTAAAGTTCAGAAAAAGAAAGGTGTATATTTTTGTTCCCCTAAAATGAACTTTAGGAACTGTAGCCATTTCATTGCCTTAATTTAAAAGAAAAAGGTTCATATACTTCAGAAATTTAAGGCAAGATTTGACTCTTCAGCGTTGGTTTAGGATGTTGGCATTAAGCTGCTGTGTGCCTGTTGCAGCCCTTCATGTTGACATGTCATTTTGGAATTGAGTGTCTAATGCAAGGTTCGTGTGTAGTTTTACTTTCAGTATCTGTTTTGATTCATATCCAGGTTGCACGCAACTGCAATGTATTTCTACACAGAACTGTTTGCTTAAGCAATAACAACTCAAAAGGTGTAAATTACTGACTTAAGATCATTTTAAAGTTGGGGCATTAGCTAAAACAATTATGCTAGAACAGCGGCATCAAACCCTTTTACTCAAGGGCCATGCTTACTTGACTCAGGTCAAGAAAGATAATTGGGGTGTGTAGTGCTGTGGGGGATTTTGTTTTTTGCTGAATCTAGCTCCACTTCTGTAGAGCCATCCCAGCTGCTCTGCTCTTGCTCATTTTTTTTATATCAGCACTTTAGCTATTACAACGGCAGAGAATAGTTCCCTGAGTATAGTGGACCAACAAGGGAGAGTAGCACACGAACACAAAAGCAAGGCCTATTTTGTCTCCAGTCATGCACAAGAGAAAACTGAAGCAAACACAAATGTTGCATGTCTAGTAAAACTGATTTTTGTGGAAATACATGGAGGCAGAAGTTGGCCCTTTTGTTTAAGACCTCTGCTAGATTATGCTGTTGAATGTTTCCCATGTGTTTTTTAAATTTATATAAAATTTGTACAGTATACACCTTTACTTGGCAATGTATATCATGTTTGCAACTCTGTGCCATTCTTCAGCTGTTCATCTCAAAATTAGTCACAATAGCCAGACTTTTTCAAAGACAAATCTTTAATACTGTGCTATAAGTGATCTAAGACTTTTTTATTTCTCAGTTAAATCCATACCTCTCTCAAGCATGGGTCCACAAGGCCAAAAAAGCCATCTCTTCATTATACTTTTCTCTTAATTTATGTGAAAACTGGGCCTGAACCGATATACACATTAAAAAGTGACCATATAACTTGTTAGGTAATGTATCTTCCCAACTAGTATTTTATTTCTAAGATGATTTGCATAGTTTTTTAGAACAGGAGTATTGCACTCAGCTTTTTTTCCCGAATCTCTAGTGCTTTTCTTCAAAAAAAATTTCTTGACTGTGCACTTGCAGAAATGATAATGATCCCGGCAGATCAATCTGTTTTAATTTGTTTAGATTTTTGCTATGTTTCTGAAACTTGCTTCTGGAGTTTTTCTGAGTTCATACACTGTATAGGGCAGCAGTTCTTAAACCTTTTTCTTCCTTCTGTTTTTAAATTAAGGGCATTAGAGCCTGGGAACAGAAGTGGCCGTAGGAGCTTCTAGTTTGTCATGATGTAGATAATGTCAAATATCTAGGCCAGAGTCTTCAAAGAAATCATGGCAAATACCTTCAACTTTTTTGGATCTGACTGAATAACTGATATGCTCAGACATCACTTCCTCTATAACTAGCTCTGCCACTATCACTTTTTTAATCCTAAAGCTGGCTCAATATTTGAAAATATTTATTAACTTTAAAATTTTGAAATTCTCTTGAGTACTGTAATTGAATGGGAGTACAAATTGAGTCAGTATTCAGAACAAAGTAATGTGCATACCCATTACTTTTCTAATCATGCCCATTGTGTTGCAACAAGCACTCATGCACAGCGTATTTTGTCTATCAGAACTTGTTAAAGTATGAACATTTACTTTCAAAGACAAGTTTTGAAGATTGTTTAAAACTTTCTTTTGCCCTTCAATTTAAAATCAATGTTATGTTAAAGGGAAACTGTGCTAGTAAGGTTTTTTTTGTAATTTTTCTGCTCAATGTTATGCTAAACAACATACTTGTTTTTAATTTCTTTCTTCTGTTCTCGTATGTTCAATATGGATCTTTCCTTGACATTTTGTTTCTTTCGGAGCAAATGCTAAGATGTCTTTACTTAGTGACATCCATGAGATTTGCTGAAAAAAACTTCTGGGAATAAGTTTTCCTAATTCGTACTCCTGCTGGCTAGGTGGCTGCTTCTACCTAAACTGTTTGGCTTATATATCCCTTCCAAAAACAAAACAGCTCCCCCTTGACCTCGCCTCCTCCCTCCCCTGCTCCCCCCAACCCCCCCCAAAAAAGCTGTCTGTGATCTTCTACACATTCATTTGTTGTAAATCTAGATGCAAAAGCTCTTTCAAGTCCACAGGAAAGGTGCATAGACCATTTTCAGTGGACTCTGAGAGCTGACATCAAGTAACTGTTCTGAAATTTTGATAGCATCACTGCATTGATTTTCCATTCACTGTGCAAAGTGAATAATGGTTTTAAAAAGGCACCTCTTTCTTGAAAGAAAAAGTCGAACTGAATTATAAATGCTGCATGATGTAATTGTAACAAATATTATTTGTCTAGACATAACATTCTTTTTGCTAAAATAGATTATTGCTCCAGTGTTTTCATTCTGAGAGTAGAAATCAAGTAGCTTCTTTCCCATTTCTTCAGCCCTTTCCCCATCATAATAGCTTTTTCTAATGCTGGTATAATAATTTTCTGTTGTTCAGCCTACAAATTTTGATGCTGGCAGGCATGACCATCTGGTTGGGTCATGAAATTCAAGACTTTGAAAGCACAGATACACATGGGCAGGGAGAAGTGGACTGCATTCAACTTCCACTTTCATGTGCATTATGCCTTAACTATCTTTGCTGAGTTACCACAGGAATCTACTACATCTTATTGCCCAGAAGTTTGTGTTTCACTGTTTAGTGATAAAGGGCTCACTGTTTTCCTCAGGAACGAGAAACTTGTTTTCTCAGCATGTCCAAATCCTACAAGTTGAAAGAGAGGGGTTTGAATCTTGGTCATCTCTTTGTTAGTGCATAGCACTTGCTAAAGCCCCAGTGTTTACCTGGGTAAATCCCTTTGTATTTAAGCCATGTAGTTCTAGAAAATAAGCTTGCTTAGAACAGTCAGTTGTCCATTTAACCTTTAATTCTTTAAAAGGTGATGTGAATTCTAATTTGTGGTCTGTAAAAACTATTCAGAGATACAATTGCAGCATTTCTTTTATAAGACAAGTTATTTCAGTTAAATAATTACGTAAGAAGGGGTGTTCTTTATGGAAGTAGCTTGATGAATATAAGCGCAGGAGTAGGAGCCAGGCTCCTCTGATTTTGTATCAGTTTTCCACTGGGTCCTCTGTGGCCATTGGCAAGTCGCTAAATCTGTCTTTGTAAAAATAGCGATAATACTTACCTACCTCACAGGGATGTTGTGAGGATTAGTTTATGCCTATAAAATGCATTGAGGATCTGAAATGCTATGTAAATATTAAATATTTTAATGTTAGTTTTGTGAGGTGTAAGATTTACTGTAATGAAAACAGAAGATTCATAATTATAAAACAGTAGTGGCAGCAGCAGAACAGTATTCCACAAGAATGGTCTACTGCAGTACAGTCATGCTTGCTGTACATCGCAGCTGCTTCAATTACAGCCAATTAAAATGGTGGCTTCTTCTTTAATAAGACATGATTCCCCACCACGGTGCCTCAGTTGTGGTCTGAATAGAAAGAGGACAGTTGTTAGATATTCAGGCTTTGGTGCCTCTCCTTGTGACAAGTGCTGCTTGTGGTGGTTTTTTGTTTTTTGGGGTTTTTTTTAGGCTTTTCTGCAATGAGCAAACACCACTCATTTCTCCCATGTCTCTTGTAGTCACTCAAGTTCTGCTTGAATATAACTAAAGCCTTGTGGCATCAATTAAAACATAGAGCCAGCCCCCTGATACCTTTAAATTTGCTTTTGGTATGAGTTAGATCATGCCCTCTTTGCAGTAAATGAGATTAATGCTTCCTAGCACTAATCCTGAAGCAAATTAAGTGTGATTTGCTCTAGAGCCTTAAGCTCTCACCTGTCTTAAAAAAATAAAATGAAAAAAGAAAAAAGCAATATGAGATTTATTGGGGCCCTAGCAACTGAGAAATAAAATATTCCTGGCCTTCCATTCTCCTCAGTGAGTTAAAGCAGGTTCTGCTTTTCCATTTCTTCCTTTTCCCTAGCCTGTCTTTCATGTCTTTCTAAGCCATTCTTATAAAAGACTGGGAAGACCCCTTCCAACCTCAAATGAAAGATAATAGCCTTGCAATTTTCCAATCTATTTCCTCTATTACAGCTTGATACTTGAAATTGATTTTAAAAAAGCAAGCAAGCAAACTTTCTAATAGCATTCCTCAGCACACTTCAGTCTCCCATTGAACTATTCTAGATTTTATGATTAGGAAAAATAAGATTATCCTCATGTATTTGTTCCCTTTGTGCAAAATGAGGAACCTCCATGCAGTGAACATGCAGCTTTAAGGCAATAAATGCTAGTACTGCTGTCAGTCAAATGTGTAAATATTTTAAATGTATAATTAAGTACTATGTTGAGTTTATATATTAAAAAAGCAGGGATTGAAGTGCTAGTTAATATCAAGTGTTTTACCTGTACAGTTAAAGATATGAAGTTGCATAGAAACATTTCACAATTTATTGCAATAAAACTTGGGAAATGGCTATGTAATCAAGCCTTATCACAACTGAATTTTCAATTTTGAAATGAACACTTTCTGTATTTTTAAGATCCATAAGCAGGAGGAGGATAAAATTGTTTTCCACTAAAGACTTTTATTTTGTTTTGGCCATGTGTGATTTGTGTGTATTCTTGTTTATATTTTTCTAAAATCCCACCTGTGTTGAATCCCTGAAATAGCATTTGTTATACCTCCTTATGGTAGGAACAAAACCAGGAACATTATGAAACCTCAAGCTAACAATTGTGCTCTTTGGCTACATGAATTAGCAGTAATTTGGTTAAAGTTGATGGGGTAACTTTAGATTTATATTGGCATTTAAGGCATGAGTTTGTCCATCAACAGAAAAAAATGTGATTAAGTGTGTGACAGGAGAGTCTCATACTGGAGCACCAGAGCGAGTTACCAGAAGTGGCTATGAATATATAATTGAATTACCATTAGCCCCATCCTCCAAAAAAAAATGTAATGGTGACTTGTCAGTTCACTATTATTGGTGGTGTTTGTATACCCAGAAGGAATACTGATTTCTGGGTCTTGAATTTTGTATGTAGATTTAATCTAAACAGTTTATGATGATATCTGGCACAGAAATGTTCTCCAAGCTTGTAATCTGTTCCCATGTAAATTACATCCAACAGTATGTTACTTTATGTATTTCAGAAAAGTTTGCTTAAAGGCAGCAGTTCCTAATGTGCTATAATGTAATTACATTTGGAAAAACTATAGCTATTTTGTTTTGTTCCCCTCTTACTTTCATGCAT
Source organism: Chauna torquata (assembly GCA_013399475.1). Taxonomy (NCBI): domain Eukaryota; kingdom Metazoa; phylum Chordata; class Aves; order Anseriformes; family Anhimidae; genus Chauna; species Chauna torquata. The sequence goes on from VXAL01010017.1 coordinate 89,124, forward strand.
TCACAACTTTTTTAAAAAAAAAAACAAAAACACAAATCCTGAAAGTAAAACTACGTGACAACTATGGTGGTGACAGCTTGCTATACACCTTGTCTGTATGTATCACTATAATTTTACTGATTTCAAAAGTAAAATTATTGTAACAATATATTTATGCTGGCCTGGTTTAGTTCAGTGAATGTTTTGCTGAAGGACAGAAACATCTAAGGTAATTTTGAGCAAATGCCTGAAAACAGCTGGCAAGATTGAAAACAGCGGTGTATCCAAGAGCCTTGCGTGTAGAAAATTGAACTATTCTACCTTACCTTAAATATGAGGTCTGGAATAAACTTGAATGCTTTGGGTACAAAACCTTTATTCACACTTGTTTGTGTAAGCGTATGCAAAACCCATCAATTTTACCTTTAAGAAATTTACATTTGCTTCAGTTGTGTGTGGTGAAGTTGGTGGTTTTTTGTTTTGTTTTGTTTTTTGCTTTTTTTTTTCTTAACTGATTGCCATTTATTATAAGCAAAAAGGTAGGAAACCTCAGTGTTCCAAATGGAGTTGGTCTGAAATGAACCCGAAGAGGGCAAGAGGAGAAGAGAGTAAAAAGTTTGCAACCTTGCTGTGGGGAAGAAGAAGAAGAAAAAAAAAAAAAGAAATCAAGCTAATCTGTTAGAAGAAAAACAAGTTCATAATACAAATGTTAAGCTATAAATTGGTAACTAGTGTCATCCTGATGAGGATTAGTAAATGCTGCCATTTCATCAATGTGGGGTTTTTTTGTTGTTGTTGTTTGTTTGTTTTTAAAGAGAGTGCTATTTTGGAATTGTATGAAATATTATACAATCAGTGTGAGGTTTGCTAATTAAATAATAAAATCTTTTTTATTTTGGGAAACATTCCAGGCAAATCTTCATCTCCGAAAAACAGTGAAGGTACCCACTGCGACTGATGTATAACTACTTTTCTTTCTCCTTCTATCTGAATCTCATGGAACAACTGTTTTCACCTTAACATCTATCAGATGTTACCAGATTTGATTTTTCTGATACTGTGTTGTCTTGCAAGTCCGAAGAAGGTAGCAGCTTTGTGTGTGATATGCTTCCTTTTTTCTTCCCTTCGGTGTCTGGCCTACTGTTCACTGCTGTGAAGGAGTGCGTTTGATTTGCTTTAACTTATTGCTGTGGATGTTACAGTTTGGGTTTGTGGTGTATTCAAGCTGCTTCCAATCTGTCACTGTGTGCGCTGTTTACTGAATGAAAGTCATCGCTAGACTCTCGAGTACTGATTTGAAAGTTTCACTCATAACTTGGTTTAATAAGTTGTCAGGACGTTGGCTTTAATTTTAGTACTGCACCAATACTTCTAGAGGTCTTTTGTTCATTCGAGTGATTCCTGTAACTCAGAAAAAAGAAAACCAAAACCACCACACTTTGGAGTCTTTAGGAAGATCACTGATGTCCTCTCACAAGATCAACACTACTTTGGGGAAGGCTTGCATTCTTCTGCCATTTTAAGGAAAGACTGTTCTAAAGTACTTTTTGCCTGCTTTTAGGCTGTTATGCACTTTCATGATTTCTTAACAAACTACTGTTGAAAATGTACTGTAACATGGATTTTGATAAGCGCACATGTATTTAAACATTTCACTCAGCCTCAGGAAAGCTGGAAAAATTAGATACCTGTTTTGTATCTTGGTTAAAATGTTTGTTACCTACATCCTTTAAGATGGCCAGATAATGTCTAGATCCTATGAGTGTAACTGTATTTAAGATACCGGTATGGTCTGTAGAAGGAGGACAATTTAATTTTAATCTAGGGACTGAGAAAATGGTGTCCTCTTATTTTTCTTATATATATAGTCTGAATTAGAGTTTAAAAAGCAAAAACAATGACAAAACCCCATTTGCTGTTCAGGAAAAAAATGTTTTCTTTCGTAACACTAGCTTATTTCTATTTTCTTCCTTCTCCTTAAAAAGTGTGTGTGAAATAAGTACAGAGGTATGTGTAGGAAAAACTGTGTAAAACCTGCTGCTGTACATAATGTTTGCTACTTGACTGCATTTTCTGTTCCACTTTAATTTTACTGGTTTTGCTAAATATATTTTATATATTTTCCTTCCTGCTTCTTGTGATGGCAGAGTGATTACATCTTTGGGGGGAGAAAGCAAAAACAAACACGAGTAGGCTCTGGCCACAAAATTCCATCATTTGTATGTTAGTACATATCTCGTGACTTTTTTTTTTTTTTTTTTGAGGGAGAGAACAGCAAAAATTGGGGTCAATATGGCATAGTAATGTCAATGGATGTTAAAATGTACAGAGGTGTAGATAGTGGCGATTCTGTTTCAGGTTTTTTTTTTAATGACTTCTAAAATCCATTTCAAGTGCCAATACCATCAGAGTTCCCCCAGTGGTCACTTAGTGTTTTTCAGTCTGAGGTCTGTAGTCCTCTTTGTGGTCCTTGAACTACTTGCAAGGGATCCACAAAGCCTGACAAAAGAGAAGTCATTATGATCATATGTCACTGTAATGTTTCTAAGAAGCCTTCCATCTCCATTAGAGCAAGAGTTAGGTAGGAGTCTATAAGTTGGTCGAGGGTGAAAACTACTTCCTACTGTACTTAAGTTCAGCGAGTGACTGAAAGCTCCTAAAAGGCTGACTAGTAACCTGCACTACTGGGTGACCAAGTGCTTGGGAAGCTGTGATGCACATGGCTTGCAGAACTACCCAACTAGGCTCTGATGCACGTTTTATTCTGCATCTGTAGTAGAACAACTCAGTATTGAAAGAAAAAGTGCAGTAAGCTTTTCTTGGAAAGATGAGATGTTGCAGGTTGTTCTGTTTGCACTTCTGTTATTTTCCATCTTCAGAAGTAGGATTATGTTGACATTCACTAGAAGTAATCCTTGTAGGGTTAAGCATTGCATGCTTGGTTGTCTTCCAAATGTGCAGTTGGTTTGCTAAAAATGTCAAGGTTTGCAGGAAAATAGCTATTAAGAAATTTTTTAGACTTAAATAGTGGCAACAGCGAAGACTCTACAATTGGAATTTAATAATCTGTTTTCGTAATAGTTAAAACTTACTACCTCATTCTCTTTCATACGGCTATAGCTTCTACAGCAAGAAGACTCAAAAGCATAGACTTTCATCAGCAAAGAAAATATATGATGGACTATAAAATAAGAAAAACCCAAACTTGGAAAGACAAAAGACTTATGAGTAGCAAGTTGCTATTATTTTCCAGGGTGGAACTGTATTTTTAAAAACTGTTTTATGCTCTGTTCCTAAGCTGCTCCAACACAGAGCACTAGCAAATATATTAGTGAAGCAGCAGTGGTCTACATCATCAGATTAAAGTCTTAGAGATGCCCATGTCACTGCTGTATTTCAAAGAAAAGCATGGGTCTCCTGACTGAAAGGACACAGTGTCGGTAGCTTAACTTGAAGCACCTTCCTGCAAAAAGGGATTAAAAAACAATAAAACCTAATAATAAATTTCTTGCAGGGTTCACGTTACAGGTGTTCCCATATTTGTGGTTGGTTTGCCCTCACATCCCCAAAGAAGCTGTGTTGCAGGATATAACCTGTTTTCCTTCATACAGGGTCATTCCAGCTTCTCCTGAACTTTCCTGCTAGCACCATCTTGTAATGGATTTGAGCAGTGCTGAGCTGTGTATTTGCTGCCAAATGGTATCTGGTATCACACCTAAGTGATGTTGTCCTCCCTGCCCCCTGAGCCCCCACACAGCCGTGTGCCCTTACGTGATCTCTGTAACCCTTCTGGAAAGGAAGGATCAGTAGGCACAGGAGCGACTGTTGCTCCAAGAAATCTGGACTGATCGCATGCATCTGCCCAGCCTCCTTTAGCCTTTCATTCTTCAGTCTTTCTTACCAGCCCTTTGTGTAACTCTCTTTCACACAAAATGCTTTACAAACTTGCATGAAATGGGTAAATGACTTAAATGTCACTTTGTAGAATCTGAACCAGATTTCTTTCTGCATTCAGTAACGCTACACAATTGTCAGGTAACTGTCACTACGCAGCAATGCAGGGAAGAGGGTGGTTGTTGTTGTTATTTTAAATTACTGCAGCAGTGTAATATGGATGGATGTGGGTGCACGCCATGTAGGTTTCATGCTGGGATGAAGACCTTTCTTGGCAAGACCTTTCAAAGGAGACAGAGGGGTAATGCACTGAATGCCAAGTTCAGATTACTTAAAAGAGAAGTCGTCCTTTAAAAACAAAAGAAAAAGCCCATGGTTCTCTACTGCCATGAAAAGCGTTGTTTCTAAATGGAAGAGATAGTGAGGTAATAAGTATGGGGGTCCAAGAGAAAAATCAGCCAATCCCCACGTTCTGCTGTGCCAAGACAATATTTTTTATTCTTTGCTGCCTAATAAGCTGTGCTGCAAAAACATATGAATTTTAATATTTCTCTCTTCCACTGAAATAGTTCCGCTCTGCCAATAGGTGCCCAGTGCTGAGCTTGTGAGTTTTCAATTCAGCTGTAGTGAAATGTTTCATCTGATAAAGATCAGCAGTGTGCAAGCGCAACAGCAGTTTCCTATTTAGCTCGTTACTGATAGGAACATCTAGCTCTAGAGAACACAGGGAGATTCTGCTGTTGGGTTCATCTTGAATAATATGATGGGCCACCTTCTATGAATTTGTTTATAGGAGAGTCACTGAACAACAGAAAATTAATGTTATGAAAATGCATTTTACAAATTAACGTGGCAGGACCTGACTTTTTATAAAGAACAAAGAAAAAAAAAAATAGCAATGAGGAGGTTTTTGTTTTCAGGCAGTATGAGACGACAAGAAGTGCCAGAAAAGCACATTGTGCCTGCACAAAATGAGAAACAGGTAGTAGAGAAATAAGTTTGTATGCTAAAATGGAAAGAAACAGTGAATTAATTTAAATGAAGAACATACTTTAAAACTTGCTATCTTATGAAACTATTTATCAAGCAGCTTGAATTCTGTCTGTATACAGGAAAGGGAGCCCTAAAATAGAATTTCAGATAACAGGAAATCTTAAAAGAGCATCAGGAAACCTGCAAACATTGAAGCTGGACAGGAGCAACAGCTCAGGAAGAACAGTTTGGGCAGCTAGACTGGTACTGAAGTCAAAAGCTCAGGGTTTTTGAACACTTTGTCTAATCTGACATATAATCTAAGATTTGTGACTTGGGTAGCTTAGATGTCTTAACTCGAAACATCTCATATATAAGATTCCTGTATCTGTGAAAAAAGGTGTTTAAAGCCATAGATGTTTCTTCTGCCATTCAATGCCCAGAGGAAGGATTCATGAATCTCGGGGGGGGACCGACCTCAGCAGCAAAACCACTTTGGGCTCTGAGGGAGCTGAGCAGACAGACAACACCCAAGTGTTTCGCTGCTGTGGCTCTCTGCACAGGTGATATGTTTTTATGAGGCTCACGTTTAAGCTGTAAACGTTTCTGGAGATCACTTTAAAGCCTGCTGAACCACCGGAGGCGGGGGGGAGGGGGGATCCCAGCGGAACGACGGG
>VXAL01010017.1:95094-105463 GCA_013399475.1 Chauna torquata
TGGGTGCGTGAGGAGGGGGCTGGCGGCCGGCGCGGGCTCGTCTCTGCGGGAGCGGGCTTTACAGAGCAACTTCGTACCGGGACGGACGCGGGGTTGTGCGGCTGCCGCGGTGGGTGTTCGAGGCAGTCGCGTACTAGAGGGAACAGGATAAAAGGGTCTTCCAGTCAGAAACTGTGCTTGAGCGTTCGCGTGTAGGAGGATAGCCAGTTCTGAGAATAGCCTGCTCTCATCTGTGTCCAAATCAGATGACGCTTTTTAAAAAGTAAGAGGATTGGGCTGGCATACGTCACACTTCCCTTCTCCTCCCAGCAGCCAGCAGGCCACCAGCCCTTACTTTTTGAGTCCTATGTGATTTCTGTGTACTGAGTGATCCTCTGCGTTTCTCATCTATAAAGTCTTCAGTCTTGCTTTGAAGCGCTGTAAAACATTGCCATCCGCAGTAGCCTGTGACTTCTGCAGCTCTGCTACGCGTTGCGTCAAGAAGCAGCACCTTTCCGCTTTTCTGAACCTGGCTCTTGAGGCCACGCTTGGTGCCTTCTAGTTCTTGCCTTGGAAAACAGCACAGTTGGTCTGTGACCATGATGTTCATGCTTCTCATGAACACGCTCTCTCAGTCCCCTTCTCGGTTACTTGTTCCTCATAACCTTTCAGAAGCTATTCTAGTCTTTGGATATCTTAAACCCTTCTTGAACCATTTCTACTTTCAGCGTTTTCTCTGCTTTTTGTTGAGGTGTAGAGTCCAGAGCTGTTGTTTAGTTTTGTTATGTATGTGCCAGTATCTTGGAGCTCTTTTAAATTTCTTCATAAATTCTGCTTGATCGCATTGTCCTTAAACACCATTCCTACTCAGGCAGGAGACTTTGTGGTTATGATACATAATTCTCCAAAAACATCAGATTAGTGTTGGGTGGCAGCCATGAAACGTTAGAATTTTTTAGGAAAAGGAATAGAATGTAACAAAAAGCGTCTTAAAACCACAGTATAAATGTGTAGTCACCCTTATCTTAAGTATTGCCTACAGTTCCAGTTCCTTCATCTCAAAAAAAGGGTGTATTAGAGGAGTTTAACAAGGATGAGCAAATGCATGGAAAGACTTTGTAAACCAGTCAATGGGGTGAGTTAAGACCCTTCAGTTCGGAAAAGAGCCAGATTGTGGAGAGAGGAAAGGGGAATGATCTACAGATGTCTGTGAAATGGCAAGTGGAGTGGTGTGAGACAGAATGAGGGCTCTGATATTTGCTTTCTTTTCCCATAAAAGAAGTATCACGTGAAGCCAGTAGCCCTGTTCACAGCAAGAAGAGGTAGTTTTTCATAAAATGGAACTTCTTACAAGGGGACATTATAGATTAAAAAGCTTTGTGTGAATACTGGACAAGTGTCTTTCAGAGAACTGCATTCACAGAATAAATCATTTCAGATGCAGAAATATCCTTTGGGGAAAATAAAGACTGGGAGAGTATAGAGTGGGGAAGTATCACGTGTACTTGCCTTAGTCTCACTCTGAGACAGCTGCTTTTGGCTACCTTCAGGATAGGAGAATCAACAGTATCTACCCTTGATCTGAACCAGTACAGCTTTTCTTTTCAACCTTTTGCCGTGGATGTAATTAAAAAGTTCTCCAAACTTGATCCTTAAATGGAGCTGTTCTTGGATCTGTGGCAGATGAGCTGCCCCTGGTTCACATACTCTCCTTATCCCTCTTTTCCTGTTCTATGAAACACAAGAAAACTGCTTTAGGTTTGTGTGCAAGTTTGTCAGGTCTGCTTTTCTGATGTCCCCCAAACTGGCATCCCGTTCAGAGGCTGTTTTGTTTTGTGGCACCTGGGCCTCAAAACTTTGCAACTGACCGCAGGGAAACAAGCAGGCTCGTTTTGCGTGGGGGTGACGTCTCAGGGGGTTGAGTAGTTTTGATTCACATTAGGAAGACTCTACGAAACTGATGTACATATGGCCTCGCGTTTTTCAGTTTCTTCTGGCTAGACCACACTAGCTAGCAGGGGGGATTTTTGTGTCTAATTCATTTTGGACTGATGTACTTAATTTACATTTTGTCTTGTCAGTCATTCTTGTGAAAGTGCATTTGGCAACACTCAGGTAACTTGTCAGATCCTTGAGCAAAAGCTGACCTCTCACTACAAAGCTTTTCAGATTTAAAGATCTGAATAATTGTTTCCAATAGGAGAGATCCTTTCTCTGTGTTTTTACTATGTTTGGGACAGGATCCCTCAAAACCCACTTCCAACTCAGAGTTCCTGTTTGGCCACCTGCCGTCATTGTCTGGAGATGAGGGACTTGGAGCCTTGTATGTGTTCAGCAGCTGGGGTTTGAACAGAGCGTGGTAACTCTGTGTTTCTAAGGTAGTAAGGCACGTGTCCAGCTTTTTAACAACTTCTCAGTCCCCCTGAGCGGGACTTCTTGTTCGCCTCCAGGCAGGTGATTGCTGCCCCTTCCAGGTGACTCTCATTGTGGTGGTACATCATGATCCAGGTTCTCCTGGTACCTGTTACAAATGCCATTGATGACGAGCTGTTTGTCTCAAATACTGATGTGGGTGGCTTGGGAAAAGCACAACTATGTTTTACTCAGATGCACGCTATCAGTTTTTAGATCTAAGCTACTCTAGAGCAAAATCTATTCTGAAGTTGCACGTGCACTTTTTATATTCTTGGTAAGAGGTCTAAGGGGCTATCAGTATCCTCCCCCTTCCTCCCCTCCCAGTGATTAACAGGACTGCCTTCCAGTTGTATTAATATTCCTTGGCCTTTCAGAAGTCCTTCCTTTCCCTTCAGTTAAGGGACATTTTATTACAGTGAGATGACTTCTTCAGGGTACCATAAAAGAGTGAGTACTGGAAACTGGCAGAGCAGCAATGTGTCCTCCTGCTTGCACGTGTACCAAACAGTATTTCGAAGTTACGGGGATGGCTGGGGAGGCCTGACTTACGGACATGAGTTAGCTAGGACTGACTCTTCTTTGGCAGAGAAATGGTAGCCAGTCACCTTTGGTGCAGTCTGTAGGTAAAAGCTCTGACAAAGCAGTTGCTTGCTTTAAGAGAATTTGTGGCTTTGTAAATGTGTATCCCACTTTGTGCTTGCCTTCCCCTACAGAAGTGGGACATCCATCTTGAGTAGTGCCGTGGATCTGGAAGGATCCAGCTGCATTTTGTGTAGTTACGGGGTGAGCAATGGCGCAAGGGCCCACAGCCTTGGCTTTGCTCAGCTAACCTGGTGACTGCAAGTTTCCAGGCTTCTGTGTGTAGGGGCACAGGTAGGTTTGTGCATAGAAGCTGCACTGTATGTCAGAGAATGCTGGTTTCCAGATGACCGTAATGTCATAATTATGGATGGACCAAATGTACTGGGGTGCAGAAAGACTATGAAAGACTGCAGGAATTTTTGAGTGAGTTAATTTTTCCCTAGTGTTCCTTCTAACTTGTTTTTTTTTCCCCCTCTATTTTAGGACTTGGCTATATAAAATTAGAGTTTTCATACGCGAGACCTGGAAACTAGTGATAATTGTACAGTATTCCTGTGTAGATAAGGCATTGGAGTCTTCTGTGCTACTATTTTCACTTGGTATTATGACCTCTTTTTTTGTCTTGTTTTGTTTTTTTTTTGTTTTCTTTGAAGAGCTTTTGTACAGTAGTGATGGCATTTACCTGAACAGTTCATTAACTACTAAGAGACAGATTCAGCTGTGCACAAGGAAAGGGACTAAGGAGCCCGCAGGCACCTTCCCCCACTTCATCCTACCTGCTGCATTGTCTGAGCTGTAGGTCACACGGTGTAGTTGCAGTCACTTTCCTCATTTGATGGGTAAATCTGCCCATTTAGAGGCCAGTAGCATTCAAATTTGCCAGTTTATCCTATGAACACAATCCTGCCTGTTTATCCTCCCCTGTATCTGTAGGTGCTTAAGCCCTTTATTTTCTGCTGTCCTTTAGATGACCTTTAACTTCACCATGAGTCTTATTTTTCCAGACTCTTGGAGATCTGATTCTTTTATTGTTTTGCTTTTTAATTAGGTGCAAATGCAACTCTTCAGACTTAATAGTAAAGAAGACTTACCATGTTGCTAGTTTTAAACTTTGTATTCCTGTTGATAGTGCGAGACACCATGGGTTTTTTTGCTTCCTCCCATCATCCCCAGAACTTTCAGGGTTGTTTTGGGACTTGAGAATGCTGTACTTCCTGGGAGGGCTATAGAGGGGTTTCCAATCATAGAACTTTCTACTCACTTGAAGCCAAAGGAATTTACAAGCCTTGTTCACGTAAACTCACTTATTTTAATAGTTTTCTAATGTAGTTCATGTGCATGAAAATGTCTTCATGCTGATGACTTGATATGTAGACAATGTGTGTAGGTTCAGAACAAGATTCTGAAGTCTGAAGGTGTTCTTAATAGACGTACCTAATGATTTTTCTACCATCTGTTCTGAGTTACCTTTCCTTGCAGCCTCACAGTTAATTGCTGCTTGGTTCCTAAAGCTTTAATTTACAAACCAAAAGGAAGACTATTAAAAAGGAGCTAAAATAACATCTATAGAAAAAAGATGCCTGTAGTTGTATGCCTTTCCATCCACTTAAACAATGGATAATTGCTTCATCAGCAATTTTATCTGTGAGGATTTCATTTCATGGGTGTAGATTTAGTCCTTGCAAATGCCTGTATGGGTTCATCGAACATAAAATCAAAATTTCAGCTTTTGACTTAAGAACTGCAAGTTTGAATCAGTTTCTCAGTGTCAAAGCATAGATGTGTGCTTGCCTTAGGGATATCAGCAAACCAGATTACTGCATGTATGATACACTTAATAAAAAAGAAAGTGTGAGATGAAGAGTCATTCTAAACTTGTAACATCTGTCCCAACAAACAGGGTTCTTGTACAGGGCCTGAAATGGATTTCAGCACTGCGCATTGTTAGAGCGTTGTTGTTAGAAACTATATTCTGTGTGAACTTGCAGTAATTTTAATAGGAAATAATTTTAATAATAATTTAATAATAAATGCTTTTAAATTATTATTTATATTATTATGTTCTATTCACCAAAAAGTAGGAACAAAGTTAGCCACTTTGTTTTTACTAGGTAGCTTGACTCCAGAATTCTGCTCCTGCCCGAGGCTGGCGATCAGCCTTCAGTCTCCAAGGGATTCCCCGTGCAGCCAGCCCAGCCTGAGCAGCTAACGGGTCACGATGCTTGGCAGGAACCAGGAGCTTTAGTTCTCGTCACATGTTGGTGTGCACCGTGTCACTGGAACGGCAGAGTAATTATTCTAGTGAATAGCGATGAGTTATCTCACAGCAGCAGGTTAACCGTACCATTTTTTCAGTAAGTAAGGAGAAACCAAGTTTTAGGAAATGTCCTGAAAGCTCTGCAAGAGCAAGCGGTGTGGAGGAAAGAGCAGAAGGAGGGGGGCCGTGAGTTCTGGAGTCCTCGTTATAATGACAAGAACAGAGAGAGGAGCAGACATAACCAGCTGTGCCTCAAATTAAGTATTCTTAACTTTTGAAGTTACATACGGTTCAGATGGCACTTGTTTCTGCATGACCTCCATCACACGAGGCTTCTGCACGAAGGAACGTGCTCGCCCATTTTGAGTCTGTTGAAGTCATTGGACATGTAAGAATTCGTAGAACAGATGCAGAAAAACCTGATTTCTTGAGAGAAGAATCTTTTTGCAGTTTTCTCTGGTGCTTTTCACATGCTTGATTTCTGCTTTTGTCACCTTTGCTCCGCGAGGTGGCACCGTCTCTTCTGGGAAGGACACAAATGCTTCAGCTGCTGCCGTGGGAGTGCGCGGGGCTGAATGGTGCAGAGCGATGGCACTCAACTCAAGAGATTTCTGCAAACATCTATACTTGGCAGCTAGTGTATACTGTGTCCTTTTGATATGAGTTATGTCCACATTCTTATCCATCAAATACACAAATTTTCAATCACATAGTGTTATCTTAGAAAAACATCTTCTTGAGTGTTTTGTCTGCTTGCGGTTTCTGGCATTCAGAAATCATTTATGGTGTGGGACGTGAAGCCGGGTGATGCTGATCCTAGAACACTGGTTTACTTCTTTTTGAGTAGAATTGTGTGACTTTTCAACATGGCAGGAAACGATCAGTAGCTATCATATGTCTAGGAGGGAAAGGAATAATTTCTACAGGATTTGCAAAATCCACTAAAGCTTTTTTCCTGCAAGCCGATACAAAAATGGCGTATAGACGCAGGGCATAACGAACTGTAATGACAACATCCCTGTAAGAATACAAGCCACGTCTGTGTTGTGTAGAAAAGGAACAGTTCCTGAATTCTCTCTGGGGACACGTTATTTTCAGTCTGCCTGTCACTGGTTTAAAAGCTCCTAAATAGAGGGGTGTGTTTTCTCTTGTTCAGAGATTTTCCTAGTTAGCTATTAGACTGAGCCTGCAGTGTCAGGAAGTGTTGTTTTACCTTGGGAGAGCAGGCCATTATTAAAAGCTTCCACCATTGAAAATGGTGAATTATTATTTTTTTTCCTTCTGGTTGATGTCTAGAAAAATGGATGATGACGATGATGACATTCCCCAGCTTTCATCCCATACACTGGCTGTTCTCCAGGAGTTCTATTTGGAACAGCAGCAGAGAGAGGGCATGAAGACCTCCCAAGGGTTTAATCAATATTCTGTTGGCTCAATAGAAGAAAACTGGGTAAGAAACTAAACTTCACTGAAGGAAGCACAGTTAGTTAGCATTACAGAGGAACAGCCCACACCAGGTTTCTTTTGTGGACAGGAAATAAAACAAAAAGGGGAATACTCAAGATGTTCCTAGGGTGGTAAAACTATTACTGGACAATAACACTGTATGGTTGTTTGCTCTGATATTAAATCAGGGTAACTAAATTAAATTACGTGAAAAGAGGGAATAAAGCTGCCAACAGAAGCATCTATGTCTTCTGGAAACTTTAGCTCCAGCCTGGCATGTGAGGGTAGCAAAGATTCTTCCCTCAGTTACACAACACAGTGTAACAAGACTGAATGTTCTTTCACATCATATTTCTTTTTGTGTTTTGTTGTGCTGGTTTTGTGGGTCGCTGCCTTGCTGCATTTTTCCTTCTGACAGACTGACTTTCGATTCGTCTGTGGGTTCTTTTTTTTTTTTTTCCTCTTCCCGTTTCTGATCTCTTCAGACTTAGTACTTTTATCCTTTATTTCCTTCTATACTGTCACTTTTCAAGTTCTATTTTCCTTTCCCACTGAAGTAACTCAATTGAAGAGTATATAAATATTATACATCTGCATATTGGGTTTGAACTAACCTTGTCAGTGATTTTGCATTGCTTGGTTTTCCTGATACCATAGTAAGTGCTTTGGAAACACACAGTGTAAGCTACCTGCTGTTTGTCATTGGTTTACAGAAGTAAAAAGACTGTCAGGAAAATTGTCACCTTTGTAGTTAGCAAACTGAGGGGTTGCCTGGATTTTGGTTGTCTTCAAATAGGACTCACAACACCTAATTGTACATAGCACAGCAAGAAGATTTGATGTTGCTTGTAACTGTGCATTATTTTTCTCAGCAACTGAGCCAGTTTTGGTACAGTGATGAAACTGCATCATGCCTGGCTAATGAAGCGATTGTGGCAGCTGGAAAAGGCGGCAGGTAGGTTTTAGTATCTATGTTGTAGATTTGACATGTCTTTTCTGTAATTTTTTCATTTATGCAGAGAGAGCATGCAGTTAAATTCATTACTCTGTGTACCTCATCTGTGTTTGGTGGAGATGCTGCAGAAATGCCTTGGCATTATTTAGTTAGTTAATAGTTCATAATGATCTTACTCTTTAGTGTTTCATTGAATGTTGTAGGCTCTGCCTTGCAAAAGTTTACTATGAATCTTTTCCTTTTTTTCTGAGAAATATGAGCTCCAGAGCATATTAATAACTTCTCACTCTTTTCTCTGTTTTCATATATTTCTGCAGAACAGATAGAAAAACTTGTTTTTTCTCATATTTCTGTAAGGATTATTTTTTAATTTTAACTTAAATTTTCAAATATATTTCCTTATTGTGAAATAAGCTTTTCTCTGTAGTTAAAGTCTTTGTGAGGCACGGAGGCTGAACACGTAGTGGCCTGAATGCTTAAAACTCTGTTATTTGTTTTTTACAAAGTCATTATTTGTTAGAATTGAGGAAGGATGGCTTACATTTTCTGGGACAAATGTTTAAAATGTTTTGTCAAAGCCCTGAGAACTTACGGAATTGTCTTTGCTTTAATTATTTGTTTGTTGCCTTTTAAAATCAGTAATCAAAGTTCTTGTCTCTTTTTCAGGATAGCCTGTGTTAGTGCACCAAGTGTGTACCAGAAACTGAAAGAACAGGATGGCAAAGATTTTTCAGTGTGTATACTGGAGTACGACACAAGGTTTTCTGTGTATGGAGAAGAATTTATCTTCTATGATTACAACAACCCTTTGAACTTACCTGAAAATCTCCTGCCACACAGTTTTGACATTGTAATAGCAGATCCACCCTATCTGTCTGAGGAATGTCTTCAGAAAACTGCAGAGACCATCAGATACTTAACAAAAGGAAAGATTCTGCTTTGCACAGGTATAATTACTAAAAATATTTAGGTTACCGTTAAGCATCTTTTTTTTCTCTGAAAAGACAAACTTACTCAAGTGAGAAAAATACTAACTCTGTAATACTAATTCATAAGTAATTCTAGGAAGACTGTGTATCCTGAAGGGGGTAAGGTTTTTGCTAGAATACTTTATTTCAACCTTTAGTTTTCATTGAAGAGATGTGTATTTTAATAGTTAAAGCCAGTTACCTTTTTCATATGGCATTATGAGTTTTACTAAATTTTTGAAGAATTGTAAAATCATCCTGCAAAGTTCCAGAAATATTTTTTTTTGCTTGTAAAAGGGACATTCTCTGCAATTGTAATGATGGAAATCTGGCTATGACAAGCACAGATGCAACTTGCTGTTAACATCTTTTTAAATAATGTAATGAATTTGTGATTTCGTAAGCATGTCCATAGCTGCAGGATTTCATCTGCTGCATATTTAGCAAAATCTAAAGTGAGCTAAGCAGAAGGAAGGACACACAGATTGGAATGGCCTTTGCTCAGTGAAGTGGGATGATTTTAGCTAAGCCTTGAAAAGAAAAACAAAAAAAGACAACTTTTTTTTTTATATCACCTGCTCCTTACTGGTAAACATAGAAACTGTAATGTGAATGAATGTATGAGGATTCTGCCACTGTGATTGAAGTAATTGGTTCTTAGGCACTGAAATGCAGCAGGAGGAATTAAAAGTCAGTGATAACAGCAGTGAAACTGGAAAACTTACCAACTGCATTTGCAGGCCCTTCATGAAGATGCGCTTGCTAGTTTTAAGAAAGTATGAGTGTCTGCCTTAGTCATGGTGGTTCTTAAAATTGTAATCTTTATAATAAGACATCTGAAAACATCCGTTTTCAGGACAAAAACCCTATATACATACAATTCTGGGCAGTCAACCAAGGAGGCAAAATAGAGAAAAAAGAAAACAATATGTGGGCATAGAAAGCCTACTTCTTTGTTTAATTGTAAATGGCAGTCACGCATAAGGATAGTTCTCAGATTTTTTTTTCCCTAAAATGAGTAGGTGGTCCTTCAGTTTACAAAGTCTGACAAATACTGGTCAATGAAGGGATTTCTTAGTGTGTAGCTATGAATATCACACTGCGGTTTATTTAAATAGAAGAGTATGTGTAATCTGTTTGCATTTCCCATGGCTCCACACCATGTAATTTCTTTGGCATGTAGCAAGAAGATTGACTTCGGATTTCTGTTTTCTATAAAATGGGCACTGGTCTAGCCCTCTACCTATTTTTATGAAATGTTTAGGACATTCATTTCCTTGGAGCTTCTTCCATTCTTTCAGATTTAAATTTCCCAATAATTTCAGTTCTTAAAGAGGGCTGACAGCATAGCTGCTTTAAGCCTTGCTCCCTTAAAAAAAGCTGGCTCTCTAAATACGCATTTGTGAGGAGCTAATCAAAAGGTCCAGACATTCTGTTGCTCTTTTTCTTATCAAATATTAATTATTTTTGCTGCAGGTGCAATCATGGAGGAACAGGCAGCAAAGCATCTGGGTGTGAAGATATGCAAGTTTATTCCAAAACACTCTCGAAATTTAGCTAACGAATTTCGATGTTATGTGAACTATGCTTCTGGACTGGACTGATTCTCATGAGAAGATTTGTAACTTTTTCGGTCAAGTTCCTTTGTATGTTTTTTTCAGTGACTCCACATTTCTCAATGCTGAAACATTCAACTCCAAGTAATGTTTTCTGGGCTAAATTTAATCAACACAGGGTGATACCCGGGACAGCAGCGTGACCAGGCAG
>VXAL01010018.1:0-54767 GCA_013399475.1 Chauna torquata
GGCTGAGAGGAGGAGGGGACGTGAAGGAGAGAAACGTTTCTGTCCCATTAAATCTAATCGCCACAAAGATTGCAGACACCCTGCCTTCGCAGACCAGCCGCTCCCCCCACTTGTTTGCCTGTGCCCAAAAGATTTCTGCCCTGTTTCCCGCTCCCCCCCCTCCCCCTTCGTCTTGATGGAGTTCATTCTCACACCGTGTTTCAGTCCGACACGTTTACTTTCCCAGCTTGGGTGTTTCATGAAAGGATTTTGATCTGTGAAAGGACAAAATAAAAGGAAGGAAGAGATTCAGCCTTTTATTTTTCCCTTGTTTGCTGTGTTGTTGAGGCAGTAAAGGAACAGGAAAATAACACCGATTCCCCCAACGCAGCTGTGGGACTGGATGCTGTTCCTGTGCATACACCTCCAGATGCCCAGCTCCTGCAAACGCTGCGTTTTGGTGCTCTCGCACCAGCTCATGTCTTGGGTTGACCATGTAATGCTGATAGCAGGACAGCAGGATTAGGTCCCTTGTGTCCTCAGAGGTGAAAAAGGCTTCAGAGAAAATAACCTGGGGAAAAAAATAAAAATAAAACACCTCTCAATCCTACCTTCCCAAGGGCTTTACTCCTCTCACTGTAATTCCTAGAGGCCAAATACCTGAGGACCTCTGGGGCTGTGGCAGCGGGTAGCACCTCAGGACCCAACCCATGGATCCTGTTCTGCTGCATGCGGGAGTGGCCTTTTCCTCCTGCAGAGTTCACAGCAGCTCTCTGGCACCAAACAAATGTTGTCCTGCTTTGTGTGAGCCACCACAGTGCTGGGGACAGGCTGCCAAAAGCCCCTGCAGCAGGGAAGCCAGTCATGTTTCGCTGGGTGGTTGACAGATAGCACGCCTCAGAAGTCATGCCTTGGAAGTGATCTGTTGAAGGCACCTGGCTAGCGTTGGTGGTTGGTCCTTAACATGGTCTGGGAGCGAGAGAGCTGGGTTTGTGCCATCTCCTGCAAAAACTGGAGTGCAGACAGTGTGATCAAGCCCCAAGGCAACTTGGGAAGCCTTACAGGCTGGAGGTTGGTAGACATTGAAGCCTAAGTGAGCACTTGGCAGCAGCTAAAAATTTGTCCCAGTACCAAGCCAAAACTAATTTTGACTTGCGTCGAGTAGCTTCTCTTTTTGCAGGTGCTGAGGACACTGCTGTTGGGTACAATGGGAACCAGAGGAAGGAGTTAAGCAGCCATGGGGCTTCTCTCCCCGGCAGTGTTCTCCCATACAGTACCACCTCGTATACCGAGAGCAGCCCTTGCTTTTGCTTTAATTTCATCCCTAATCCCCTCTGAGTCTCCTAAACCTACTGTTTGCCCTCTGCTAAACCCTAGGTGCTCCAAACACAGGATTAAAAAAAAAACACCAAACTGATAGAAGGGATTGCTGCCAGGTGTTGCAGGATCTCATTGGAAAAACTTTTTGGGTTAGGTCCCAAGTCATTCCCACCAGCCTGGTCCCAGCAGCCAGGCAGGGAGCAGCATTTTGGACTCAGTCACCTCCTGGCTTCTGGGGTGGATTTGGCATCACCTTGGTGGGGAATACGAATTAGTACAGTCCTGTGGTTGACTTCTTTTGTGCCTCTGGCTGAGGTGGACCATGGACAAGCCAGGATGTGGGGAATTCCCATGCTGGAACATTTCTGTCTTACCCCAATGACAGCCAAAAAGTGCAAAGAGAGATGCTCACCCTAGCCAATCCCCCAGAAGTCAATCACAGCAGTTCATTACGATTTCTTTTCCAAAAGATTTGGTCCTGTCCAGAGACCAAAGGGAACAATTCCTGTATTTTTTTTTGGGGGGGGGGNTCAGTACTTTTTCTGATATAGTGGGTATTAAGTGCAGGCAGTAATTCATCAGACTGTCGGAAACAGCTCCTTCAAACATGCAGGCATCTGTCTTAGGTTGCACCAGTGTTTTCCCTTAGGTAGACTGAATCCACCCTGCTGTTAGTGCTCCCTACTATACTTCGGTAGCTCTTGTAGGAAAATATATGAGTTTAAAGCAAACCCAGACCTCATTAGTAAACAGAAGATAGTCTATTAAGACTGGCAATAAGTAGAAGCAACTCCAGGAGAGGCCACAAAAGTAAAAATTACTTATCCTTTGTGTTATACACTAACAAAGAGCCCTCACTGGGGATTCTGGAACTCCATTAGTATGTGCATACTTTACTGCTCGTCTAGTAAGCATATGAAAGAAGTAAAGAGGATGCCTTTTCCAGCCACTGCCTGCTTGCTTTGCTGAAGAAGTTGTCCTGTGCAGATTTACAGCTACACCAGGCCGTTTCTGGCCATGGTGGTGGTAGATAGTCTGGGATGAAGTTGCAAAGACATTAAGGAAAGCCATAGTTATGCTAAGTACTAAAGAAAAGTGTAATTAAGACTATTCACAGACTTTGCCACTGTTACAATATGAGATTTTTATAATAAAAAGCCTTTCCAAAAGTGGGCTAACTTCACTGGGATTTTGTTAGGAAAGAAAAGGGTGCTTGGTTACAAGGAAAGTTACAATAATCGTATTTGAATATTTTTATCAAATAAATTTTTCATTCTGGATGAATTCTTCTGAATTGTACTACCCTTTAAAACATCATGTAGAATACAGAATTCAATCATTTTTGATTTGAGGATTTCAGTTCAATTTTAAGACAAAGACAAGTTTCAAAATGTTTCCTTCATACTGATTTCTTAACTTAAAATCAGAAAGAGCAACCATTTTGATAGACCTGTTATTTTTGGTAACTGACTTAGTTTAAAGGTCTATTTAGGACAGGATTTGCTAGGGATGAAAAACCTAAAATCGGCCATCAAAGCAAGTTCCACTTATTCAAATTTCTAATCAAGTTTCTGAAAGGATAGCCTTAAGATATCAGTTCATGTGAAGAATTGAGAAAATTGGTGAAGTGCTTTAATAAATATGGGAACAGAACAAGTCACTCAGCCTTCCTGCAGGCTGTAACGTATACAGAGATCACATATGAGGGCTCTTCTGACAAACAGTGGCTTTAAAAAGAGCCGATAACATCAGGCAAGTTTTCAAGACTATTGTACAAATAGAAGGGATTACTTTGAATATATTTTCTGGTTTCCTTTTCTTTCATTACATCTTGTTTCTCCTGTTGTAAGATCCAGCACTCTACTTAAGCTCATCAGTTCTTCTACTTAGTTCTTCCCAAAGCTCTTGATTTTTAATCCTTCTCCTTTATAGGGATGATAAATTAGGCATACAATTCTTGTCTTCTTTAAGCCCTGCTAATCTGTCGCCCCATCTGTCTGGTGACGAGAGTCCCACATTGTATGGAAATGCTTTCCAGCACAGAGGCTCCACAGAGCCAAACTGAAGTCCTGCTTCCCATGCAATCAAGGGCAAAACATCGACACCTCTGTAAACCACCTGCTTGGGTCCATGTGCAAGTTCTGCTGATCTCAGGCAGGACTTCTTGGGGGGCATGAGCCTCTTTGGTTCAACTTTGGCACTGCTCCCACACCAAGACTTTCACGTGTTTGACTAAATACTGAATTTGCTAATGAGAAAGAGGAGCGTTTAGGAAGCTTTATGAAGGAAATACAATGGACGGATGGGTCTTCATTGCTGCACTCCAACCACATGACCATCCATGAAAGTGTGCAGGTGCCTTGCATATCCAGCTGTGTGTTTTAAGGGATTTATTTGACATAAAGCAGAAACAGTAAACAGTGTTGGACGTTGCACCTCAGGTGCATGGACCAAGAGGAAAACCTCCATCTGCCAAACTGCTGTCCCTCATTGTGGGAGCTGGAGAGATCTCCATGCAACAGCCTGCCCTGATACGAGTCCCAGGGGGATTCAGTGGCAAAGGTGATGACAGCCCAGCCTGCTGAGGATGGGGTCTCTCTGGTGGCCAGGTGAGCTGCAGAGACAGAATTTGAGCTGCAGAAGTGTCCCATTAAGAGCCAAAGAAAGGGACTGTGTCCACCATTTTGAGGCCGAGCTGCCAGCTCCCATCACAACTGAGGACAACCCTCCTGGCTGTGTGGGGTGGTCTGGTCCCCCTGTTGCTCTTTCTCCCACCCACCCGCACTCTCTCCCTCTTCCCTTCCATAACCTGAATAATTACAGTCTGCCACTCTGCCACATGAAGAAATTACAGCAGGGGTTAGCCAGTTACATCAAGAGATGTCTTTTTTCTCTTCTCCATTCAACATCCCCGAGTGCTTCAAAGGAGTTTAATAACCCATAATGACACCCTAGACCTCCACATCATTGCAGCCTGCCTAGGACTGGGGCAGCAGCAGGAAAAAAAAAAAAAAGAAAGATAATTAAAATCCACATCTCCCTCTTAACTTTGCAGTCTCCTGTTATCTAGAAGACACTGACTTTTGTGCTCATGCTCTCTCACAACAGATGAGCCCAAGGGAAGGGGGGGCTGTGAGAAGCAGAGCTGTGTAGCTCTTGGTAGGGACTCTGAGGTGTTATCTGCAACCCTGGGAGAAAAGCACTGCTGGATTAGGGGAGGCTTAGCAGCTTCAGACCTACTCTGATGGATGGGTCAGGTGTGGGGTCCTCCATTCCCAAGTCATGGACGTGACCCCTAGGAGATAAAAAGCCCCATGGCTGGGGCTGTTCTTCCAACCACTGGGTGAATCCCAGGGCAAAACAAAACAAAACAACAACAACAAACAAAAAAAAACCTACTTGGGAAAAAAAATAATAAAGTGGCAAAAAAACAGTTTCCTATAGGAGAATGAATAGGGCTGTGCAACCTCATCCAGTGTCCTTTTGCCATGGTTTGTATCAGTGCATTTTTAAAGTATAGCTTCCAAGACAGTTCTGCCCCATGGATGCAAATGCAGTGACTTGAGGATCACAGCCAGCACCTTCAGCAGCTAAACACAAACCTCTCTGTCTGTGATCTCACATTTCAGAAGGCCAGCTCAGTTTTTAGATAAATCTGAGAATATTCCTACAACACATCAAAAATGCCCCCTCACCCTTGGTTTTGGAGCATGGGGCTGGCTGGTCCTGCTACTCCACTTCCAGAGTCACAATTTGTACTCATGCTACTCAATTTTTTCCTCCAAACCCATCAACTCTCCTCTCATTGTCAACAATGAACTTGTAATTCTGGGAAATTTTAAAGCAATCAACTTTTCAGAGGAAAATAACCTGATTCAGGCAAAATAGTGAATTATTGGGGAATAGGTTTTCAGAGGAAAGGGATGTTGAATGGAGGAAAAACTCAACATCACCCTCTCTCCAGAAACTGGGAATTTAGCCCTGAGTTTTAGGGAGAAAAAACAGTAGCAAGATCTCCATTTTGGCATAAGGAAATGGATCCAGAAAATGCAAGTGTAAATTCAGAAACATTGTATTGATGATTCACCCGCTGCTGCAGAATCCAAAATAACCATCTTGTCTCAGATCAATGGGGAAGCACTTAGGAGCAATTTTCTCTTTGGAAATGTGGGCAGCTAGCAGACAGTCAGAAGCGGGTGGCAGAATAAAAACTATCATCTCTTGGAGAGTGCTGTCTTGTATGGTTGTAAAACTAATCGCTAACACCTTTGGCCCACTGCATTTCAACTCGTAGACAACTTCCTTAACAAGGTCTTCAGGGAATTTCACCTTCGTGCGGAAGACTATCCTCCTACATGTATTGCAACAGGTCTCCTCCTGGATTGCCAGTCCTTGTCATTTTAATTTATGTCTGTGATAC
This sequence comes from Chauna torquata, assembly GCA_013399475.1. Lineage (NCBI taxonomy): Eukaryota > Metazoa > Chordata > Aves > Anseriformes > Anhimidae > Chauna > Chauna torquata. The sequence continues at coordinate 5,720 of VXAL01010018.1, forward strand.
TCAATGTTTTACATCCAGCTCCTGGAGTCAGCTTTCTTTTTTTTTTAAAAAAAAAAAAAAGAGCCCTTTTGAGAGGACAGGAAAGATTAAAGAGAGTTCTGGGAGCTCCCAGACAGAGGAAAAAAATCCCTCCAGAAACAGTAATTATCCTACGGATATCTGACACAGAATTTTTTCAATGTCAAACATTGAGTTTGACAGTGAATTTGCTTTTCTGGAAAAAAAAAATGTGCAGGTAAACAACTGCCTGAGAACATCAGAAACATTACGACAAGAAAAAATCAAATGTCCAGCACTAATTCTATTGCCGACAACCAGCACAGAAAACCAGGCTGCTTTTCTGACTGCTCACCGTATGGCCTTGGGCAAGTCTTTTAACTCTCTGCCTTCGTTTCCTGCCTTCTGTTTTAAGGCTGATAATTGCTGTTGCTGGCACCCTTTTCAGCACTGCTGCGAAGAAACAGTTAATAGTGGGCAATAGATTTAGAAATCAATGGCAGTATTTGGTTCTAGCCTTCCTTCGGAGGGGTGAACCCCAAAACATGGGGAGGCAGGGCTACAGGGCCATGCTGCTGGTTCCAAGGTGGTCACCTTGCTTGCTGTCCACCGCAGCCCTCTGATCTTCTCGTGTGTCCCACCGCAGCCCCATTCCTTTGGCTTCACACTACACATTTTCCAAAGCGTTTTGATTTTTCAGAGCTGTGTCCTCCAGCTGAAGGCAGATCCACGTGTCTCTGTCACCCTCGGGTACCTTCATCTCCTGGCCCCACCTTCAAGAACAACGTCCGTATTTCAACATTAAAGGAAAGTCATCCTCTGTGATGCCTTCCCTAGGGCCTCTTGGCCAAAAGAGGTTCCAGGGCAGTGGGGAGTTTAGCTTGCTTTCAGAAACCTAAGAAATGCCTCCTCTTGCCTGTAGTCTGATTTCCCATCAGGCCTTTGCCTTGCGGAATACATGCAGAAAAGGGATTGATGTCACTGCTTATTTTTTCTCCAAGTCCTGTGAAATCCCGGCACTAAGAGGTCTGCAGTGACCTGGATTCTGCAACTCTTTCTCTAGATGAAAAGAGAAAGTCGAGAGCATGTCCCTCTTGCTCATCCACCCATGCCATGCAGTAAGACGTAATTTATCTAACTCATGGCATCACCAGATCAGTGAAAGGGAAGCAGTGGAGAGGGATCCAAAACAAGTTCCCAAAACCCTTTCCAAAGGGTTGGGAAAGTTTCAGTGTGTGTTGCAGTAGTCCTAGCATCACCAAAGTTGATGGTGTGGGAGCAGAAGGGGCTTTGAGCCATTACAACCAGTCCCCCATGACCAATAGGACCTGCACTGCAGGAGTGCACAGCATGACTGGGATGGCTCTGGACCCCACATTTGCTCTTGGGCCATTCCCAGTCACTCACCCCTCACTGCTCTAGCTGTGTAAGCAAATGACATTAGAAGAAGTCAAGGATTTTCCATTAGTATTTTGCCAGCGTTTGCCCAATGCTCTCCTGTGTCATGAACATGTCACTTTGACATAGATATATCTCCTTCTGTTGGTCCTTTTAGCCCCTTTCTCATCTTCCATAGCAGCAGTTCCGGGTCAGCCAGGTGGACCAGTGCAATGCAGCTCAGTGCTACTTCTACGTGTACACAAAATCACCGACTGCTTACTCCCTCTCTCCTCGGGCACTGCAAGATAAAAACCATCTGCCTGTCAGACAAAAGGTCTGATGTGATTCTAGCATTAGGAGTCACACAAAGGGTCTCAGACCTATGAAAATGTCACTGTATTGACTTCATACAAATGTTTATTCATAGTTCTGTTTGTAGGCAGAAAGGCGTTTTGCATTCAGCCTCAAATGGATGAGATCTATTAAGTAGACGCAACCAGTTCTGAATTGGCAATTGGCACCAGCGTTTCACAGTGAAGTCAATGCTTTTCTATTGATTCACATCTGCTCAGGATCGTATCTGTTATTCCTAACAGGTTGTTGTCAAGTAAATACATAGGAAAAAGCATGAGAAAATATTCTCCTTTTCTTTTCAGAGGAGGAATGCAAATGTATCACCCATGGCAAGGTTCATGCCTCCCAGCACGCTTAAGAGAATGACTCATCAAAGCCCTGTGCTTGTCTTCTGGATCTTCAACGTGTATCAACAGTGTTTTATTGATCCATGGCCATGGAAAGTAAAGAAAGAAAGGAGTCTGAGATCTATACTGGTGCAATATGCCTGACTTCAGTAATTCTACCGTTAAGCTATTGGGATGACACGGTGGAAAAGCAGGGTCCACAGTATGATATTTTCTGTTCTCCCAGTGGTAGGACAGTCCTCTACAAGTACAGATACTTTAATCTAATGGAGAAGAGAGTATAAAGATCAGTAGCTGAAAGCTAGGCAAAGAAGAAAAGTTCAAGTTAGCAGTAAGAGATATATTTTTAATAGGGAGGGTGAGCAAACCCAATGGGCATCAGGGAAGCCATGCTCGCCTTCGAAGTTTCCTAGCCAGAATGGGATACCTCACTTGAAGATTGTGTCCATCAGACACAGAACAGGGTAAGACTAATGGTGATTGTACACCCGCATGCTACGCAGGAGGAGATATGGAGGAGATATGGCTGTGATGTCCCAGTGTCCCAGCACCACAAAGCACAGAACTGGAGCAGGAGCACCTGTTGTCCCCAGCCAGGAAGGCAAGGTAGAACCCTGCTATCTCCCTCCAGCATAGAATTGCTGAGGTCCTTCTACCCTGCACCTATCAAAGAGCTGGCCTTGGAAACCTGACATTTTTAGTGAGAAAAGACAGGTTAAAAAACAAAACAAAACAAAACACCATCCCTGCAGAGGAAGTCTTCAGCCTTCTCACATGTACCGGCTGGGAAAATGCGCGTTTCTGTATCATGTAATGTGGTGGAAATTATGTGTTATAAGTGCTCATCCTTTCCCCTTTCCCACGCTGGTGGGGGCAGTGCCTGCCTCAGGAGAGTTAATAGTGCTTTCACTTATTTAATTTACATCAGGGACGTGCTAGATTGCAACAAGGCGTGCTTTTAAAAAAGGAAAGGAGTCATAGAAAGAATAGGAGGCTAGAAAACCCCCAGATCGTCACTGTTTTGTCTCCCTCCTCATTCTTACCCCTAGAAAAGCTCCAGAAGCAAATAAATGCCTTTTGGGGGGCGAGCTCACATGCAATTTTCCCCAGCAATCTCCTTTTTCTCATATTGCTCCCTGCCTCTCCTGTTGGTTTGCCTTCACCTGCCTACGTCTGACCACAGTCACAGAAGCCTGGCCATAGCCTGAAGGGATTCACCTTGTGCCTTTAGTGGGATCGCATTCGGTTTCTCTTATCAGTCCCTGGTAGGGCCATGTGTTTTGTCTCCGCTCCCCCTCCCTGCAGATGTGTAGTTGAGGGCAACGAGAGACAAGGGGTCCTTGTAAGTGACTTATGATAATTGCAGAGCAGCGACTGCTCTGAAAATCTAAATTCCTCCCTGACATTTCCAGTCTAAAGCTCCCACTGACTCAGCTGCTGCTTGTGATATTTAAACAAGGATTATCTCCTTTTTTATTCTTTTCTTTTTGATAATGGGACGGCAGAAGGTTAGTTTAACACTTTCCTATGGTTTGTTTGGCTGATACAGATCCAGCACTCTTCAGGACTGTAACCAAATCTCTGCTTCCTAAATCACTCATTTCACATGACTGGGATGAACAAAGGCTCCCATGATAAAAAAAAAAATAAAAATCTTTCCTCGGAGTGTCATCTTTTCCAAATTTTTCTTCAGCACAAGTTTGATGTGCTGTTACTTTGGGTGTAAAAAGACTTATCCTATTAGCTTCAGCACAACTGCACCAGGCTTATCCCCTCTGAGACCTCAGGTATTCCATCTTATGTTAGTTTTCTGTATACTAAGATGGATTTTATTTTGTAGGGATGCTGAGCAGCATCTCCACAAAGTAACCCTGTAGAAAGCTCTGGGCACTTTTTGATCCCTGAGACCCAAGTGCAGCAGCACAGGGGGAGAACATGTGCTAAGCAAAGCTGTAATGTGATCTTCAAGACTGCTCCAAAAAACTAGCAGATGTCCCTCTCACCCTGCCTCCAAATGCTGTCAAATTCTCACTAGCTGGGAGAAACAAAAGGGAAGGAATGGGCAGTTAAGAAAAGCGGAACAGAAGGAGGTACAGAAAGCTGAGGGATTTGCCCTTGGAAAGAGAGAAGGAGAGGTACAGACTGAGGAGGAAAAGCAAACTTCGAGGGAAACAGCAGGGCTAACAGTCTCAGTCAGAGAACTAGGAAAACCATAAAAAATTACTAATGCAAATAACCCTTGAGCATTTGGGTTTGAGAGCACTTGAACTGAAGAACCTTCAAAATGCACCATTTCTGCCCATCTCCCAGGTAAATGTTGCCTAGATTATATCCTCTGCCCGTGTACTCTTCCATGTCCTGAGCATCCTTGAGGCTTTTCTTCTTCCTGTGTCTTTATCCCTTATGTCTATCTGCTGTCTATTTCAGATTTGGCAGCTCAGTGGGCTATGGGAAGAGGATCAAGGCTCTCCATCAGTTCAAAAACTACCTGGCTAGCAAGGGAGAGCACTGCAAGCAAATAAAACCCAAGATCAGACCCTCACATCCCCTATTCCAGCATTTCAAAAGGGCATCCAAAATGTAGAAATTCAGTCCTCATCATGACAACTCAAAACAAGCACCCAGCTGCAAGTCTTGGGTCATCTTGAGCAAGGCCTCCATGTTTACTGGAGGATGTCCCAAGGTGGCCACCAGCACCCCAGGACACACAGGCTCTGGGGTGGTGCCATGGGGCTGCAGGATGCTGCCGCCTCCTAGCTTAGAAATGTGAGCAGGATCAATGTGCCTGATAACCTGTCATTACGGCATGCGCTGAGCCGGATCAGCCCGTCCAGTGCCCTGCCATTAACAAGGCGTTTATTCCTGAAATTGGCCAAGAAATTGCTGAGGATGGGATGAGGGGGAGCTGAGGGGGGCTGGGATGCAATCCCAGCTTGTCACCCCGGCGCTGGGGGTTTTGGAAATGACTGAGCAAAATCTGAGCATTTCTTTTTGCTTTTCAAAGAGATGGAGGGATTAGGAGGCAGTAAGGGGGCTTTCAGGTGGCGGTTCGGATGGGGGTGGACTGGGCAAATGTAAGCAGGGCAGATACATCTGAAAGCATGGAGAAGGCAGGCACGTGGCCTTGGGCTGGACCCGGTGGAGGTTCGGGATGGGAGCAGGCATCCGTAGCACTGACGTTGGCAGCGGCTGCATCTCGCCACAGCCCCTATCGCACTGCCGCAGTCGGGCAAAGCAAACACATCCCTAAATGGAGCCGCTCTCGCTGCCCTGCCGATAAGCAGCGCGGGGTGGGCGCGGAGACAGCTGCCTGTTGTTCCCCGTGACGCAGCTCTGCTTTTCAGCCCCGGCCATGCGTGGAGAAGGTCTCTGCTAAGCCCCTGTTTGATCAGAGCCAGCAATGTTTAGACTGCATCCCTGCTTATAAACAAGCAAAGGGTGCAGGGCTGGTCTGGCCCCACTGCCTCTTTTGGGTCACCATCCCAACCCCGTGTCCCACACCATGTGGCAGCCCTCAAGGACACCATCCAGGGCAGGGGAGATGCAGGGTCACTCCAGACCTTGGATGGGCAGACAATCCAGTCTCCATCCTCACCTCACGGTGCCCCCAGCTTGGGGTTCCCTTTTCCACTCTTGGGGTGTCCTCAGGGTGTGGAGACCCGAGGTGGAAATTCAACGCTGCTCACCATTTTGCTCCTTCGGAATAAAACTCCCAAGAAATAACACGTCGTTCTTTTCCAGCACAAATCAGCGAGCGGGAGGCAGGGTACGGCCATGTCCCAGACTCGTCTCCTGTTGCTGTTCCGTCACCTGCTGCAGGCAGCCACCAAAACGCAGTCAAAGCAGTGTAGCATGGGCACAGAGCAGTAACAGCAGCTCGGGTTCTGGGGTGAGACTGGCTGTACTTAGCGCATCTTTCCCAGCTTCTTCCTTTCCCAAATTAATATTTCCCTCTGGTCGAGGTCTATTTAAGAGGCCTTCTGTACAAGCAGCCCTACAGCATGTTTGGGCCTGGTCAGGTGAGAACATATTTTGGTCTCCTCCATCAGGGAAGTCCATGTTCCAAGATGGAAAACACCTGGTGTGTTATTCCCGCTGGTGTACTTTTGGGATAAGCACATCATGGTCCCAAAAAGGAACAAGGGGACTCCTTGTGCCCAGGAGGACCTTGAAATTTAGACCTAGATTGAGATTAGTCTCCATTCCCCAGACTGCCTGTCACACACACTGGGCAGATGGTCATGGTGGCCTTCAGAGGGACCTCAGCAGGCTGGAGAAGTGGGTAGATGGGAACCTCACAAAGCTTAGCAAGTGAAAATACAAAGTCCTGCCCCTGGAGAGGAATCACCCCTTGCACCAGTAAGTACCGCAGGCCAACCAGCTGGAAAGCAGCTCTGCATGGAGCCCTGGGGCTGCTGATGGACCTGGCTGGACCCAGCCCAGAGAAGCCTGCTCTGCCTCAACAGGGGCTGGACCAGGCAATCCCCAGAGACCCCTTCCAGCCTCAACCATTCTGCTATCCTGGGCTTGTCGGTGGAAAGGGAAAGAATAGAAAAGAAAAAAAAAATTAGGAGCTTTTGAAAAAGATCCTCTTGGAAAGCCCACCTGGAAAATCTCCGAAATGGAAAGAAAAGGAAAAAAAAAAGAAAGAAAAAGAAGTGTCTCCCGTTCTCCAACTGGTTGATGCACTTTTCAGTTTGCTAGGACATCTTTTATATAAGCACTGCTTTGTGCTGTTGTCAATAATGTGATGCCTTGCTGTCTTTTAATTGCTGTTACACATCAGCATTGTTACCAAATCAACTGCACGGCTCCTTGCTTGCTGCCTTCTGCTCAGGTGGCACTTTCCCCCAAGCGCTGCTGGAGATGTCTGTGTCTCAAGGAGCCCCAGAACATCCCACTGGGGAGCAGAGGGGTAGCTCAGCCTCCCGCCTCCCGCTCAGGACCCTGATGCCCTCAGGGCAGCCGTGAGCCACAGCGGTGGACTGGTGGCAGGGTCAAATGAGCACGGGCCGAGTGACTAGCTGCTGCCTGTGACGTGCCAGGTGGCCTGTCACCTCTGCTGGCAGTGACATGGAGTGACTCAGCGCTCCAGGCTGAGCCCTGCACTGAGTCACGACCCAGGAGCCTCTCACCCCATCCTCCGGGCACACACAGATGGGAAGGAACGGTAGCTCACGTGTCCGACGCTATCTCCAGGCACGGCTCTTCCCCCTCCTTCCAGAGCCTTGTGGGGCCTCTCCAGAGGATGGCTGATATTTGTCCATCTCTGCAAGGTGCTTTGGAGGTCCCAGAACAGGAAAATGCTGCAGTTTTGTTCAACAGCAGCGTCAAAACTCACGTTCGTGTCCTTTCTAAGGTTATTCTGTAGTTATGGCACCCTGTGCTGCTCCCCATCCTATTTCCCATAATGATTGACCTGTCAGGGCTCCAACGTGCGGTAAGCAAAACAGGCTGCTTCCCACCAGTGCCTCACCATGTCTTGTCATCTCTCCTTTATTCTCCCATCTCCCTGTAGGTGGTAGGATTGACCATGGGTAGGTCTGTCTCCTGGCTTTCATTCTTGCTCGCAAGACCTGAAAAGCAAAATCCCTTCTCCCACAGGCCACAGCTGTGCATGATGCTAGAAGTGTTTAAATTCCGCCCCTTTCCTCACATGCATGGGTAAAAGAAACAAAAGTCTTGTGTTTCTTTGTGAGGTGGTGCCCGGGAGATGCGTGCAAGACAGTTCTGAACCTGCAACCTCCGTCTGAGGGTGAGGTTGCCTTAAAATAGGAGCTAAAGCTGGTCTAGAAACCAACCGTTCCTACTTGGTATGCAAAGCAGTTTTAAAGTCCCGTTGCCATCTCCACCCTGCCTTGTGGTCAATGATATCAAAACTCTGTCAAGTCTCAAAGAACTGTAATCAGAGACGTTTCCAGGAAGCAAAGATATATCCAAACCATCCTCTCAGCTCCTTTCTCCACCATGACTCAATGTCCACAGAAGGAATTTGTCATAAATGTGCCTGATTTTGCAAGTCTCCTACACTTTCTGACCTCTCTGAAGGCTTCTCTCTGCCCAAGCACGGGATGCTGGTGGTCAGCCAGGAGTTGATGTGGGAGGCAGAAAAGCAGAGCTGCTCACATGGGCAAGCCCCACACCAGGGTGGACGTCCAAGGAGAACTGCAAAACCTCAGCAGCTCTCAGGTTGGCTCTTCTCCTCTCCGCTGTGAATCATTTGTACCAGGAGGTGTCCGTAAGGAAGAATAGGTTTCCTGAAACAAGAAGGGCTTGGAACAGCTCTCCTCCTTTCAGTAAACACTCATTTGTTTAATGGGTGGAGACAGGCATGAGGGAGCCTGGAATCTCATTCCCCTGCTGAATTTCCAGGAAGACGAGCGTGCCGACTCCAGCTGGACGCAGAGCCCCAGCCCGCAGAAGCCTCCTGTCCCTCGTCTGCTCTTGACAACATGCTCTCTTGCCCTCTTTCTCCCTTGTTTTTCCCATTTCATTTGGATCGTGCGTCGCCTCAGGGTGACTGCCGATAATCTCTGCAGCTGGCCGCCTGCCTCTCCATCAGCCCCACCTGCAGCCCTGGGATATGTCATGATGGGGGACAGGGAATGGCTCCAAAGCCCCACATGCTGCCTTTCTCCACGTTCAAAACACAGACCACCCAAAAAGGCTTCCGCTTCGACACCTACCTGTATTAAGCGAGTAATTTTTGGAAAAGGTGGACACTTGTGTAACTTTTGGAAAAGTACCTATCTATGAAAAATGTGGTCAAAGGCTTCACCTGAAACTTTCTGAAAGGTCTTAAACCTCCTATTCCTCTTAATATATTTTTCAAAAACTGCATTTGCCTTTTTTCTCTATTTTCCCTCTTTTCCTTCACCATGTTTCTTTTCAGTGTTAAATAGTGACTTTCTGAAGTGGCTCAGGGATGTGCTGGCATTTTGCAGGATTTTATTAGGCACCAGTCCACTCCAAGGCGCTGAAGAGGGCTTGACTGCAGCAATTGTCAGGAGGCAGGGAGAGGCGAGGGAAAGGTAATTGAGGGTTTAGACAGCGCTTTGCTCTGCCAGACACCTACCATCAAAATCAGGTGGGTGCATCGATCGGCCTCTCAAGTGGTCTGCCTCTCCTATTAGTCCTTTCCTGGGCAATGCAGGTCGTGTTGAAGAGGTATAGATTTTTGGTGACACTGCAGGCTGCTGGAATCGGGAGGTGCAGGAAAATAGGAAGACGTGATTTCTTTGTGGGAAAAAGGGCTTTATGCCCACAGGCAAGGGTACACCTCCCTTGTACCATCACCTTATGGGCAGCAGCACACCCAAGCTGGTCTGGGGCAGACCTAGCTGTCCCACGGCAAAACCTCATCAAATAGTGTAGTCTTAGTTTAAGGTACTCCAAATGCCAAGCTGCAAGTTTTTCTTTTTAGGGAGACGAGGAGTTAAAACGCAAGGAAGAGTTAGCTGCGCAGTATAAAAACCCTGCAGAACCAGCCCAGAGCAAAGCACACTTGGTAAAAAAGAGGACAGCATCCTCTCCGGGCACAGAGGTTAGGCACCTGGAGCAGCGGTGTGATGGAGGGCGGCGGCTCGGGCGCTGGCTGGAGAGCTGCTCCCGAGCGCAGCACTGCGGCCGCGGGACGGCGCTGCGGGGCCGGCCCGGTGCCGCCGAGCGGCCGGAGCCTCCCGCGCCAGAGGGCAGGAGCAAGGAGCGGGTCTCCGAGGAGGAGAGGCAGCGCGGACAGGCTCGCTCCGAAGCTGCCCCCTGCACCTTGCCCATGACAAACAGACGAGGAGCCTTTCTCCTCAAGGAGAGGTGCTTCATGCAGAGCGAGGGCAAAGCCAGGTGACAGCATCTGGGTTGTGCCTCCCTGTTGGGAGGCTGAAGCGTGGGTGCTGAGCTCACGCCAACATGCACCCGAAGCATCTAGTGGCTTACTACTAGATCTAAAGACAGTGCTTTTTTTCTTTGAATTCACATGGCACATGTGCCCTAGGGCACGCTTTGCGCTTGCAGAATTATTTTCCCGGGGAAAACAGGCCGAGGAATGAGTTTCCCGCTTGAAGAGCGATGGACTTCTAACACAGAGTATTGGCAGTCTTCTGAGGCTGACAGTGTTCTCCAGTGTATGACGGAGAACATTGGCCTTGCTAGCATTTCTTTCTGCTGCCCTGTATTTCCCTTGGTCATGCTCTTAGGAGGTGGGCACCCATGTCTACATCTCAGACACCCCTGAATCCCCTCCTGGCAGCCATCACAGCCCCTGAATGAGGCTGTTTCGACATCTACCAGTGATCACTGCCCCAGTGAGGCTGGTTGTCCTACCCTTGACCAACCACAGGAGAACATCCCCAAAGGGCACTTAGAAAATTAGTGCCTGCCATGAGCCATGCCCAGTGTTACCTCTCTCTCCAGATGCTCCCAGCCGATTGCAACCCACTTGTTTAGCCTCTTAGCTCCAAGAAAGTGCAGCCTTCACCTGGAACATGGATATTCCCAGTTTCTCCTCTCTTTGTGGCCACAGCAGCTCCTTCTGCCAACACACCAGGAGTGATCGGTGCTTTGCAAACACATTGGGCAGAGGCACCCTCCCACTAGAGCCCATTATCTTCTGGGCTGTGGTATCTGGGAACTTCTCGCTCACCGACGCATTTCTCAGCTGCTGCTATGGTGCCACACAGCCCTGTTTCCTGTTGTGAGCAGAGTTTCCTGGCACTTCTCAATCTAAGTGCCTTGCAAAGGGAAGGATCATAGGGAGTCCACTGTCATTTTTGGCTTTACGGTCTGTGGCAGGCACAGGCGGCTTCTCCACATCTCTTTGTATTTCTTTTATAGGGAGGAAAGAGCAGTTCCGAGAGATGCTCGCAGCTGGGAGGAAGCCACAGGCAGCAGCTGGGTGACTGCAACTGACCCCAGGGAAAAAGGAACAAAAGCAAAAAAAAGTGAAGGACTTAGGCAGTGCAGGAGGGTAAGTAAGAAAGGGAAAAAAAAAAAACGCAAGTTTGCCGTGAATGCAACAGCGTCACGGTCTTTTACACAGAGCAAAGGGCCTGCTGGGAAGCAGGCAGCTCCCTTATCACACATGCAGGGGAGGTGACGAATGGTCACCCGCAGCATTGGCTCCTCGGGGAGGGGTGGCCAGGGGTCCCTGCTGCACCGTCACCCTTCGGCCCACTGACAAAAGGAGAAAAATAGCAACGCATCTGCTCCGAGGGTGTTGAGGCAAAGGCAAGGGAGGAGGATACTGCTCCGGCTCAGCCTCGTCCCTCTCGGCTGGTGAAGTCCCCGCTGGATTTCATGCCTGCTGCATCCACCTGCTGCTGCGGGGGTGATGCACGGGCACAGCCCCCGCTCCTCCTTCCCCAGCGCTCGCTCCTTTCTTTTACCTCCTCCATGGGAGAAAAAAATGCTCTGCGTTTTGCTAATTGGGCAAGAAGGGCCCCAGTACAACTCAGGACTAGCTAAAAATACCATTCTTGGATGTAGCGGCTTCATTTTGCTGCAGAAAGACTGGGCTCCAAACCCTGCTCTTCCTGCTCTGTGTCTGCATGTAGACCATCTCCATCCCAGCCTGAATGACCAGGACCAGCCCAGAATAAGCAGGTTTGGAAAGCCTTAGTCAGGCCTTGGCAAAGGTCTCCTTATTTGTGACTCGATCAGAGGCGTGGGAAAAAGAACCCAAAAGGAGGAACATTTTCATGAAGCTATGTTCCACAACTGTGGTTTTTACCCAAATGGCACCTGTATTCACTTAGAAGCGTGAACATTTCCAAATGAAGGAAGGTGCACATCACTGGTCTATCAAGTCCCTACGTGTGTCCCAGCCACGTGCCAACCCCACCAGTGCAAAATGCACAAAAGTGGGGTTGTTGCTGGCAGGTCCCTACAGAAAAACATGTCGGGAAAGGTCTGTGGCACCAAGGTCCATGGGCAGGCAGCATGGAAGGCACGCATTCCCCACGCTGCCCGAATCTTGTGCTAGGCTCCCACTTGCACGGGCCTGATTTTAATCTGTGTGATAAAGCAAAGAAAGGAGGAGGAATGTTGCACACAGGGACAAAACAGCCTGATGAGTAAGAAAGCGTAGTGTTGAATCTGAGTCCATCCAGAACAGAAGAGGAAAGTGGAGGCTAGGGGCGCGTGATAGCACAGGGAGGAGTTCATGTAACAAAGTCTTCTGAAGGGCTGATGAGCTTTCCTTAATCCTATCTATTCAGTGCACAGAGTACGACTGCTCTGGGAAGTGGCCCTTTTTGTATAAATAACTCCTATTTGCTGGAAGATAGCAGTTTCAAACTAAATATTCTTGTCCGTCTTGAATCTAACAGCCAACCCTGCACGGTCATCCTGGATCTCACAGGTGATCGCCTGCAGCAGCTCTTCCTCAGCATCCGTACAACACTTTGCCTGCTGCCTCCTGCCACTGCGCGTACCTGAGCAGGATGCTCGTCCTCACCATCTGCCTATACTTCAAGCAGGTAGGCAGGTGGCATGTGCTGACATTTGTCTCTGTATATGACTCGATGCAAACAGCAAAAAGCAGAGGAGGTGTTTTCCTGCCCAATACACACTGCGTGTATCGTTGCTGCTTGAAATCTCTCTTTCATAGGATCTCGCTGGCATTTGCAGATGTGCCAGGACAGCTAAGTACCACTTCTGGAGATCACTCAAGCAGATACTGTAGGTAAAAGCATCTTCTCCTTGCCCGTGGGCTTATTGGGAAGGAATCGTGCTCCCAGCTCACCCCGCAGACCTCTGGGCTTCAAGAATTTCTGCTGAAAAGGGAGAGATTACAAGGTCAAGCCCAGCTGAAAGAGCAGAGGGAAGCTGGGAGGCTGGATACCTCTGCTTGGGGCTTCTGGTAGCTGCTACCCACTAGACAGAAGCTGCTTGCTGCTGAATCCATTTTAGCTTTCTCTTCCATGACACCACTTCACCCCTTTGTCTGGAGAATTGCTAGAACAGCAAAGATTTAAGGATATTTAGTTTTTACTTTCCTGAGCCCTAGATCTGAGCTAAATCAGGAGCTGCAAGGGGGGATTCCTCGAGGGCTGCCTTGCTTTTCTTCTCCAAATGCTTGCCCAGCTCCATCAAGGAGATCTTGCTGCAGCTGAACGGTGGCAGTGGCACCAGCTCCAGCAGCCTCTGAAATGGAGAGGAAAAGAGGGAAGGATCCATCCTATGGAAAGAAGAAGAGCCCTTCAGCATGTTTTCCAGCCTCCAAATGGTTAAGTTTTCAGAGAGCTTGCAAGCAGCTAGCAGACATGCCTATAGAGCAGCATACACACAAAATACAATTAAAAGAGCAAAATGACAGCTTGGCACTGGAGGGCTTCATAAGCTGGAAGGAATTATTATTTTATTTTATTTTATTTTATATTATATTATTTTATTTTAATGTAGATCCATGAATTCCCAGGATGACAGGGAGCAAAAGCCTGACTCGCTTGCAGATGAGGGTGTTCCCAAGTGCTGTCATCTCCATTCCCCACTCTGCCCCTATTCTTCTCCATCCATGCTGCTGGGCACAGCACACTCCAAAACACCAGGGGGGACAGGGGGCTTGGCAGCTCCTTGGCTCTGCTGAGAAGTGACACATGGAGACAGGAGGAGAAGGGGAAATGTCATGGTGTCACCTTCACGGGGCTCGGCGGGNTTGCTGCAGCTGAACGGTGGCAGTGGCACCAGCTCCAGCAGCCTCTGAAATGGAGAGGAAAAGAGGGAAGGATCCATCCTATGGAAAGAAGAAGAGCCCTTCAGCATGTTTTCCAGCCTCCAAATGGTTAAGTTTTCAGAGAGCTTGCAAGCAGCTAGCAGACATGCCTATAGAGCAGCATACACACAAAATACAATTAAAAGAGCAAAATGACAGCTTGGCACTGGAGGGCTTCATAAGCTGGAAGGAATTATTATTTTATTTTATTTTATTTTATATTATATTATTTTATTTTAATGTAGATCCATGAATTCCCAGGATGACAGGGAGCAAAAGCCTGACTCGCTTGCAGATGAGGGTGTTCCCAAGTGCTGTCATCTCCATTCCCCACTCTGCCCCTATTCTTCTCCATCCATGCTGCTGGGCACAGCACACTCCAAAACACCAGGGGGGACAGGGGGCTTGGCAGCTCCTTGGCTCTGCTGAGAAGTGACACATGGAGACAGGAGGAGAAGGGGAAATGTCATGGTGTCACCTTCACGGGGCTCGGCGGGACATCAGCCCGCCTGCCCCGATCCAGGGCACAGCTCACCCAGGGGGGATATAAGCAGCAGGGGGGAGCTTGAGCATAGGAAAAGGCAAATCACAGCTATGGGACAGGAATATCAGGAGAGCAACCGGGGACAGCCGGTGTTTGGAGAGTGGGACCAACACTGTGTCTCAAAGAGCAGCAGGGAAGGCTAGAGAACTCGGGGGCTTCCCTCTCCACACCCCTCACCCCAAGCACCAAACAGCCCCGGGACGATGCACCTGTCCCACACCACTGTCTTCTCTGATGCTGTGCACCTTTGTGCCATAAACCAGTGGAAACATCCTGTTCTCTTGTAAAACTGCACTATAAATCCCATGGGAGTGCTCCTATCGCTTTTAAGGAAACTCCATAGCCTGCAAAATGCCGTGCCTAGTGGTTGCTTTTGTCCCAGAAAGCTGTTTTTTTCCCCTGTCTCTCACTCTCACTCTCAGGCAGCAAAGGCAGTTTCCAAGCTGCTTGCTAAGACCAGCTGACTGCTCGGACACTGCTATTCCCAAGGGCATCTCCTAGAGAGTGTTTTGAACCCCAAAAAGGTCCTTCCTATTACAGCAGCTTTTAGGTATGCTGCCCAATCCGTGGCTTGGTTTGTATCTCACAAGCAAAGTGTTCTCCTTCCAAAAAACCTGTAGCAACGTCCTAAACCTCCTAAAACGATGAGGATTTGGCAACAGCAGACCCACTCCTCCTGCAGCCCCGGGGCTTGCCCAGAGCCCTCCCATGAGTAATAAAACCAAAACCCACTTGCACCCAGCAACATTCAACCTGAAAGCATCCCCTCCCCTTCTCCAGGGGCCCAAAGTGCCCCTGTGTTAACCTTTCCTGGGTAAGGAGCACCCTCAGGTTTGGAAACTTTAGTGTCATAACCTGTTTGTCCTGTTTAAAGTGCAGGGCAGGGCTGGGGAACTGACAGATCCTGAGTAAGCTCAGCCTCCAGCTACCCTGCGTCTTTATGGCTCAGTGAGGGAAAAAGAGGGGAAAAAACAACCCTTAGAGCCTCACATTTTTCTGTCTCAGCTTTTTTTTTTTTTTTTTCCTTCAAAAAATAGCAGTGTGAAGCTTTGCCTGGGTGTTGGCGTGCAGATGAGGGTCTGGGCTCGGGGAGTGCAACACAGTGATTCATTCATCAGCGAGCACCTGAAGGGTTCTCTCCCAGATCTGAGCCCCTGGGTGAAGGCTGCTCACAGGCGATCCCTCCCCATGATGAAAAAGCTCCCTCCGTATCTCCAAAATCAGGTTCGCACCTCTCTTCTTGACCCATGTCAGCCACTTCTGTGCACACACATGATCAGCCATGCAGCTGCACTGCGCGCTGGGTACCAAAAATCCCACCCTTGCCTCATCTTGCCTCTTTGCACCCCTGACACCTGACGAGGGATACACAGTGCTGAGAAATTCTTGTGCATGGATGTGATGTATCCACTAGATAACAGTCGAAGAAGAGGTGAATTGCATTTTTCTCGTCACCTGTGCTGCGTCCAGCACATGTCTTCTCTGGGGCTTCTACCACTCCAGGCCTCTGAGATGTTTGATGCAACTTATCACATGAAACAAAAATATATATGGGGGTGTACTAAATAACATGATTCAAAACTTTCTTAAAAAACAGAATTTTCATCTGTTTAAAGCATGACAGAATTGGCCAAGATTACTCTGACATAACCTGAGGTCCGACATATTTGTAATGTATTTATAGAAATAAGTGGTTTATGTTTTGTTCTGTACTTTAATGATGCCAGCTCAGTGTTTTGCGCCTAAATGCAATAAATCCTGTGCCAGGCAAAGAGACAAATGCGGCCAGGAGTGGGGCAGCACTGCATCCCAGAGAAATGTATGGGCTCCCAAGCTGTGGCACTTTGAGAGCCCACAGCTGAGGTCAAGCGCAATCCTCTGCCTGCTCCCTGCCCAAGACCCAGCCCAAACCTGGGGTGAATACGAAATCTGAGCAGTTAGCCAGAAGTTATTAAAAAAAAAAGCACTTAAAGTGGCAGCGGGAAGTTGCGCATTACCACTCTTTGTTTTCATCTCCTCGTCCCTACAAACTCCTTTTGGAAACATTATTTCAGCCTGGGTACAGATAGGAAAGTCCTTTTGTACACAGGCACGCACGTAGAGAGGTGAAGCTGTATTACTTGGCACCTCCAGGGCAGGCGGCGCGCAAGGCTCGGTGGCTCAACAGTTGTACGACACGTGCCCAAAAACAGTGCCAAGTGCTTTCGCCTTTCGGTAGTTGCAAACAGAAAGCCGAACACCCTGGCCACCCGACAGGAAACATCTGCAATCAGGCGATCATAAAGCGAGCCGGTCGTGTTTTATCCCTTTTTCTTTTTTTTTTTTTTATGACAAAAATAAAACGATAAGTTCACTTTGAAACGCGTTCTTGACTTTAGTGCATACGAACTTAAAACAAACTGGTTTATGGCCCCCCCGCGATATCTCTGCTTGCAGGTGGCAGAGGCAGGCTCAGCCTGATAAGATTACTGATACGGAGTGAAACTGCTGCACTGAGCAAATGTGCTCATTAAGCAGGAATCTTAAGAAGTTGGGGATATTTGCCTAATGCCCTTCTCCTCTCCCCATCGTCTTATGGAGCAGAGGGACCAGGGTGAGAGCCAGGCTGCCCCTGGCTTGGATTTGGCCAAAATTTTGGGGCATCACAAGAGGACCAGGACTCACAAGGTTCCTCACCTTTAGGGTGGCAAGTGGGCATCCAAGGGAAGCCCAGGCTGGGTGAGGGTCCCAAAACACCTTCAGGACCAGTCCAGTGAGCAAAAGCTAAGCAATACGTCAGGCTGGATTTGGGGCTGGAGGTCTAAGGAGAACACCGCAGCATGCCTCCAGATTTAGGGTCATCTTTGCTCGTGCAGAGCAATAACTTGCTCTGGGGTTGGTGGATGATAAACATCTTAGTCATCGTGAGTAAAGATAGGGGAACGAGCATGCAACAAGTACAGCTCTGTTCCACCTTTATTTGAAGACCAGATGTTAAGCAACCAATTTTTCTTGGCCTTTTTAGTGGTTTAGTGGTTACATTAGGCATGTTTCGCTCTTGCCTTTTTCTTTTCAGGAGGGGATAAAACTGTCACTGTGAAAGGAAATTAGTTCCTAGAACTCATTTCACTGTTTTCTGCTTTTTGGCCAAGCATTTTTATATGCTTGGACTCAGAACTTCCTTGTTCCTTATTTATTGTTAAGTAAAAAATAGTAACTGCCATTTCAAGGGGTGGAAATAAGGGGGTGGATGGGCACAAAATGACTTCCCATCATGGATGGGTGTCCTCTCCCTCCTTGATCTGCTCCTTCCCTCCTCTGATGGAGCCAGCGAGATGCCCCAGTGCTTCAGTTTGTGGTTGGAGTTTTGAGTGTCATTGGTAAGATATGACCCTAACGAGCTTAAAAGTGGTCAGAGAGGGCACAGATTTAGGAAAGTCAATGTCCTTAACCAAAGAGGTATTCTGGTGTCTACAGAAGCTTATTCACTACCCAACAACAGTGACACCACCAAGAAAAAAACACCTGGAAATTTTAAGTGGAGCTGTTATAATTTGGTTTATTTATAACTCGGTTTGATTGTATTTCCTAGCTTGGCTCCAAAATTCTTTTGGGAACTTAATGAAGGGTGAGGATGGATCCTCATCTCCATGGCTGCCCCCTTGTCCGTGCAGCGCTTCCTCTCTCCAGGGAGCTTTCTCTCACCACATCTCTTCTGTCAGACCCTTTGCAATTACTTAAGGCAAAAGATAACATGCAAACACGTTCTTAGTATTCAAAGCACTCTGAAATATCAGCTTGTGTTACCGCTATATAACAAAGCACAAAGACCACAGATTACAGCCCGTGACACAGGGCATTGCCCAGCCCTGCGGCTCGCCCGGGGAAGTGATACCAGATGTAAACATGAAGGCAGCACGATCTCTTTTGCATGATAACTGAGCAGCCAGGGCAATCACAGACGTGGGCATGCCGGCTCTGTTTCTGTGAGCCTCCTGATTTGCTCCCACAGCTCATACTGAGAGCTATTTTACCTCTGTGTCCTCCAGACTTGAGTGGCTCCTCCTCATACTGGCTCTGGGACTTCTCCTTCCATTCTTGCCCACGCAATCAAAATGACAAAGATTTTCCCCATCACCAACCTCACTGTGCAATGCACCCTTCAGGGCTCTGCAAAACGCCCATCCACCATCCATGGCTTGAGCAGACAGGGGTGCTTCACAGACCTTTTACCAAAAAACAAGTGGCACCTCTCTACACGCCATGCTAGAGGGTTTCACTACCAAACTGCAAGGTGACACGGCAAGGTGTCACCCAACATGATGAAGCGCAACCCTGCGAAGATAAGAAGCAAACAGGGAAGGATGTATGGAAACAGCGCAAGTGATGGATGGGGAAAGGGGTTGCCATGGCCCGGAGGGGTCAAGGACTAGGCTGAGGTGGGTAGGGGAGGGCAGGGTAGAACAGGATAGAAAGTGCAGGGAGGAAAGCATAGCATGGACCGGCTCCTTCCCTTGCTAGAGCCTCAGTCTTTGCCTCCGCATACAAGGGCTGGTGGGAGAAGTGACGTACCCCCTAGAGCAACCTAGATGTGGCAGAGAGCACGGCAGAAGCAGCCCCGTTTTGCTCAAGAGGACACGTTGTGCTGGCCATAAGCACGGTATCTGTTGGGCCCTTTCAGAAAACAAACAAAAACCCACCCCAAAGTGAAACTCTCTGACATTCCAGAAATAACAAATCTGCATCCCTCACTGTCTAAATCACAAAGGCGGGAGCTCAAGCTGTAACATGCTGGCTGGTTTCTACCCAGCGCTGCATTTTAGCCAGCTCTCCAAAGCAAACCGAAAGCCCTGGCTCCTCCTCCCTGGGAGATGAACATCCAGCAATAAAGATGCCCTAAATTACTGCGAGAAGAAGTCTTGCTCAAGGCTGTGCAGTGCCTCGGCGGGGATCCATGTAAAGCAGCCGGCGTGAGAGGACGTGACATGACCTGCCGCAGGAATTGTACTGAAACTCCAAGCGTGTCAGAGCAGGAGAGCATCAGGGCAATGACTGATGAAGATTAGCCTAGATAGCGAGGAGGAATGGTATGTCAAAGGAGGAGGGGGGAAGCGATATGGCTACAGGGAAGGAAAGGCAGGGTGGAGCCAGCGATTCGAGCTGGTGGCCTGCCAAGGTACATATATGTTAATTGAGCAATCCTGTTCCTCCGCTTGCCTGGCAGGTAACAAAAGGTGTGCGGGCGTCTACGGGGAGGGTGGATGAGGAATGCTGCACTGGCAGCAAGGGAAGGTCCCCCCCGTGAGCCCCTCCAGACAGGGTTCACTGCAGATGCCTCCAAACAATGGGGAGCTGCCCAGGATTAAGTAAAATTAAATAATAGAAATGACTGGTAAGCCGATAAGCAGCGTAAATGAGAAGGGCTTGCATCCACCCATGGAGGGATGGAGGTGGAAGGCCCCATGGGGGTTTCTGGGCTGCTGAGCATGAGGGAGCTGAATGAGCGCTGGTGCTGCTGTGAGGAGAGGCTGGCTCCACCGCTTTGCCCAGAGACGTTTACTCTCCTGAGAGCAGAACTGTGTTGCCACTGTCCCCATCACTTTGTGCAGCGGGACCCTGCCATCTTCTTCCTCAGCAGCCTTCAGCCTCGGAGCTGTTGCCTGCATCTATTCAGTTTTGCTCTCCAGCCCAACATCTGCACCAAGCGATGAGTATAAGTTTGATTCCATGGCACAGAAGAGAAACTCAGTAACACGCCCTCTCTAAACAGCTGTACTCTGCTGAACTGGCAGCTCAGTGCTGCACTATGGCATAAGAAGCATTGCCCCTCCAGACCTTAAATATACCTACTCATGGCCCTGCGTACCCAATAGTATCGCTGAAATCCTACATCGCTCTAGTAGTCCTTCAGAGCAGTTCTCTGTGATTATTAGCTCTGAGATTCATGATCCAGCAAGCTCAAGTTAGGGCTTTATGAAGACCAGCAGAGTCCATTAAAATCACTTATATTCATCCTCTACTAACCATCCGAACAGCCAACCATAAGGCAGTGCATAAAAGATAGTGAAGCAACACTTTCTCAGCTTCATAACTTCTACCTCTCTCCACATAGTCAAACCTTATTCTTAAAGTCCTTCTCCCTAACCCTCATGGCTTAAACAGGTCTTCACATAACCCCTAAAGGTGCCAAGTACCTGGCAGGAGGATCTCAGAGCAGCCCAACACCTGTCTATCACAAAGCCACTGTGCTGGAGCCCCTTGTGACCCAGGCTGTCCTCCCAGAAGGAGGACCACAAATGTCCCTGGGGCAGCTGAGGTATAGGGGAGTCCTTGAAGGGTTGTCACAGAGAGTGATGGCACATGAGCTAGGTTGTTGGTTGTCCCTTAGGACACTACTAGCTTTAGCATAATTGCACTTTGTTTCCTCAGCCAAGTCACAGGCCAGTAACTTGGACTCATCCAACCTAATGGGACTGTCTAAATCAGAAAATACAGTCAGCGGAGGAAAGGTGATACCAGATAATGCTGGGATAAACTGTCCCCTGGAGTTGACTTTATTGGCCATGAAAGGGACCTGAACTCCTAATTCAGGCCCTTCGGTTAGATGGAATGGGTCTAGCCCTGGTTTACCGTGC
The DNA here is from genome assembly GCA_013399475.1 of Chauna torquata. NCBI lineage: Eukaryota > Metazoa > Chordata > Aves > Anseriformes > Anhimidae > Chauna > Chauna torquata. The sequence continues at coordinate 26,663 of VXAL01010018.1, forward strand.
ACGTCCTTCCCATGTGCTGCCGCAGTCAAGCTGCATCCCACGGCCGTGCCTCCAGGCGTGCCAAGCGCAGTGCATAGCAGCAAGGCACATCACAGCTGATCCTTTCTGATGGGAACCCAGGATTGGGGGCCATGGGGCAATCTGGGGCAGGTTCTCCCGCCGGGCAGCAGCTCTGCCTGCCAGAGGAGCAGGGCTGGAGCCAGCCAGCAGGTTGGCGAGCACAGGGTGAATCCCTGGGGCCAGCATGCATCATGCCAAACAGGGGAAACAGGCCACAAAGCACGAATTAGTCCCAAACAGCAGGGGTTTAGGAGTAACCTCCCTCTCCATCCTCCCAGGGATTTCTGTGGGTTTCTGCACGATGTAATCAGTTCTTAAGAGCACTTAGCAAATAGGAAGCACTTGTACCTCTCCACACAAGTACTCACAGAGCAGACTTACTGCTTAGGAGAGGTGTGCAGGGCTGCGTGGGCTTTGCTGCCTTTTGGTGCTGCTGGGAAGCACCAGGATGGCTTTCAAGCAGAGACGATGCATGAGGCTCAGTCTCTGCCAAAGGAGGGCGAAAATACAAACACGGTGCCGAGAAATAACGCACCTGTAGGTTTGCACTGCTCTGTCCCCAGAAATGTTGTAAATCTCTGCTTTGCTGCTACCTGGGCTTCCACCACGGGGAGGGTGAGATGTGTAACTCGTTGTAGCAGGGCTCTCCTAGAGCAAGGGTGCACCTGTCTGGGAGACCTCTGCCTGCGGAGACAGACCTGTGTGGTCCCTAGTCCCATCACCTGTCCTGTGCGAGTGTAGGTGGCCATCTCTCCTGCACTCCCAAGCTCCCAAAAATGGAGGAACAAGGAGATGGAGGTAGTGGCGTGAGTTGCACTCTGAGAAAAAGTCGTGACCAACCTGCACACTGCGTTAGTGGGTACCAAGCCCAGGCTGGATGGGCCATCTGCATCTGTTTCTTCCCAGCTAGCCCAGGTCCACCCTAAGCAGCATCAGCCGTGAGTCAGCTCCTGGACCCAGGAGTCCCACTGTCTCTTCTTCAAAGTGCTATGATCCGTGATATCTAAGCGATGCAAAACACACTTGTTGCACACGCATTGCAGTTCTCAAGGTGGCCGGTGGGTGACCCATACGTTACAACGTACGGGTGCCATTGCGCGGTTCAGCAAACTGCGCCTTGTCTTTCTGTGGAACAGCCACCATCAGACGCAGCTGACGCTCGGCTTTTGCATGGATTTGATTACGTGGCAGGGCAGATTGGAGCCTTTCTGTTGAGAAGCAGTAGCGAGAACATCTCATTTGCCTTGCCCTCCTGTTCACTTCCTGGCTTTGTGCAAACCAGGGTTTTGACTGAGGCAATGAAAGACCCCTTTGGCAAAGCAAGAGTGTAGACTAGGGGAAATCACGATTTTGTAATTCGTACCATTTCTTTACTGCAGTGTACTGCGCTCGGGCTCCTTGGTGCAAGGCAGGCAGCAGCCCAGGCTCTCAGGGACCCTGCCCAGCCACCAGCATTTCCACGTCCTCCTGACCCAAAAGCAAAATGCTAGTGATGACCTACCAAGAAATAATTGCATGAATTTTCATGAGCCTAGTTTTCTTTCCATTCTTGCCTATCTCCATTATTTGACCCTTGGGGAAGAGGTATAAATGAAGATCCCTCAGATACTTCTGTCATGCTGATGGATCTATGTTGCCATTTGAATGCAGAAGAGAACTGATGCTTTCATGCTAATGGGGTGAAATGTGCTCTGTTCCTTGAAGGCTGATGCAAAAGCAGAGCCTCTGAGCTTTCTGTTTTGAACAGCTCTACAATGCCAAGACAAAATGGAACTGACCCTCCTTGTTGTCAATGCAAATTATGCGATACCAGCAAAACAGAAACACAGGAAAGACTTTGGCAAGAAGCTGTAAGCAGGAGAGAGGCTCGTTTGCTGAGTGGAAAGCACTGAATATGAGACATCAGGTCCACTGCTTGATCACCATGGCTCTTCTCTTAAGCCCTGCTCTGTTTTGACACCAGCTCTCCTCTTGCTGTCTGAACTTCTGATATCCCCCACGTCTGTAAGCACCATGTATCCTCTAGATAGAGAAATAGAGAGGAGCAAGGTGTTAGCAGGTCCAGAACAATCCTCACCGTCAGGGAAACAAGGAGAGAAGCTGAGAAGCTCGTGCATAAATGGGAAAACATTGAACGGGAGGGAGGTGCTCTCCCTTGGCCAGTCAGAGCAGCTTTCACATAATTCAAGGTGTGGGTGGAAACCCGTAAATTTGAGTCCAGTGAGTGCCTCCAGATGTGGCCCTGACACCTTCTGCTCTATGGTGGGACACATGATGGTCATCCCCATCTTCCTGCAGAGATCCAAACACGTGAGTCACCCATAGAGCAAGTGCAATAGCGACACAGAAGCAGTGAGGGAGCCATTGGATGTGTTATTAAAGAAAAATTCAGCAAAACTACGCATTTCAGAGAGAAGCTGGACTCTGAAGGGGTTACTTTAAGTGGCACCAGACTTTGGGCAGCCAAGGCTCCAAAATATGTGTTGCTCAAGCAGTGCAAGTAGTGTAGGCACAGGGCCCAGTTCTTGGTGCACAGCTCCCTGCTGGGATGTGCATATTTTGTGACCATGTTTGAGGCACCTGTTTTGAAAACGTAGCCCCAGGCCTTTATTTTATAGCTGCCTTCAGCGATAAACACTACCTCCAACCAGCTGAAGAATGCAGCTACGAGCAAGCGTGGCCGGCTGCAAGCGGAGCAATAGCTCATGAACTCCTCACAGAGCACACCCTCCCCTACCATCCCCATTGGAAAAAGACAAAAAAAAAAAAAAAAGCAAGGCAAGGGAAGGTGGAATGAAGTCCCAAAGGTCTTGCAGTAAACCGGTGTGGCAGAGAGTGCTTTTTGGTTGCACACTTCTGTTCCATCAGGGACCTGTGTGCAAGAGGTCTGAGGAACTACCCTTAGGGCTGGATTTTTCACTTCTTTTTGCCCCAGAGCAAATACAGGGATCTTTCTGAAACTATCCCATTGGGAGGGCTTGAGCGCACTTTTAATACAGCTTTATACATACACACACACACACACAACAAAGCTCCAGAAGCATTTGGAGCATTCAGAAGAGATTTAAGGGCTGAAGTGAAGATTCAGGTGCCTTAAGACACGGACAAGTCAATGCCTAAAAATGTAGATTATGATCTAGTATGTTTCTGAAAAGCTCAGTAGGTGCTCAGCTGCCATATGGGCTTGAATCAGCTAGCAAACCCAGCCCTCAGTCAGCATTGCTAATACACCCTTAGCCAGTACAACGTGCCTGAAGAAATATTTTCATCCATGTTACACTCAGTAAAATGTTATACCATCAGTACAGCTCCTGTGAGGAGATCCTTTATGGATGTAGGCACCATGAGAAGCAGAAAACATATCCGTTATTGCAGGAAAAAAATCACTGCAGAAGAAAAAATTGTTGCAGAAGAAAAAATTATGGTCTCATGTTGGTGGACTTCTGACGCAGGGTGACAAATTTCTCTTCTCTGAATCATTCCTGTGTCAGGTTTGCTGAGATTTCGTGTCAGAGAAGTATTAACCCATCATGATCACGTTCCTCCTGGTTCTGTGATTTGCCCCACTAATAAAATCTTTCACAATCAAAATTTCTGCTGGCTCTCAGAAGTGCTCAGAACTGCTGGCCTGGAAGTACTTCGTGCTCTGTTTTGAAGTGTTTCTTAAGAGTAAGCTTTATCCACCTTGGAAACAGGGATGAGAAGCATGCTCTTTCTGGTCTCAGTGCAGTCTGAAATGAATAATAATTTCAGAGCAGTTATTACAGTAAATTTGAAAATGCAGTGGAAGTAGGTATTATGAGTGAGTAGCTTACAGTATTTGAGCTATCAATAGGGCTGTCCACTTCTGTTTCCACAGAAAGCTCTCAAGAAATGTCAAGGCCTGGGCATTTTGAGGAGTTCAGTCTCCATCACCTCTCACAGATGAGAATGGGAACATGGTGGTCCAGCATCACTCCAGCAGGACGCAGCTGGGATGAGGATGGAGAGGACCTCTCTGGATGGAGGGAAGACAGCTAGGATGGTGGGACGGAGTTTAGCCTTCCTGCTGCAAAGCTCATGGTGTGGCTCAGGGAGTTCCAAGTGGCACGTCCCCAAGGAAGAGCTCATGCTACCACATGCTTGGTTTTCAACCCATCCTCTTTCTGGCTTGGGATGGAGGGGACATACAAAGCCAGGAAACACCTCCAGCCTCAGAGGAGCAACAGGCAACATGGAGACAGTAAAGGCCACATCCCCCCATTGAGACAGTGAGGACAAGCGGTTGGGAGGGCCAGTCTAACAAGTTAAAAATACACATGGTCTCTCCCATCTGACTCTCTTTCCTGGAAGAAGTTTTATTGCCACTGAAATGCTTAAAGCTCTGTGAAGCCTTTGCCAGCTGGAATAGTCTCTTTGCACCTGTCTTTTTGTTGACACAAATCCCTTCTCTAATAGAGCTAATCACTCCGCTTTGATAAATCTGCCAGGCCCCCGATACGAGCTCCCTTCCAGCCCTTGGCGCTAAACAAACAGACCATTGTCTGCACTGGGCCAGCCAGCCTGTTAATGGTTAAACTGGGAGCGGGCAGGCTGAGGGGAAGGCAGTATCATGGACTGCAAAGGGATGGGTCTGGACATCCCCAAAGCGCTCACCAGAGTCTGCAGTGGCAGTGTTTCCTCCACCACCAGGTCAGCCCAGGAGTCTGCAAAAATCACAGTTTAGGGGAGGACAATATCCATTCTTCTTCCTAAATGTGCAGGTTTCTGCTCTGGAGCCATCCTTTGAGGGAATTTGCAACTCTGCATGCATCCTTGCTGCTGGCTGGGGACCCAAGCGTGCACTGAGCTACGGGGATCATTTCTAATGGGCTAAAGGCAATAAAGTACTGGTCTCCATTGACCCGTTGGCTGGACACCAAGTTCGCATGGTCTCTTCACTGCTGAGACATCACCCTCAAATTCTGTATATCCAGGGGTTCCTCAGGATGAGGCAAATGAGTGTGAAAAGAGATGCAGGGAGGTGGCAGCAGAACCCATGCCTCATTCCTACCAGGCAGAACAACAGCCCCCATGTTAAGATGATGTGGGTGAAGCCAGGAATTCACTAGAAAAAGACTTGCAGGGTACAGTGTTCCCAGCAGCTCTTCTGCTTGGGGATATGCAATTCATTCGGGAGCATCCAGCACCAGGGAATGTGGAAGGATGGTCATCCCTGAAAGAGGAGTGATGGGAAGGGGAGAGGAGCTTTTAGGATGTACAGAGAAGGACATCAGGCAGTAAAGACAAAAGTTAAAGCTGACTGACGCAGGCCAAGAAAGTGAGGTGTGAGAAAGAAGAGAAAGTTAGAGACAGAAAACTGAAAGTCTGGGCATAAAATAATAAAATCTAGTTTTGAAGCAAGGGAGACATTTGACTTTGACAGTGCTTTCTTCCAGCAGCAATCCTCCTGGGCTTCAAAGACCCCATCAATACCAAAACCTCTGATTAACACAACGCCAGTAGAGCACTGCATTACTCCCATTGCACCCACATAACCCTAGTCTAAGGTGGGTGATGCCACCACAGATTTCCCTCCCCAGAGGAAGCAGTACATGAACTCCTCCACACAAGGCTTTTGATCGCAGTTTTTCAGCTCATGTTGGCAAAGCAGACTTTTTGGCCAATTAGCTCCCTCCAGTGACACAGGCTACCCAGACTTTCTGCATGCGTAAGATGAGCAAATGCGGAGGTTCTGATGTGCCATTTCATGGCAATTGAACAATGACTGCAAAATTCGGTCATGCAATCCAGTTCCTAGGCAAAGCAGCAAACAAGCACTAGGTGCCTGCCCTTTGCTGGTATTAGCTGCATCTGTACGAAGGCCTTTGAATGTAATACCCAGGAAAGCTCTCTAGCAAGTTGTAATCAGCCCCACAGTGTTCAGATGAAACCCATAAACCATTTGCACCAGCTTACAAATCCATCAGCACCGGCAGATGATTTCTCGACGGCTTTGTTTGGGCTTGCTGTGTGCCTCGGGCAAGCGTTATCCATGTAACCAGGGAGACAAGAGGTGCCCCAGGAGGGAGCTCTGTCAGCCTCGGTTATACTCCGAGCACCAGGCAAGCATTTAGCCCCGTGTCCAGGCTGGGTTTGCAGCACGGCAAGCCTGCCCGCATCCCCACCGCTGTCACATCTGCCACCAGCGCTCCAGCCACTGGTCTCTGGCTGCATTACAGACCATGACTTCTTGATCCACCTCTTCTTTAAGGCCTCTTGAACACAGGCTGACTGTTCTGAACAGCACATCAGGTACACAGCATGGAAAAAAAAACTCTAAAAATCATGTCTATGTTTGATCCTGCCCCCTTGTAAAATATCTGCTTTGCTTTCAGTGGTCTTGCCGAGGTGGAAGGAACTCATCTCCTGCTGCAGGAACCATGGTGGCTTCATCTCAGTCCTGTGCTCACCCCCTGAGGTCCCAGCAGTGACCTTCCCAGCACTAAGTGATGGCTTTTCATGGCCAGTTCCTGGTGATTGCTCCTGAGATAAAGCTAGAAGGGGAAGCAGCTCCCAGATGATCGTCGCTTGGAGATGCTGTGCAGAACTGGGGCCCTTAGGCTCTAAACCTGCGAGTGAAGAAATGTGGATGCTTCCATCCCTTACAGAGAGGTGCATCAGAGATAATGTTAGCTACAGCTACCAGAGTCCTTCTGCCCCTCTCCACCTTCCCCCACCATGGTGTTCTGAAACCCCTTTCTTTACATCAAAGCCCTGAGGCCTCCTTGACAAAACAGGTACCGCATCTCCACCCGGCTACAGGGAGATGGCACTCATGGGGACAGCCGAAGAGCCAGCCACAAAGAGAGCTTTGCACTTTGCCCATACTGGCAAAGCCTGTAGTGGTCACTGGAAGTGCCAGGCACTTTGCACGGGCGAGCGATGCCCCCGGGAGGGGCGAGGTGGCTCACGGGAGATTGCCAAACCGGATGATTAGGGACTTGTTCATGCACAGCCTAATCCTCCCCCACCACTTGTGTGGGTGCAGGAGCCTTCCAGCTCCTTCATATCCACCCCGAGAACAGGAAGAAACTTGCACCCGAGGGACTTGATGGCGTGGGAGACCTGCAAGGTCAGGAGCCTGGAGCATCTGACCAAGGATTGCATGGAGAAAAAACAATAGCGGGATCGGAGAGTGATGCAAAACGCCGAGACCTTACAACTGCCAAGAGCTTTAGAAAGAATACGCATCCTCGTGCATCCTCGAGGAAGCGAACAGGAGGAAGGCAAAGTGGATGCCGATGGGTTTGGCTTCCAGGGCTGCCTTTTCTGCAGCGCCCATGGGCTCGGTCGGCATCACCTCCCCTCCTGCCTCCTCTGGGAAGGGCCGGGGGAAGAGCACAGCCACCTCTCCCTACACACGCACGCGGCAAGAGCAATTTATTTTTTTCTCTTTCTCCAAACAATTAATGTCAATGCAGAGAGGCAGGTGCTCCTGGCGCGATGCCCTCCTTTTTGTTTACAGAACACTCCTTGAAGATTATTTGTGTTGAAATCTTTTGGCTTTTCTCTCTCTCCTTCTCTTTTCTTTCCCCTTTTCCCTCCCCCTCATCGTGTTAGCATTCTTCCAGCCGGTTTTCGTGCCCCGCGGGCCCTCGGCGAGCAGCCCATACGCCCGTGGGGAGCACTGGCGGTCTCAGCCCAGGCTGGGGACATGGAGCGGGCTCCTCCGACAGCATCCTGCCTCGCTTTGTGGCTGGTGGGGAGCAGAGGGAACTGGGCCATTGTACAAGGGCTGCTGCTGACCCTGCCATTTCCATGTGAAAAGCGACATTAATGTGAAAAGCGTGGCTTTGCTTCGCATCCTTTCCTCCTCTCGCCTTCCTCCAGCCCCCCTTGCACCAGCATCATCCTCCCCTTCTCCCCCACCTCCCTGGCTCATGGAGCACCAAAGAGATTTAACCAAAAAATGGTCATAGTCCTGCACGAAAAGCTCTTATTGCCTTGAAAATCTGCTTGCTTCATTGTGCTTCCCTACTCATGGCTCCCACCAGGCTCCGGTGTGGATGCTCCCGTACTCACTCTGAGTCATCCCTGGGGACTGCAGAGCCTCCGCCACGGGCGGGTGGCATTTCTGTGTGAGTCAGCCGGGTGAGACAGGTTATAGAGAGCTTTATGGTCGTTTTCTCACCTTTTCAAAACAGAAAGCAGCCAAAACAGGTTTGAGGCAGTGTTGGAAGGTTGCAAAAGATTTGAGACAGAAGGCAAAAGTGCACTCCTTTATTTTTTTTTAAATGAAAGAAAGTTTGGCCACACTGAAATCTGGAGTAAAAGCTAGATTACAATTCCCCCTGACTTCACCCTGGTGAAAATGTCACCCCATGTGGTGGGGGTGGCTCTGCCAGCTCCTGCCTCAGCTGCAGCCCCTGCTCTCCCTTGCAGTGCAGAGGGGAGTTTCCAGCAGCTCTCCCTCTGGATGAGTCCATCACGAAACGCTGAGCAAGCATCGCTGCCACCCACTTGGAGGGGAAAAGCAACCTTGAACGGCATCTGCATCCACTCAGCTTCGCCTTCGGAGTCTCGAGCTGCGGTCGTCACGTTGAACTCTTGTTCCTCTGAATCGCTGAGATCTAGTAAACAACGAAGGGATGCTCTGGAAGGAGCACTGCCGCAGTGTATCTTGGCCAAATATTTCTGTGCCTGTAGAATGAGCAAACAAACAAATGTTTAAATTGATCAGTAGGGAAAAACGGCACAGGGCAGAATAAACTCCTGAGGCATTGAGAAACCATGTGGAGAAGTCCCGCGCTGAATGAGGTGCTTTTATGCTTTGCAGGGTATAACCACCACATGGGCCGTACAGCCGGCCGTAGTGGCAGCGGAGAAGGGATTCACACTAAATGGTGTAACATTTCCAGCTGGCTTTTCAGCAAAAAGATGGGTGTTTAAATCTTCACTGAGAAATGAGATGCCCAAAGGCTTTCTGTTGTTTCTTTATGGTCACGTTGTTGTCCCTGCTACCGTTGGTCCTAGTGGAGAACATAGGTCTAGCTCTGTGTGGCTTGGTAGCCTTTTGTTCCATTTACCCTGCTGAATCAATCCGAATCCCCCAGCAGCTCTAAGCTTCATTTCTTACCATCGCGGTGGAGCTGTGCCTTTGCAGGGGATAACAGCACATCTCAGATGCTGACGGTCACCCCTGTCAGCATGGTGCCTCTGAAAACCCCTAGAAGCGTTGCTCACACTGCGCTCCACCCCACCACGACCAGATCAGTGCTGCTCCACCACCCCACCCACGGACGCAGCATCCCTCCTTACGCCGTGGCCAGCAGTGCCTGCCCGTCTTCTGTTCGGCCTCGCTCTTGCAGCCCTCACCCCACCTTTGCGGAGAGATGCGTTTTGAAACAGGATGGTGATGCTGGGGAAGGTGCATTACATACATGTAGGGTGTGTGTTTGCATTTTTGCAGATATAAGTCACAGCTATGTGCTTGAGGAGCCCTCCTGCATCTCCTCTAGCCACCTCCATGCCAGCAAGCTGCTGTTACAGCACTCTCCACAACCGTGCAAATGACTGAAGTATTTCAATAGAGGCTGTCTTTTGAAATCAGAAGAAAAAAAAAGGAAAAAAAAAAAGGAAGCAGTTTCAGCTAATCCTTCCCTCTGCGTGTGCTGTTTGTGCACATGCATGCCTGGCTGGCCATCCACATGTGCACGGGGGACTGGTAACCCCCCCCGCCAAAAAAATGAAGAACAAAGCGGGGCAGAAAACCAGTCCCTCAAGGAACAATTGAAATCAGTGGATGGTTGTTAGCTGCGCATCTTTTTTCCCCTAGAAAGGCGGCCTTGCAAAGGACTTTCTAGCTCATCGTCTGGGCCCAAGACTTCCTTGTAAGAGGCTGCTGGGCTTGTTGCAACATATTCCAGGTGTGTAAGTGATGCCCTGCCTTGCGCCTTTCACAGCAAAGCGCCCGGGGCTCGGAGCGAGCGGGGAGGAGAGGAGGGAGAGGTGCGTGTGTTCAAATTAAATGAAGCAGAAAGAGAAAGCTGGGACCTGTAGCGCCCAGGGCAGCGCGAATTGAGCAGGTTGAACCTGATAGCAGTGCAAGAGAGGCAGCAGGAGGGATCCTCTGGCTCCCACCGTGCAGAGCAGGGCAGGCTGGTCAAGAAACCAAGCTTGAGAAGCTCAGGTGGGGGAACGGGGAGCTTATTTGGGGGTGGAAGAGAGAGATTTCAAAAGAAAAGGCTCAGTCTTCTTTGGTGTGGCAAACGGAGGCAAAAGGGTGTCAGGCATGCATCTGCGCCTGTCTGCCCTTGCTCTGCTTGCTGCTGGGATCCCCGGTATCACCCACCACTCCAGGTGCCCACTTTGCTGGGGCCGACTCTGTCCTGTTGGGGGACCTGGGGCTCAGCGATGGGCCATGAATGAGCGCAGAGTGACAAACACTGTGCTCAGGAGACCTGACGACTCCTCCCTGGCCCATCGTTTGCCGATGCCAGCTGATGTTACAAGCAGCATCTGCTACCTTTCCTTCCCCAGCAACATCCCCATTGCTGGGAGGGCATCAGAAAACAAGGGCACAGGGAGATCGAGTCTGAGAGAGTCACTACTATTCTCCTTTCCAGTATAAATTTAAAACAAAACACCAAAAACCAGGAAAATTCCCATTTTCAAGATTCTTTTTTTCAGGACGGCCTCACTACACGGTTCCCCAGGGGTTTCCAGCTACTTACTCTGGTAGGACTCAGCATATAGGCTGATAACGTTTTCCTCCCAGCTCTGACTTGAAGACTCAGCTGAAGGGAGCATGGGAACCGCATGGGACAGAGATGCCCAGGGGCAGGAGGCTTGTCCTGGGAGAGAGGGTGAAGCAGGCGAGCGGCGAGGCAGACCCCAGGGAGGGCAGCAGCATTGGCCACAGGACTTGTGGGTCACTGCACAGGGTGCCAGGCAAGGGCTTGCCCTTCTCTGCAGCACTGATGGACCACTGGAGGAACATCCTCTTCTTTAATTAGTGATGCCCAGAAAATCAGAAAGAGCCCCTTCTTGCAAGAGGGGCTCTGGGTGGAAGAGAGATGGCTCGCAAGTTTTGCAATGGGACTAGAATGTCATGCCTGTTTGGTTTTTCTCTCTTTTTTTTTTTTTTTGCTTAATGTTTTTCCTGCTTCTTTTTCTATGAGGCCTCCATATCACAACCCAGAGAAAAACAATCTGAGGGGAGAAAACATTGCTTTGAGGAGTGGAACCCTTCGCTACTAATGCTTTGGCAAAAAAATAGGTAACAAGGCATGTAAGTGTCCTTTCTGGACCTGGTTTGAGCTCTGCAGGTCTTTCCTGCTGGAGCCAACTGGCGGTCCCATGGCAGAATAGGTCCAGAGTGGTCCTCAGGACAGGATCCATGGACACATCTCTGTTCCCCACTGCTTGAAACCGGCCAGGTGGGGTGCACCCCAGGGATGAAGGAGCAGCTTGCGGGTACTTTGTCGGGATGGGGGATGAAAAGCTGTGCTAACCAAGTGGTGTTTTGGTGGGTAAGCTCTGCCCGTGTGTGTGCTTGCTCACCATACAGCGCAACGACTCCGTGCTGCTAATTCAGACCTGTAGGCATTACTGCAATATAAACGGTGAATAATCATAATAATAATTAATAAACATGCTGAAACAAAAACGTTCTCCTCATTTAATTAATGTTGGTCTTCAACAGCTTTATCTTGGGGTGAGTGGCTACTTTGTTGGTGCTCTGCCTTCATGCCATACCCTGCCCACCATGGCTGGATGGACACGTCTCCTTGGTGCAAATGGGAAGGTCTCTTTTTTGCGCAAGCTCTGACCAAATGACTTTGAACCAGCATCTTGCAGACTGCCTTTCATCCAACACAAAGTCTGCAGGAACAGAAACAGCAGCTGGAGAAGCCCAGTAGTTTTTTTTATGAATGGAGTGAGGCTCAATCCAGGGACAAGTGCTGGAGACAGAGGAACACAAATGAAAAGCTTTTGGGCAAGCAAAAGAGGCTCAGAAAATAATGAATGGCTTGGAGAGAGGCTAGCAGTGCCCTGAAGCAATGGGCACATATTTTACACCATATATCATTCACCCAAGGAGCACAGTGTTGCAGGAGGGAATTGCAGCCTGAGCTTGGGCAGGTTTGAGAGCAGAGGGGGGTTACCTGAGGGCTGCAGAGCAGCCCAAGCATAAACCAGTCGTCGGCTGGCAATGTCCAAAAAACCTTCAGCTATAGCAAGAGATGCACAAGTATTAGGTGCGGAGTCCTCACCCCGAGGTCACCGTTGGGTTTGAGAGGCACCGAGCAGCCTGCAGGACCCGGGCAGAATGTCACTGCCCACTGGGCAGGTGAGGAGCCCCCATCCCATCAAGGTTACCCCCCATCCCATCCCACCACCCAGCCACCACACGGATGTATTCCCCACCAGGAACACTGCACTGGCCGTGCCCAACACTGTGTGGCCACCGGCCAAGCCAAATCAGGCTGCTGGAAGCACACAGTGAGCCCCAGCCTTGCTCACAGCTCCCATTATCGGGGGGCTGAAGGCTCAGCCCTTGACCCTCTGCAAGCAGATGGGGATGAAAAGCATCCCCGGCAGGAGCAGGGTGGCTGTTCGCCTTCCCTACGCTCTGACCTCTGCTGCTTTGAAGAAGAGCATCCGTAATCTTTACGAGGCCTTGGAGATAGGAGCGCTCCGCGCACACGCAAGCCATCTGCTCCCATTTTCCTCTGCTTTCCCACCAAATCCCTCCCTGCTGACCTGATCCAAGCTGAAGTCCTTGCCTTCGCAGTAAAGATTTATAGGTCTGTACCTGCCGACAGCACAGCCAGGTAAATTCAAGGTCCTGGGCACCTTCCAAAAGCAATTGGGGAGCAGGTGACGAGGGGGAGGGGAGCAGAGGGATGGCCATGCTCAGAGGTGAGGACAAACGGACGAGCGGGGACAGTGTCACCCTAATGCTTTGCGCCTCCAAGAAGTGCCCTGCTCTGCTGTGGGGCTTTGATGCAGACATATGGACAACACGGGTCAGAGTTGGCATCAGGATTTGGGCAAATGCGTAATTCCCAGGGCCGTGTTGCTGTCAGTGCAAAAAAGGATGTAAAACAGTCACAGTGTGCATTGTGGACGGCAAAATGGGGAATACAAGGGAAAACAGAGGGCTTGTGACACCTAGACATGGCCTGAACCACCTGGCAGGGTGGGCTCTAGATCCAAGCCGGACCCTGCGGTGGCCCCAGAGGGACTTCCCAGCAGAGCTCAGCCTGGGTCGGGCACGGGCAGCACGCAGATTTTGGGCTTGCCGAAACGGGGCCGGGAAGGGGGTGCTGGGGATCAGCGTGGGGCGGGCAGGCTGTGCCCTCTCGCTCCATCAAGATGCAGGAGATAGGGCTGCGGCTCGCGCGGGTGCACCAGGGATGCAAACATACATGCAGGCTCTTGCAGGCTCAGGCTTCCTGATGGGGATCTGCCGTCCTCCTGGTTTTTTTAATGAGAACTTCTTGTAATCACCCCTGTAAAACTCAGGGTGGGGAGCTGTTACTTATTAACGTCCGTTGTTTCCAGGGAGAATGCAACAGGGGACCTGCTGGAAGAATCAGCCTCAGATGGGCTGTAGCAAGCCATAGTGTGGCAGAGAGGTGTGCACACATGTGCATGCACACACACACCTGCACGCTCATCCTCTCGCTTGGTCTCAGATGCCATCGCCAACCCACGTCTGCCACCGTGTCCTGGGTTTTCTGCTGGTCCTTTAAGTTCTTTGCACCAGCCTGCAAAGCGGGAATGATAGCAGAGGTGCAAAAGTCCTTTCTGGTGATTAATGCATCATGTGTACAAAGAAGGTCTGTGGTGAACGGAGGCTGGAGCCGGGATTAATTGCATACCTTGAAGTGGAGAGATTTATGTAAGGAAACAGACTTGGCGGGCTGCCCCGCTCCGGGCTGTGTTTACCTGCCTGCGCCTCCACACCTGTCATGCTGCAGCAGCAAAATATTATTTAATAACATTTGAAGGGAGATCTTAATAGCTGGGCTCCCTCCCTACCTCACCCCACCTCCATTGGGTGCTGCAGTGAAGCTCGGCATCGCTTTTCCAGACGTTTTTGTGGGATCCGTGGTTGACCAGCCCATCGAGGTGCCCATGATCCTGGGGGTCTCGCCCAGCTGATTGTGCTCCAGCAATTGGAAATACCAGCCCATGGTGGTCTCCATGTGTGCCCATCCCTTAGGGTCTCCTGTCCCACCCAGCTCGTCCCACTGGAAGGTAAGCTGGAGAGCCTGGTGCAGTTCTCAGCCCAAAGCACTCAACCTGGTCTGCCAGGACTTTGCTCCAGGCAGTGTCAGAGCTCCTGGGCTCCATGCAGGAGCAACTGCATGTATTTATATATGAACAACACAGTTCCAAATGTTCATCGTGTCCATTCAAATAAGAGACAAATATTTGGTACAAGCCAGTTCAGAAATGCTTGAGGGCGTCTCTTGAAAAGGATTTGGATATTAATTGCAGTCCGTTTGTTAATTTGCCTGCTTATCAGTGAGGGACAAGACTGAATAAAGCCCCACGGGTCTCCAACGGGAGCACTTAGGGCTTTCTTTTTTATCGACAAATCCTCTTGGTGATTATAAGCAAATGAGTGCTAAGGACAGTTGGAGGGGGGAAAGCAGAAGTGCTTCCCACCTGCCAGAGCTTAATCTCTTCAACTAGAGCTTCCCTCCTGGGTGGAGACAACACCACGCACCAATTATCCTCAACATTTCCCCCCTGTCAGGAAGGTTCTGGAGCTTGACCTGTGTTTGGCATCTGCTTCTGCCCTTGGCTTTAAACAATGCAGGTCTTGAGTAGGCTGCACCTGAGACCCTGAGTCTGATTACACTACAGAATTGTGTTTTGTTTTTTTTTTTAATCTGTGGTCCCCTCATGGCAAGGCAGACCCCAGAGTAGACACAAGTCCCCACTGTCCTGCATGGATACCGATGTTTGCAAGGACATCAGTCTGGGTTCAACTATCAACCCCAAATATAAGCACTTGGCAGGGATCAGCAATCCTGCCTGAAGCCATATAAATGACATTGTAATCAATTAAGAAATCACTGCCGTCACTTCTGAAAAGCAAGGACTGTATTTTGTGCCTTGTTGGTACAGCACAGACAGGGTGTCCTGATACCACCCGAACACAAGCACAACCAGGGTGGAGACAAACAAAGCTCTCTCTCCCATGCTCATTGCCCCAAGGCTTGTCTCTTTCTCTTCTCAGACTGTATCTTTCCACTAACACAGACTGTCCCAAACCTGGTTCCTTTCTGCATTTTCAGAGGAAAACATTGTGGGTTTTTTGGTTTTGTTTTTTTGTTTTTTTTTAACTCTGCAGAACGAACCTCAAAGGAGCAATGGAGACCTCTCAATTTCCATATGAAAAGAACAGGAGGCTTGTTCTCCAGGGCCCCTGTGTGCATCTTGCTTCATTTCACAGATAACCTCAGCGGGGGGCTCCAGAGGGGGAAGGGTGGCCAGGGGGGACAAGGTTCCCCAGGGTTAATCGCAAACCGCCCGCAGCGTTCTTCGCAGGGGTGGCTGATTGATGGGCACCATTAATCACTGACCGGCGAGGCTGGAGGTGACGCGGGAGCTGCAGGGACAGGGAGAGGGTGCCAGGACAGGAACAGTGACACCCAGCCAGCACTGCTGGAAGCACCAAGAGCCTACGGAGAATGCATATCTTAGGGCATTTTTATGGGCATCCAAGTGTATCTCACCATGCAGGCAAAGGAGGCTGAAAGGAGCAGGTCTCTCCAGCCCTTGGAAATTCCCTCTGGCTCTCAGCAGGGAGGAAGGATTTGGGGTCCTGGCAGGGCTCGGGTCGAGGTGTCGGTGGGTTTGTCTCGCAGCCGTAAGGCAGTTAACAGTTTCCATCCTCTTCATGGGCTGAAATCCATCTGAGATGTTTGTAGGAACAATGAAGGCAGTAAAAGCCACCCAAGTGAGGTCAGGTGAGGACCTTATGCATTTACAGGCTGGATACCAGCTTGTGCATTTTCTATCATTTCTGACAGCTTGATACACTTTTTCTTTCATTCTGGTCCTAGCTGATGCTTGGACTTCTAGGCAGGCTCTGTAGCAATAAAATTTGCATCAGCATTAACTACCTGGATGCAAATGACAGTAAGGACTTGCAGCAGGGCTTGATGTGCTGCGATTTAACCTGCTGGGGTACAGGAGGAAGACGTGCTTTCCACTGCAGACATATAAGCCTTGCTCGGGTGGCCGTGCCAGCAAGTTTATGATGATGGGCTTGTTCTGGTGCCACTGCTTCCAACACGGGCTGCAGCGCAGCTCATGGCCACAGGAGTTGGTTACATTTTCAGCTTTTGCTCCTGCATTGTCAAACACAGAATGATTTGAATCCTATATGGCTGCTTGGACGCGGAAAGCATACTACCCAGCTTTCACTGGATGCATTTAGTGCCATTTAAAGACGCAGGCTTGATGGTCAGTGGATGAGGTTGTGGGCTTTTGTGGTTTGCTCTGGGTTGCAGATCAGGTACAGTGACCACCAGCTGTAAAGCAGGGTCCATTTCTGGTACTGCCTCAGCATTTCTACAGGCTTGATGCAAAGACCACTGAAAGCTATGTCAACATGCACTTCAGTGAACTTCAGGCTGAATACGTGCTATTTCAGAGGTGACTTCTTCAATGAGGGGAAGTGCTTCAGCCTCCATGAACACTCAGGTACATAGGGCAGGAGGTAACTCATCTACCTCTGACCACCTAAAACCAGCTACGACTGATGCATCTGCTCACCACGGACCCACCTACAGCTGTCAGGAGGAACGGGCATCACCCAGGGGCAGTTAATCCCATGTAAAATAGTCATCCTACAGCATGCAGAATGACCGCCTCTATCTTCATGGCCTATTAAAGTTGATGAGTAGTCAAATGACTAACTTAAAGTAGACACCACACTCCTAGATGGCCGAAGGGAAATGTTTGTGCTGGATTTTTATCATCTCCTGTCGCACCCAAGAGTGCCTCTTTCACCAGAGGTGGTTGACTTTGAGATGGAGTTCCTGCTTAGGGGGAAGAAATCATCAGAAAATGTGTCCTGCTTTGATTTTATGATATTTTTTCAGTAGCCAAGGCTGTCAGGTTTGTGGACACAGTCATTTTTTTTCCAGATGTCCACCTCTGATCCCTGGGTAGGGCTGTATAATGCAGGAATTATTCTGAATTAATTTACCCTATGTCGGTTACCTCCTCCCAGCAGCACTTCTTCCCTTCTCTTTGCTCCTGTCCAGGACTGCATTTTCTTTCACAACGAGGAACTTCTAGCTTTAAAAAAAAAAAAAAAAAAAAAGACATGAGATACAAGCCTCTGTTAAAGTGAGTGCCATCATTGCCAAATTTCTGTGGCGCTGGGCAATTACAGCATGGTGCACATGTTGTGGGAGTCTGTGGAAAGCTTCAGCTTCAACCTGCGCCTGCTGGCCTGGGTTAATCGACATCTTTTACCGTCGCCACTTCGTTTTTACTTCTGAACCTTATTCCTGTCTGACGAAATCTGCGTGTTCAACTAAATCAACAGGGACAAACGCGGGTTGGGCATCTCGGAGCAGGCGGCTTCTTTTTGTAAAAGGAGGTATGGTCCTTGGGCCTGGAAACATCTCTAAGTCAGGGTTGTTTTGCCATCCTGGGTGCATGTTTCAACGGCAACATTATTGTAAAACAGCTTTGTGTTTACTTTGTGTACAGAAAAGATAAAATCAGCATTTATATGCAAACATGAACCAACAAGGAATTTCAAAATCCTGCCATTTCACTCCTCTGAGAAGGAGAGCCAGGGTTATTGTGTAACCAGAAACATCTGAAAGCAGGGGATTTTCTGGGTCTAAATTCAATTTAGATTATAAGAGGCTAATTTAGGATCTGACTGTATCACCTTGGGCAGCCAAAATAGGATTTGAAACACGGGGAGACAAGGACTTCGGGTTGGAGAGGTCTCTGTTTTGGACAACCCGGTACATCAAGCATGCAGAATGAGGGCTTTCACAGGGATTTCATAGTTTAAGGGCCGTATCGTGCCTCTGTGCTTTCGGGATTGCTCAGGGACACATGCGGGGCTTGGTGGAAAGGCGCTGAGGACCTTCCCTCCCAGCCCATGTTGGTTTTTATGTCTTCTCAGGCCACTCTGTTACAAAGGAGTAAAAAACGTTGTGCTGGACAGCAAGGAAGGTGCCAGCAGGGCCGGAGCTGCTGTACTACGTGC
Organism: Chauna torquata; assembly: GCA_013399475.1. Lineage (NCBI taxonomy): Eukaryota > Metazoa > Chordata > Aves > Anseriformes > Anhimidae > Chauna > Chauna torquata. The sequence continues at coordinate 44,949 of VXAL01010018.1, forward strand.
AGCTGCAGGGAGATTTTTCCAAACAAATGTTCCAAAGTTTTCTGAAAGAAAATACCTACTGTAAAAACTTCAGAGTGCAGGTGCTTTTTAGGATTTTTCCCCCAGGAAACATCCCCAGTGCAGGCTACAGCTGGATGTTTGCTCCTCACAGGTCCATGTGCCCACGTGAGTGCCCTCTGCCACCCCAGCCCCAAACCTGCCCCTGCATCCTCTGCAGGGGTGGCTGCAAGTGGCATTCATACAAGGTGGAAAAGCAGCCGTGGTCTCTTTTGGGGCCAAACATGCAAAATCTCTCTGCATCCCTACCCCCAGCTTGCTGTGGGACATTGAGCAGGTTGATCCACCCCTGAGCACATGCCACCCTCTTATAATGTCCCCATGCTCGTGTCCCCGGTGCCATCACTGCATCAGTGGGGCAGGTGGGGGGGCAAAAAGGGACATCTGCCCCACAGCCACCCCCTCCCCATGGGCACGCTCTCTCCCCTTGCCCCGCTCCCCGTCAGGTTTATTTGCTTTGGGCCTCGGGGATAAATGAGAGTAAGGAGGTAGGAAAGGTCACCTTGGTGATCACAAAAGGGGACATTGTGCCTTCAGGGAGGAGGTGGAAAGGCCCTGGGGGCACAGGGGCACTCTGATGTGGTTTGGATGAAAGAAGGGATGGGGGGAAGAGGGGAGGGGACAACACCAAAACCCAAAAGGCAACAAAACCCCTCGCCACTGGGACACAAGTCAGGAAGGTCCCTTTGTTTAGATGGGTAGAGCCCAGCACAGTGCACAGCTGCTGGGGGCCACTCTGCCCCTGTCCCAACCCTCCCCGCCTCTCACTTTCTTCCCTTTTTTCCATTTTCTTTCTTCACTCTCCTAGCTCTGCCTCCCACTTCCATCTTTTTTTCCGAGAAAGTGGGGTGATATACCATGCAACGTTAATATAAAGGCAGGAGGAAGGAAGACTAAAGGCAGCAGCAGAGGAAAACGGCCCTCGGAGGGGGCAAGGGGATGCTTAGGGCTGTTACACCAGATGGATCCCATCCCTGTGCGCTGCTTTAGGAGTATAAATCCGGAGCATTCAAGCTACCCGCATGGCTGGAGTATTTTGGGGACAAGCATCCCCATGCATCCGCACTGCACCTCCACAGATGACCCCAGATGCTCCCATGGGGTTTGCTGGGGGAATTTCTTGCCATGGGGGAGGCTGCAACACTGGAGTCCATTACACCATGCAACTCCTGGCTTGAACCTCCTTGATGTTTCTAGCCCCTCAGTAAGGAATAAGGTCCAAAGTCCTAATACCTCAAGTCACAGAGTTATAGAATCATCACAGAATCGTAGAATCATCTAGCTTGGCAATGACCTTCAAGACCATTAGGCCCAGCCATCAACCTGACTTACCAAGTCCCATCGCTAAACCATGTCCCTTCGTGCCACAAGTCAAGACACGAAGAAAGCGAACAAAACCCAAGCCCTACCAGGCACTTTATTTCTTCTCACCTGATGGTTCGTAGCTGGCCACCTGACTTTTTCCCAACACAATCTTGCTGGTACTTTGCTAAGACAAAGGCAGATCCCTGTTTTTTTCCAGCTGCTCAGATGTCGTCACTGTACTCACAATGCTATAATTTAGGGATCAGATGTATAGTGGCACCTTGAGGGAGCAGTTGTAGTAGTAAGCCAAAGTAATTAGTTTACGAGTACCCCATCAGCTGAAGTGGTCCCTGCAGCTGAATCACCTCATCTTGCTGGGCTGGAAGAGCACGAGGATGCGCTTATGCGTCGTACCTGATGCAGAACAGGTTGGAGCCATTGGGCATCTGCTCAAAGGAGCCAAGAAAAAAATTGTTTGGGGTTAAGGAGACAAATGGAGACGCTTCAAAATTTCCCCCAGACTGAAATTTTAAAATAAGTTGACCCAAAGCAGAACATTTGCTTCAGCAGACTGACTGCTGTGCATTGCAACCATGCAGAACTTTAGAGCTTTCAAGAAAATGTTTAACTCTTTGGAATTAAAAGTTGTTCCACTTGAAAAACTCTCAGAATGGATCATTTTTTAATTCTGCACTTACAAAATATTTCTTAGTCACTGCATCTGCCTTTATAAAAAAAAAAAAAAAAACCTACATGGAAAAAGTCTCCATTCAGACAATAAATTGTCAGGGGAAAGCAAGCAGCAACAAATTCCCCACTTAGTTTATTTTCAATAAATAACTTAATCAGCTGTGGCAAACTAATAGTTTCCATAATGCTCAGCTCAGAACTTAGCTGGAAGTTCATTACTGGTTATTGTATGACATACAGTGATGCTACTGGTGGAGGGACGCAACAACACAATGGTGATGCTGCTTCATCAAGTGAAGGCTGACAGTGGTGAGAAGTCAGGCTGAGAAGGCAGCAGGGGGTTGTTCAGCTCACTTGCGAGGAACAGTCCCCATTCCTAGCTCCCAAAAGGCAGCAAAAGCAAGTAACTCACAGGCAGTGTCCCACACCAAGTCCATCTCCTCTCCTAGTACCCCAGAAGCCACCAAGGATCCTGTCCACAGAGCTCAGCCCAACCACCCATGGGATGGGCAAGATATAGACACCAGCCTTGCTTTCGCCATCTGGTTTTACTGCCCAGAGGTGGGTCATCACGATTTCTGCTGGACCAGAAAGAGTATTTAGAAGATTTGGTCCCTTTAACTAGTTGTGTGATTCTCTCTAATGGCACGACTTGCCTGCCGGCAACCATGAGCTCTCTTCAGCATCATAAACAGAGTCATGTTCAGCTTACACCACGTCTGAACTTGGCTTAGGTGCTATTTTTTCTGCCAGTACATTGCTGTTTTCAACTCCAGTCAGCACTGGTTTGAAGTTATTAGTGTCTAGTGGTTGGGGTTTTTTTGGTGGTGTATGCATCCTAAATGAGCCTTGTGGTCTCCCCACTTCAAAAGCCTCTCTGCTCTCACCCCTGTTTACTGGCTGTCCTGCAGAAAGACCAAAGACTGAAGGGTATAAACTATCTCAGTGGTGTCCTAGATCTGTGCAGCACGTGGGGATGCAGCATGTGGGACAGTGATCTGGGATGCTGGAGAGGGTTTTGGGGGGAATCAGGCAAGGAGATGGCGCAGAGCAGTGCTAGGGTGCACCCACCCTCGCCTCCACTCAAATCAAACCCAAATGCAGGGTGTACTGCAAATTTCAAGTTGCCTGAAGCACGTTTCACCCTCTCCATTGCCCACTTTGCTCTGGTGCCAAGTGTGTTCTGGGCAAGAAGCAGCAGGGACAGGGACCAGCACAGAGCCCCTTCAGCAGGGAATTGCACACAGGTGCTTCACCACGGGAAGCAGATGCTTCCACTCACACCAGTTAGCTTCCATTAAATATAAGCAAGCCCTTGCTAGCCTCAGGCTAGTGATGGGGGCTGCAGGAAGGTCTCTGTGTGGGCTGTGCAGGTAAGAGAATGATTGTATTTGCTTATTCTTCTACACTGGATTTTATTTGTTTAGTGGGTTTCACTTGTTCTTTGCATGCATAGTTCTGCTAAAAGAACTGGGGCTCCTTTGTGAAGTCTTGGAGGAATTGTGTGTATGAAACTGGGAAATGGAGAGAAAGGGAAAACGTTTGTGTTGCGACACTTCCTCCTAGTATTTAATATCTTGACAAAACTCATCTTTTTAAAATAAAAAAGTGTTTTGCTCTGAAGAAAGATACTTGCTGTGTTGTAAGTGTCAATGTTTCACTTACAAATTGGTCATTCTTTTGGCAGTGGCTTTAACAGAAAATTCCCCTTGGGGCTATGTGACTCTATGTTAGTTTTTCTTCCCCTTTACAAAAAAAAAGTCAACTTAAAAAGCAAGCCCAATTTGCTGGGTCTGGAGACTGGGTAGCTATTGTACTGTAGGTTTGAAGTGGTGAGACTGAGGCCAGGAGATGAAAGGAGATGAAGAGAGGAGAGAGGAGAGAGGTGAGGCTTCTCCAGCAGCAAGGAGGATATTCGCAGGTCAAAGCTTAAAGCACTGCCCCGGTTCCTGCAGCCAAACACTTTGTGTTACCAGAAGTTTCTCCTTTTCTACTGCTTATGCCTCTGATCTTACTAATGTCTACCCACAAAAAGTACTTACAGGGTTGAGGGTCAAACACTTTCTTTCCTGGTGTCTGCATGCTATGTTGAAGGAAGATCTGACCAAAGTCAGCAGGGATATCCTAAGACTTAAGGTCACTTCTGTGATTATCACTCTAATTTAACGCACTGTACCTGCCTCTGTGACCATTTCCTCTTGCATCTGTTTCTCTTTTCATTTCCATGTTTCTCTATGTGACTGTTTCTCCTCTGTAGTTGAACAACACTGATACCTTGGGCAGATATTAAAAGTCTGCCTTGGGTTCTTCCTGCTCACCAGTGCTGGTGGTGGAGCCCACCAGCTGCCTGGGGTTTCTCTGAGGAGCTCTCTCCTGCCTCACCTGTAGCCCAGCCATGCCAGGACTTGTGTGGGCCACTTCACTGGTGGCTGTGCCCTGGGACAAGGGGTGACTACAGGAGCTGAGGGGCCATGCAGCGCTCTGCAGAAAAGGAGGATTTAATGAATGACCTCTGGTTGGCTTGTAGGCTCTCAGGAATGGATGAGAATATCTACTTTAAGTACAGCAGCAGTGTTAATCCCTGGTGATGGTTTTTGCCTCACTTACCCTAGCTAAGCTAATGGCACTGTTCTCCTTCTACTCCCCCCTCTCTTGATGGTCACAGCAGGAGCAAAGTGGTCCCTCTAGAAAGCACCTGGTTTTCTGTTCTTGTGCTTGCATTTCAGTGCTGACTACAACTTCTCCCTTTATTATGGGAAAACAATAGCTGGAAGAAGTTACTTCTATATAATAGAGACTGAGCACTGGTAAGTGCAAAACCTCTGTCCTTAGACTCGAGTACGGGAGCAGCAACTTTTCCAAAGAGCAAGCTCCAGGGACCTGCTTGAGCTGACCTGCAGAGAGGTCCCAGGGGATGCTCTGATAGCACCCGACAGAGCTTTTCCATTCATGTGAGCTGCTGAGAAGGAGCCACATGTTCATGGTGTCCCCGGAAGCTGCCATTTATTATCCTGCATGAAAGCCTCTTGAGGGCTGCCTTTTCCACAAGGGTGTAACATCAACTCTAGGTGACAGCTGATGCTGCTTTAATATTGTTAGTCCTATCAATCCCAGATACACTTTTGGCTACTGCTTCCCTGATGGTAGCTTCAGGGAAGAAAACCGAGCCCTTTTTGGCTGATGCCCAAGGTGGTAAAGCCAGGCCAGCTCTGCCTGCTGACTGTTTGAGGGGCTGCCTTTCTCTCTTACCTAAGCACACTCCCAGCCTCCTGGCCTGCATCCAATCCAGATAAATGACTGAAAATGGTAACTGCTACCCAGCTATCCTGTGCCCTGCATGAAAAGAGTGGAATGACCTCGGAACTAGTCCTAGCACACCGGCGTCTGCCCGCAAACTGTGGCGAGTGTAAAAGCCTTGGTACGCAGACCAAAGGCTGAAAAGACAAGTATCTTCCTGGAGGCTGCTCCCTGCAGACGGGAGGGGAGGAGGCAGCAAGCTGATACACAAAGCTTGTCTCGTTGCCTGTCATGCTTGCTCTGCAGCAAGACCTTTGAGGTGTTAATGAAAAAGTTGTTATGAACTGAACCCAGCTGTTGGCCAATCTCTACAGGAGGAGCTGTGGTAGCCCTTGTGTTTGCTGGTGGTACCATGAGGTGGTAGGAGCATGGGAAGGCATTGCTGGTCCTTCCTGCAGGGATGGCCATCCTGCTGCACAGGATATGCCCCCATCCCAGCACTTTCCATTGTGCACAAGTCTTCAAGCAGCCTGTGGTAGCCCTTTCCTATGAAATTACTTATTTAAAATAACACGTGCAGACATTTGGAAGAAGGGTGGCCACGGAGCTGAACCTCAGGCTGCCCATGAGGAGGGTAACAGCATCATTTAAGCACTGCGGTGAAATAAAGCATGGTTCACTGCAAGAAACTAGCTTAATGTGTGCTAGGCTTTGTGTGCTCTGGGTAGCAAGTAAAGCTTCAGCCTGAGCAACTCAAAGTCCTAATGGAAAGGAAGGTGACTGAAAACTGAAGGGTTATTTCAGCCTGGGGAAGGGGCTGCTAATCCTGACACTGTCCTGCAACTTGTTTCTGCTTCGTTAGGTGTTTCTGATGTGGGCAGTGCTGGGTGGGAAAATAGGAAGGTTGAGCAGTTTTGGTGGTACTAGAGATGGGCTGGGGGCAGGTTAGCAAGTCAATTATAAATGTTAAAGACAGCACTGAGAAGGCTAGCAGCTGCCCAAGTGAAAACAGTGGGCTGCAGATCTGAATAATTGGAGCCTATGAGCAAACTCTTCAGATCTGGCTTCCTCACTGTTTTTGTGTATGTGACTGTCGGTGGATGTAAACATGAGGCTTACAGAAGTGTTTTGTAGCTGCGCATTGACAAGCCTGGGCCTCCTGGTGACCCTGGCTTGCTGTTGCCTATTTTTCCTTAATTATCAGGATTCCTCAGCGTAATTCTTCTGACTCTCCTGCAGCTCTGTCACTTAGGGCTGGGTTTGTCTTCCTTAGAGTTTCCATTTCAGGCACTGAATTCCTAGTTAAATCTCTGAAGTGAAATGATGTGCTGGTTGGAGATGTTCCCTATCCCTGACCCACATGTTTTGGGTAGCTGCTTTGGCTAGCAGCCCCAGTTGAAGGCACTACTCTGGGCACCAGAGGTCTCACCATGGCATAGAGGTGGCTCCTCTGGGCAGGGGACACATCTGGTGTTACTTGACGCTTACAGGTGACTTTCATGGTCAGAGGGCTTTCATCTTCAAGTCTTTACTCTGGCAGCTGCTTACATATATGGAGTGGAGAGGCCTAGGGGTGCATCTTTGGGGTCAGAAATCTTCTCGGCTTGATCCGAATGGCTTTTGGGTGGCTGCAGCTGAAGATAACCACAGAGAGCAGGGCTGGCTAAAAATGCCTGCTGTCTCTGCAACTGTTGGAGAACCTATCCTGCATCCTCCACAGTGCTCTTTAAAAAGGACAGAATGATTAAATACCCTCCTTTCTGGTGCAGTGTTTTTAGCAGCTTGATCTGAGAATCTGTTAGTGAGTTGCAGTCACTGTGGCTGAGGACAGAAGTCCCTCTGTCTATCTCCTGCTTCCAAAGCAGGGATAGGTCCTTCTCCCACCACCCTTCCTCCTTCCTTCCCTTCAGGCATTGGGAAAACTCATGACCACCTTGTTATTCTTCCCAAGTAAACCACATACTCCTGATTTCCCTCTACTTAATTTCTACTGAAATGATGGCTGACAGCATTCAAGTAGTTTGTGATGCTGACTGAGCTCTTTTTAATTTTCTCCTAATATTGCTGAAGTGGAAACTGTTCATGGCTAATTTCTTGCCAGTACTGTTGTTGCTGCTGTAATGTTGCTGCAACAGTATCTTGGGTGATCTGATGAACCTAGTAATGATGCTGGGAGTGACTTGACTTAGAGCCAAATATTGCTTTTGGAAATACTAAAATGATCGGTGCTCCTAAAGAAGGAAAACAAACACCCTGCCAAGCCATAGTAAAACTGTCTAAACAAATGCCATTCTCCATTCTGCTGTAGTGGGACACTTGTTAAGGTAAACACAGCAGCCCTGCTTTCTAAATCCATTGGAGAAGATGGTAAGCTGTAGTAGGCTGAGAATAAGCATGTGGGGATCTGCATGGGGTTGATGGTTGGACTTGATGATCTTGAAGGTCTTTTCCAGCCTAAATGATCCTATGCCTGACTGAAATTTTAGAGATCCTCTGTGAGGATGGAGCCCTTAAGCCAACACCAGGGAAAGGTCGCTTGTCATCCCCCAGCCCTATGAGGTGCTCCAAGTATAGCAGATCCCTTAAATCCAGGTCAGCTCTCAGCCTCTGCTCCTGCCCCTGGGGCTGTTGGAGAGTCACACAGGGCAGAACCTCTGGAAGCTGTTTATTGAGCACTTCAATTACAAGGGATCGTTTAGTAGAGCAACCTTGATTAGGGAATGAATTTGAGGCACAATAGCTATTCCTCAGTACAGCCCTTTGCCTGCAGGCTCCTAAATGCTACCTTGCTGTTAGGGCCTGCATCTTCGCATGGGTTTCTTGCTCTTGAGATGGAATCATGATGTGGAATACATTTATAGATCCAGATCACAAAGCCCCCATTGTAATTATTGACTTTAGGGCTGCTGAGTGACCATACACCTCAAAAATTGGCGGGGGGGGGGGGTTGTACCTTTCCTTTATTTAAGCAACAGAGGTTATACACAGTCCCTGCAAAGTATGTTAATTTTAATAACCCATTCTGGCTTGTCTTCACTCAGCAAATTCTACAAGCCAGCCCATTTTGCTCCATTCAACTAACAGCATTCACTAGATCTGTTTAATGGAAGCAACAGCCTCTGCCATAGGTTTCCATGCCATTGTTGCTGTATTTTGGTTCACAGCAACCTCTTTACTTCTGGCTTGCCTCCACTGAAGCAGGTCTTCAGCATGAGCCCTGAAGCAATGGACAGAGCTTAGGAGTCTCCAGCACAGCCTGCAGCACCTTCTGCATGCCCAGGAGAGGAGTTACCAGTCCTCAAGCCACCTTGCTGCTCTCCTACACACCTGCTTCTCCCCTATGCCTAATCTTTGCAAAACTTGCAACAATACATGCAGCTGTGTTCAAAATCTTGAAGGAGGGCTGGAAGCCTGGAGGCTATGCTGGTGTGCTCCTCATTCCCTACTGCATATGACTTGTGGCCTTCGGAGCTGCTATCTGTCCCCCAGTCCCTGAGGCAGAAGTCACCTTAGGCACATCTGGCAAATACATGCAACTTGCAGCCCAGGAACCATTTATAAATAGATTTTATTTATAAAGTCAATTTACATAAAATATGATACTCTTTTTTTTTAAAAAACTGCATATGTACAACTTAAGAAATCCTAGCAAGTGCATACAAAAATGCCTTCAACACATTTAAAAAAAATCTTCAGTTTTCAGAGAAGTGAACCTTCACACCAGGCAGACTCAGACACCATGGTAAAACACAACATAACTTTACAGTCCTTTACTAAAGTGTTTGGAGGAAGAAAAAAAAAAAGCCTTTTATCTAAACTGTGTATGTTCCCAAAACATTCTAGCTGGCAGTGTTCAAGAATGAGGGAATAGGACTTGCTAAAAATAGAGCCATCTCATTCCTTTTCCCTAAGGTTTCTTGTACAAAAATAAGTCTTCATACACCACTGTTCCCATAGGCAGTTCAAGTTGAATATAAAATAGAATCTGACATTATAAAAAATTCCCTCCCCCTCCAGAAACAAGGAAGCATCGAGGGTTTATTTTTTTTACCACCCCTCCTGAACACCGATGGAAAGCAGCTGCAAGGGGATGCGTGGTCACTCAGGCCTCCTCTGTGGAGCGGGCGAGAACCTTTTCCATCCGGCTGCCCCGGAGCAGGTAGCAGGGCTGTTAGCATCATTGCACTTTAGCTGGGTGAGCCTTGGAGCCCGGGGAGGAAAGCAGCCAGGGGGGCCCCACGACGGGGGGGGGGGGGAGGATTTGGGGAATTGGGATTTTTTTTTTAAGGGTGTGATGCTGGCTGCTGCGGAAGACCGCGGGCACTGAGGTACGGCTGCGGAGAGATTGCAAAAGCCCCGTTGGCACCCGCCCCGCTCCCCGGAGGGCCGGGGCGAAGCGGGCACCCCCCGAATCCCACTCACCTCCCACCGGCTCAGCAGCTCCCGAGCCAGCTGGTGAAATCCAGCAGCTCCCGCTCCTCGGGGCTCAGCGCCGCGTCGTAGCCGCTCTCCTCGGAGGAGCAGGGCGAG
>VXAL01010019.1:618-56279 GCA_013399475.1 Chauna torquata
AGTAATAATATTTTAATTTATGCGGGGGGGGGGATCCAAGTTGAGCCTTTTAAGGTGCTTCAGTGATAAAACTGATCCCAAGCAGGGAGATCTCCTGTATATATGACAGCAGGTGGTAGGGCCTCTGTAATACCGTATGTACCAACAAATACACTGTTCGTGATAGTTTATAGAAGATGGAAGGACTATTATATAAAGGAATAAAGGATCTGCAGTAGTCTCAGTAGTTGAATAACCCGATGACAGAATTACTGACAGCAACAATCTTAAGGTGTGCTCTGAAGGAATGTTTTTGGATCTACTTTTGAGATGTAGAAGAAACATTCTTAAAGGCATTTATGTAGCAACATTGCAGATTTCATACTTTACCCCCTTATGTTTGAAGACTTCTCAGTGATAAGTGGTTGATAGGATTGCAAACTGATTGACACCCAATAGATGACTGGGATAATAGCATTACCAAAATGCACATGACAAAATGCAATTGGTCATTCAGAGAATTCCTTATACATTTACAAAGTAGCAGGTTTTTGGAGTCACCTAGCACATCTAAAAAGCTCCCTCCCTTCCAACCACTATTTCTAAGATTATATAAACTATAGCCCTTTCTTCATAATAAAGTGATCTTGTAAAAGGTTCTTTGACAACTAAAGTAGGTCTGTTGTGATAGGATTAGGAAAGAGTAAAGATCTTTTTATGTGAAGGAGAACGAATGTTGCTCATCTTTCCTGTTCAAACAAACAAAAAAGTAAGAAAGTAGACTTTAAAAGAACTGTTAAATGGGAACAAAAATCCCAATCCACCTGCATTTTCTTTCCTATGCTATGTGATTACTTTGTGTATTGTTTAATGTGGATCACAGTGTTTGGGTATAGAGAACTCATTTGGGATGTTTGGAAAGTGGCACATTCATATGTCATTTTTCTCTGAATTAAAAAAAAAAAAAAAAGGCCAGTTCTTAATGACAAACATATAAAAGATTTAAGTTTATGCAAAGGATGAGTGCTCTGAAAAAATTAATTCATGTCCTAGAAAGGGGTGAAATGCCACTAGGTGGTGAGAGAGAGCTTATTAGGAGAGCCTGAGTGTATTGAGAAGTATTTGTCCTTATCTTACTAGCCGTATGCTGGGCTGGCAATTATCCCGCTTTTATAACTGAATTAATATCGGAGTTCTGAATTAGTCTGAATGGGGTTTTGATGGAAATGTTAATGATTATGGACTCCAGATTACTTAATGCCAGATATTTTCTTACTTTTGTTGTAAAAATAGAACTCTTAAAACTTTGAGGATGAAATTAGTACCCAGTAGTTTGGAACCATGTTGTTAGTCTGTGAAAATCTACTGAAAGCCTTTGTCTTTTCTTTTTTCTCCTGAAATCCTTGCTTTTCATACAGTTGTTGTGCCCTCGTTCCTGGTATGTGGTTGAGCAGAAGTAGGTGGCTAGTGCTCACTTGGTTGACATTTGCAAGTCTACGTTGCCCATTTGTTTTGCCTCCTGAAAGAGGAGAATGCTTGCCAATGACTGTCCCTCCTTTTCCCTTCTTTGGTACATTTGTTAGCTATACCTGTTCCAGACCTGCATAGTACAAACAGTTCAGACTCTGCTACAAAGCTGTGAATCAGGTACTTCCCTCTGTCCTCCAAGCTGTTCTTCTCTGCTGATAGTCCATACTCAGTGATTCAATGAAATTGGTATTCATCCTTTATCTGTACCAGATTATCCTACCAAGAGTATGGCAAAACTATGTCCATCTATAATCTGGTTGGAATCAGTCAACTGGCTGCAGTGACACTGTTCACCATTGACAGGGTTGTGATTTCAGTAACTATGCTGTAAAATAGGCTGTAACTCTGTCTCAGTAGGAATTTTGCCAGTGCACAGATGCAAGTGTGCATTTATGAATATGGGCCAGATACGAAAATCATTCTGGTATGTCTTGCATTACCTTTTCTGTAAACTTCCTGTTGAACAACCTTTCAAATTTTCCCTGTAAAACTTTTGATTTCGGTAACTGTCAGAGTCCAAGGAAAAATTTTCTTCAAAGCACAGACTTTGAGGGTGCTCTTCTGTCTGAAGAGATTCATTGTAATTCTATGCAGTGTAAAAACTAATGCCTACAGTGTCATTCGTTCTGAGAATGCATATTTTTCACATAATAGACAAGGTGAAGAAGAATTTAAGAAAAAGTATTTCCAGTGACACATTTTCAAAGAAATACTGATTAAAAGCATAATTTTTGTAATTAAGATTACTTCTGCTTCTTGCAATACCTACTGGTTTAAATTTACAATTTTAATTGGATATTTACAAAAGCTTTTCAGAGTGACCTTAATGTGAAAATTTTCAATCTCTTTTAGGGTATTCTTGGTACGTGATAGCCAAAGTAACCCCAAAACATTTGTATTGTCATTGAGTCATGGATTAAAAATAAAGCATTTTCAAATTGTACCAGTAAGTAAAATTTTCAATTTACATATACAGTTGTAAACCAATACAATCAAATAATTGTGGTAGTTTTTTTTCCATTTTGCTTCTATATAGACAATAGTAAACATAATACCTGTATCACTAAGAATTGTAAATATTCTAGAGTTGAACATTTTTGAGCTTTGCTGTTTGATTTCTAATAAACCTTGACAAGTACTATGTAATGCTATATTTTGGTTTACCTAAAAAGTGTCTTGGAAAAATGCATAAATCTATTTGAACTGGACTAGAAGCAACCACGATGGCATGAAAATTGTATTTTAATAAAGGTCATATTGTCTTTTCTTTTTAGTCATCCATTTAGGTGGACTGCCTGTGACCTGTGTGTGTACATGTATGTATGCGTATTGCTCACTCATCTGTTCAGGATAGTTTCTCATTTTTATTTGGGGTCAAACATTTTTTTTAATTGCCTCTTTTCATGATTCGTGTTATTGTGGTATATTCACATCCATGTCTTCTTCAGGGAGACAATTTTAACGAAAAATTGGTATGCTTATTTAGTCCACTTACTTACAGGTAAGCTGAAATTTCCTAAATTGAAGTCATATTTCCATCAGATTTCATTGATGATGTCATCCAATTCTCCTGTCAGAAAGGCCAGCTTTCCCCATCCTTTCCACTCCCTCCAGAGGAGTTTTATTCAGTTTTCTCTACTGACTGCTTCTGTTGAGATGAGAAACACTTTAGCATTATCTATTTTAGCCACAGATGCTTGACATAATTGAGAATACCTGTAGCTTTTTCTTCTGTATTGGCAAGAACCTTTCTTCCAGGCAAAATAACACTCTATTCTCCATGTTTCTTCCTACTGAAATTTCTAGGAGATTCTGCTGTTTCTCAGTAGAAACAAGTGTGGTAGATTTTTTTTTTTTCTCTCCTCCTGATCTGGTGGTCCCATATGATCATTCACAGAATTTCTCTGTGACTTATGTAGGGCTTGTACCTGATATCCACCCCTGAAAACTTTCTTGTAGGATAAGACCGAAGCAGCATTTGGAAAGAGAAAAGGAGGGAATCAATGTTAGATAAAAAGAATTGCCTGGGATTTTTAGTGCATTAATTACAAACAATGCAGGAGGCCTTCATCCAAAAGTGATAGCTATGCCCTGGTTCCTATGTGAGCTTCAGCATATACTCTGTGGTCAGAATCCCAGGTTTAAGATCTCTGTGTTTCTGTTGACTATAGTCACTTCTAATATTTACTTTGGGATAACTGTTGTGTGGTTTAGAAACCCTTCTGAACTCTGTACAAACACAGTATGACTCTACTTTATTGGGATGTCATTTAACTCTGAAATTCAAGAGACCACTTTTTCTTATCAGGAAACAGACCCTGTTTTCTCTAAGAGCAGATGTGGCAGGAAGCTACAGTTGTCTTCAGTTTGTTATGACCTGGATGATTCTCTTCCCTTCAAAAAAAATAATTAAAAAAAAAGTGGTCAATTCTAGTGTTCTTCTGCAGATCTAAGCAGTGCATTTGAGGAATTAATTATACACATGCGTGCTAAAATTTCGCTCTCCTGTTGTAGGATCTGTGGAGGAACAGGGAATCTGTTTTGACAGATTGTCTACAGATATGGGTTGACTTCTCTGTGCTGATGGTCTGGAAGACTTGTATCACTTTGGTGCAAAAACTGTCTTATTTGAAGGAAAATTTTTTGATTGTTTTTTAAAGCGATTTATCCCATGCTAGTTACCAGAAAAAATAAATCTGCAATGAGAACAACTTAATCCAGAGAGAGAGGATGTGAGTATGGAAACTGTTAGTTCCCCAGACATAGGCGTGTTTCAATTCCAGTCCCCCTCATGCCATATCCAATACCCTGACTTACTGCTTGCTTGGTTTTTACTAGAACAATACTCTTTAAGGAGTTCAGAAAAATATTTTTGAGGAGGAAAAATAAAAATTGCCTCTAGTTGTTGCTGATCTTCTAGATTAAGTTATTTTCTAAGTAGCAAGACTTCTTGTGCTACTGCAGAAAGTTGGTAGCTTATTAGTTGGATAACAAGGTTACCTTTCGGAACTTCAGGTCTTACTGTTCTTCCAAACTCTTGCCTTTTTTCCATCCATTGGGAAGGGAAGATAAACTTTCCTACTCAATGTTAACAAAGAAATAGCATTCTGGAGGTGTTATAACAAGTTAAAAAAAACCTCATGCAGTCTCTAAATGAATTCTTTTTTCCCTTACATTTTAGCATACTTCAGGTTTAAAATGTCCCAGACAGGGCGTACATTCTGCTAGTTCAAGTTTCCCCTACATTAACGCTTGCATCATGTTAATATTGGTAACATGCAACAGGCATTGCAGGTGGGTGGCAGGAAATTGATTGTAAAAAGTTGGAAAGAGAATCTTCCCAAATTTACATTTGAGATCCCATACTGTGAAAATTAGAGAACTTGATATCTTAAATGTATTCTTCAGTTTTAATACTCTAAACTGATACAGATTAATTTCATTGTAGTCAGTCCTGAAATTAGCTATTCTGTAGTCCTTGTGAAGGAAGAATAATTCATATACATCTGTTTCTGGGACTAACCTTTTCTAATAAATGCTCTCTCATTGCAGCCTTTCTAGTTTGCAGAAGACGTTAGGTTCCTGGGCAACATAACTTCAGTATGAGCTTTTACTTTGCAAAATACTGATTGCTTTCTTCAGAGAATTAGCAATCTGTCTGGTATTCACTTCAAGGTTTGGGGATAACTTGGAGAGGGGGGAAAAAAAAAAGCCTAAAAATGATGTCCTGGTCAATAGACATCTGAAATCTCAAGTATTCCTTGTCTTCAGTGTGTTGGCAGGAAAATTGCATGCATAAGGAAAGTTCAATGGATGATACTCCATTTTCTGGTTTTGGCTGGAAACACATTGAGAAAGCATATAGTCAGCAGTACAATTGTGCAAGAGCTAACGTTCAGTAACCTAGAATAGGGAAATATAAATTTAAAATTTTCAAGCTTCTGAAAGTCAGCAGTAATCTTTCAAGGTGTATTTTGCAGTTTCTTCTTCCTCTCCTGAATGTATGTTAGCACATGCATTGGGAGCAGCAGCAGTTCTTTCTCCTACACAAAGACTGTATTATGACATATCAAGCACGTTACTTTTGTGATGGGCAGTTTCTTGTATTGCAAGTTTCATCCAGTACACCAATCCACTAGTGTCTAGCCACATTGCATCTTACAAAATAAGCGATGCAAAATGTAAAAGTTATACAGAATTCTGAAGGGCACGAAGGTTGCAATCTATGAGTAAGTTGAAACTTAGTTGTTTATTGTCACTTTGTAAAGACTCCATGTTTATATTAACTTCAGCTATCATTCCAAAGCAAAGGCATAAAATAATATTGTCAGTGTAAAAAGAATATTCTGATACTTTATTAAACTATTATTTCCTTTTAGGCATGTACCTATCTTAGAGGGGAAGTTACAGAATACATTTTTTTTGTTTATTTTCAATCTTTTTTTGAATGATACTTTATTTTTCCTTCTCTCCATAGTCATAAGATTATGAATACCTTGGTTTACAAGAAGACTTCTCAAACAAGTATTTTAATCATGAAGAAATACCATATCAAAAGAGGATTTTATTCTGTCTTGTTTTTCCATTTTTACAGTTGGAAGATGATGGGAAGCTATTCTTTACCCTTGATGATGGTCATACCAGATTTACTGATCTAATCCAGCTAGTGGAATTCTACCAACTCAATAAGGGAGTACTGCCTTGCAAGTTAAAACACTATTGCGCACGAGTTGCTCTTTAACCAAAGCATCTGTTATTTCATCAAAGAGAGAGGAAGATACTAGAATACTTTTTCCCCTCAAGGCAATTTCTACAGTAAGAAGGGAAAAAGCATTACACTGTAAAGATTCTAAGTTTTAGTTATTCCCCCACCCAAAAAAAGTACAGCTATATAGGTAAGAATTTTGCATTGTGATTGTCAAAAGAAAATAAGTATGGTTTTAAAAAATATATTACTTCCTGTGTAATTCATCAGTGTTGTCTTGCACTTTGTTCTTTTTTTTCCCAACTGAAAACAAATTTTTAAGAAAATATTGTGTAACTTCTACAAAAATATAACTGAAGGGAAGATTTTTGTTCTTAGGTTTAAAATGAACTTTTTGTCTTTTCAAATGTTTCTTGTAATTTCTATTCACATAGATGAATAACATTTACTGTGGTAAGGATAAGCTGAACTGCACATTTTATTTGTAAATAAAATGAATAAATATTTTGCACTATATTTTTGAATGCTACTTTGAGGATTATTATACAAAAAGTGAAAAATCATTAAAACTACTTGTAACCGATCAGCTGTATTGAGTTGTGCTATTACTGCTGTAATATTTTAAGATTTTTTTCTAATCTAATGACTAGACTGATACCTTTATACAGAGCTGGAGTGTTACTTATTTGGCTTTGATATGTGTAAATATGCATGAAGTGTATACACATATATACACCTATAGTGTATACCTACAGTCTCTAACACGCGTGCACACGCACATACACAGGCCTGTTAAGTACTGTGGATTGTTTCAGTGCTGGGAAGGGAGTCAACTTCAATGGCCCTTAAAAAGAAAAAATAAAAGTGAATCCCATGAACTTTTTGCTGAAAAACTGGCTAGAGTGTATTTGCAGTTGGTTCTTGGCTTATTTTATTATTTATCTCGGGGTAACACATTTCAATATAGCTACCAGTCAGCTAGTCTTTAGGGATTACCAAATATCTAACATTCCAACTATAAAGAGCTATTAAGGTAGACTGACTGAAATTTTGGACCATAGCATTAGAAATACATTAGATATCTATTTTTGAAAGAGATATGACACTGCTGCATCCTCACACAAAGTCTTAAGTGGAATGGGGCTTGGCTTGAAAGATATTTCCCTGTCCTGATGATTTGCTGGCCTTAGGTTTGATCTTGTTACGAGGGTTCAGGACCTAGTCCTGGGGTAAATGCTGTAGTGGAAGGTAGTGCTTAGAGATGGGCCATCATACTGAATCTGAATCTGTGCTTGCTTTGATTCTTAGAACATCAGCTACACCAGCTGTTCTGCTGTAGGGGTTGGTGGGGGCTGAAAGTCAAGGAGGCCTGGGTGAAGGACAGAGCAAGATGGACCCAAGGCACAGCAGCGCCAGTGCACATAAGCTGACAAGGTTGTGTAGATGGGTGCATTAGAATAGTATGGAAACTACAGCCTGTGGTTTAGTTATTGTGTGTCTGTGGAAGGCAATCATAATAACATAATGCTGTGATACTTAATTTACTGACTTGATCCACACATCACTGACCTTTTCCTCTGGTATGCAAATACGGTTTTTAAAGCTCATTAAAAAAGCAACTCTTCATAACGTGTACCAAAGATGCAACATATGTGTCTGAGCTCATTACATTAGAAATGCCTTGTAAAACTTCACAGTCTAATAAATTTAACTCTTAAACCTTGAATATAATTTCAAATTGTAATTACAAAAATATAGTTATAATTAAAACCTCTTCAGATTTAGTTTAGCAACGGGATTACTTCTGAGGTCTTATATTATTTCAGAGATGGGCATAGAGTAAGGAGAAACTTTCTCCTCTGCATCCCTGTTTTTTTGATCATCTGACAAATGAAATGAGTTGTCTACTGTAGTCTACTTGGACATGTAAAAGCTTTGCAATCGTTTTTGTCTGTATTTATGTATTTGCCAGTATGGTTGGTAGAGAAGCTAACCGCTCAGTGAGTACCTTTTCACCTTTGGAAAGGTGAATGTGAGGATTATGTCATGTACTGGAGAGACATCAACTATCAAGAATCCTCGCCTGCTTTTTCAGTTTTCATGAGTAAAATAGGAAAACAAAAAAACAAAAAAACAACATGTATAATGAAGTATTGCTTAATGAGCGTGGGTTTTGGACATTTGAAGGAGTTTTTTACTGGCAAGTATTCAAAGCTCTCTTACTCTGTTAAGTGTTGCCTCCTGCATTTTGACAGCTCTTTTAATTAAAACAAACTGAAATCTCGCTGAGAATAGAACCCCCCCCCTTTTTTTTTAAATCTGCATACCTTTCCTGAACTGTGTGATTGTTTATGACCATGCCCTAAAAAATAAACCAGTAAAACTAATAAAATCTAGGCTGGTGCATAAATGACTTAACAGGCTACCTCTTCATTTCAATATTACTGAAGGAAGAAGCATAGAGGAAGTAGTCTTAATTTCTAAAAAAAACCACTACCACCACCACCACTAACAATAACAACAACAAAACAAAAAAAAAACACCCAAAAAACTCGTTGATATCCCAGACTACTTTAAAACATGCTAAATGGTACAGGTGGTTGATATAGGACTTAAAAGATCCTTTCTAGCAACCAGTATTTTCTTGTCAGACAAGACCTTGGCAAGGTTTTTTATTATATCACCCAGGATATGTTTGACCATAAAGTTCTTTGAGGGTGTAAGCAATGCTGTTTAAACAGAATTTCAGCATGTTACTGTGGCTTCTAATTAGGAATACTACACTTCTTTGGTGCCCACCTTCACAAAGAAAATTGGCTAATCAGGAGTTGTTAACAGCTCAGGGAGAAATCAGTACTATTTTGGGCAGACTGGTCTATCTGTCTCCAACAGTTTGCTTCTCTACAAAATACAGACAATTTTGTATCTACCTCACAGAAGATTTAAGGACTGATTTTCTTTTTTATTAATTTATAATTACAATTGGTATTGTTTGGAGAGATTTTTAATAAGAAAGAAATACGTTTTTACCTTTAGTTTGGGGAGGTCAGAATCTACCGTCTTAAACTAACTGGGGGAAAATCAATGTCAAAGCAACTAAGTTTGAAGCACCACCTTTGAAAAACACTCCATATTTTCTTCAGATTTTAAATTTTCGACTTCTGTGAACATATCTATATAGTGCAGTGCCAGAAAGATATAAGCTTGCCACGCAGAGGTACCAGAAGCAGTGTAACTGTGCAAGCACATCTTTCTATCTGGGGTAATTAGCCCTGCAGGGGTATGCTCTGCAAGATGTGAGCTAGTTTAGAGATTGCTCTGAAGTTTGGCATTGTATTTATTGGCCATGCCCTTTGTGCTGTAGTTTCCGATCTTAAAATCGTCTTGGCTCGAAGGAGATTAAAAGTTAATTCACTGGTATTTCATAATGCATATACATATACAGCCAGAATTAAGGTTGCATGGGCAGCATTAAATGACATTTTTAAACTTCTGAATATTTTTACTTAACAATCTTATTAAGTCACTTAATGAATTTTTTGACATGTAGCGAGTCTTCATCAAACTAAATGTTTTGAAAGAGAGCTTTAACCCATTAAATAAAAGAAGATTACATATGTAACTAACTACAAGTGGGGTCTTTCAAGGATAATTGCATTTCTGTCAAATATTGTCTGTTACATCCTGGTTACAGAATTGCAGCATTTTGTGCTTCCCTGGGGGTAGAATTACTCTGTAGTGTAAGATGGCTTGGGGCATCTAATTTGAAGACACAAATCAATTTATTTTAAGGGAATAGCCTTTTTTTGTTGCTTTGTTGTTTAAAAGGTAGTCATCTTCATCTAAATAAAAGCCACTCAGCCACCAATTAATGTTTTAACTGTTTAATATACGTAGCTTGCAAATCAGTCTAGTATTTGTCAGTAAATCTCATATAGTTTCTGTTACCTTTATCACTTTATTTTAGAAAGCAACCTGTAATACAAAGCAACCTATAGTTTACATTAATTTTTGTTTGGCTAGTAAAATAATTACTTTATTACTGTTCTGATATTTGAAACTACTATTCTTTAGCACTGTAATTTCTAATTAGCATGTCATTTCTAATTTCAACTTTGTAGCCGTAGATTTCACTGAAATCCTTGAATATGGGACACACCCCATTACTTGAACATACTTGCAAGCTTTCAGAGGTTAAACACTTACGGTCTATGCATAATCAATGTGTATGGTAGTGCAATTAATGTTAACTTTAATGAAATGCATGAATATTTAAAACTTAATGAATCTGACTTTACAGCATGCTTTACAGCCTGGTTCACGTACGTGAACAGTATTGACTGTTGGCCTCTGGATGTCAGCAGCGTATCACAAAATTCCTGTCATCAGCCACTGTTTTCCTGCTACCTCCCAGAAATATCTGTGACTTGTGGTCTCTGCACACCTCCAGAACACCCAGTGCTTTTTCCTCTTATAAATTATTCACTTGCTCTGTACCAATTAGTTCTACCAGTTGCTAGGTTTGTTATCAAGTTAAGCTTCAAGACAAGAACCTGAACTCAATGAGTGATTAAAAATTTATTAGCAGAGATGATTAAATATGCAGATAGTCTGTGAAGCTTGTTCTTGAAACCATTATATTACCTTTTTAATACTAATGATTTGTATAATTAATTTTAAAAAAGCCTGAAAGTCTTTTAAAAAATCAGAGTAGGATATAAAAGGAAAGAGATTAAACGTAGAGGAGGCAGTGAACCTGAGTATTAAAGCAGCTCACTCACGTGTATAGGCAATAAAGTGACTTCCTTACAGGGATAGTTTGTGTTTTTTCCCCTCTACTAAGTTGATTATTTTATTAATCTTTTAAGCAATTTGGGAAAATTCTATCCACTAGTAAGCCACATTTTCAAAACAGAATTTTGTGATTAACACTGATAATACGGACTATTCCTCTACACTGATAATACGGACTATTCCTCTAAACTTTATGGTAAAAAAAACCCCGCAGTTTCCGTATTAAGCCACAGCTTCCGCAACATTTAAGCACATGCATGATTACACTCGCGTAACCCCGGACTTCCCACGGGAGCCACTCGGGTACGTCAACGCAAGGCCGAACGCGCGGCGCCGCTGCTCTGGGAGCACGGCTGTGGGAGCAGGCTGCCGGGCAGCGCTGCAAAGGCCAGGCAAGGTTTGCCAAAGAGGGGCTGACCCTGGCACCAGAGGTGGTGAGAAGAGGCCGCTGCCTCACAGCTGTGCCCAGGGCAGCAATTAGGCAGAGCTGAGATGGGAGGCAGGTGGCACCCTCCAGAGCCGAGGGAGAAATGGCTGACGGGCTGGCTGGGGAGGAGACAGGCCTGGGCTCCCCTCCCACAGCAAAAAGAAAATAAATGACTATTTCCCACTAAGGGAGTAGCTGGAGCAGAGAGGTGGCCCTGGGGGCTTGGTTTTTTGCTTTCCTGAGGGAAGCGAGCCCTAATGCCAGCACAGAGCAGCTGTGGCGAGGGAAGGCTGTGGGTGCCCAGCTGCAGGCTGTGAGGCAGCCCCGGGGCTGGCTCCAGCCAATGCTGGTAGCTTTGTGAGGCTTTCCAGCATACGCTCGTATGCGGACATGTGCGATACATTAGGTTGTAAGGACCCGTGAGAGGGAACAGGAGGTGGCAAGACCTGGCTACAGGTCAGGGTTATGGGGGAAGCTCAAGGGTGAGCTGTAGTTCCCCCCACGCCGCTGCTCGCTAGGACAGGTAGGAAGAGCCCTGAGGGCTCAGTCCCAACCTCAGGAGATGGAATGTGATCCTTGGTTGGAGGGAGGGAGGGAGAACTGAAGCCACAGGTGGCTCACAGTTCTCTCCCTCTTTCCTTCCAGCTCTGCTTCTGCACTACCTGGTACAGCCCTACCAAAGAACATGGTGGATGGAGCCTGCTGTGGATGAGGCCCGAGCAAAGGTGAGGGCCTGCCCCAGCATCTCCTGGGGGCCCCTTTTTCAGTAGGTCCTGTGCAAAGGGGGCCCTGAGCAGTCCAGGAGGAGCCCCTGCACCCTTTGCCTCCTGGAAAGAGTGGAGTGACCCATCATCTCATGCTGATCGGCCCCTGGAACTGATGACTAGAGGTCATCAGAGCTAGTGAGCATGCCCATAATAAAGGGGTGTGCTCTGAATGTGACTGGGGGTGTGTTTGGAGGAGGCATGTGCACCAAATTGAGTTCAGCACAAACAGTAAGTGAATTTGTTTTTGTTGTTGTTGTTGTTTTTTGTTTTCCTAAGGTTGGTAGGCTTTGAGGTGTGTTTGTGGAAATTATGAGGAGAGGTTGGTATATACCTTGTGTTGTTTTTTTTTCCTGTTTATAAATTAGAGTTCCTTTATTTTCAAGTATCAAGCTCTGCTTAATATACTTTAAGCTTGAATTATGGCAACTACAGTGTGTGTTTCTAGACCTTCCTATAGTAGGTGGTAAAACTGGAGCAAAGCCTTTTGTAGAACGAAATTCACTGAAGGTATCTATCACTGTCACCACTGAATTTGCACAGTTAGGATCTCACAGTGGAGGACGCGTCCAAGTAAAAATGATTGTTCTTTATGCAAAATAGCATGTTTCTTTGATGGTATGAAACTAGACTGTGACCTAGGAGCTTCCTTAGCAGAGCACAATCCTGGAGGCATTTCTCTAGTCCTATGGGAGATGCATCAATCCAGAAGTATAGCTTTCTTTTCTTGCTTTCTGCTTGCACTAAGTTGAAACACCACTTTTCACAAATATATTTCAGCTTCCCCTTCCATTATGCCAGCTACCTAACTGGGGAAAGAGAAGGCGCACAGCAAAGAGCATTCCTTAGAGTAAGCATGTTGGTAGAAAAAAACTGAGAGGATGTTGAATTTTTTTGTTTGTTTTTTTTGTTTGTTTTGTTTTGTTTTTTGTGGCTGAAGCTGAGCAAGAGAATGAGAATGAGTCCTTATTCTTTTGTTCCTGAATATGAGGTAGGCTGCTGTGTTCCCAAGTGGGATCAGAAGTTTGGATTTTTTTTTTTTAATGCCAGCAGAAAACTTCTAATGTGGGGAAGAAAAAAAAAAACTTAAAATGAAGGAAAGGAAACTTGTAATTTCAGATGTTTTTACCACATAAGATGATGCAGTTAGGAGAAAATACACACAAAGCTTTCACAGACTTTATTTATCCAAAAGGCTTATTTTGTTACATTTTAGAGAGGTCTGCAATTGCCAAATCCACAGTGTATGTTGAATGTTTAAGCTCTGGGAGATAACTAATGGAAAAA
This sequence comes from Chauna torquata, assembly GCA_013399475.1. Taxonomy (NCBI): domain Eukaryota; kingdom Metazoa; phylum Chordata; class Aves; order Anseriformes; family Anhimidae; genus Chauna; species Chauna torquata. The sequence goes on from VXAL01010019.1 coordinate 14,105, forward strand.
ATCTCTTCTGATGATGGATGTGAGGTCAGCTATTCAAACTAAAATACACTCTCCTCGGTTACATGGTATAGGGCTGTGGTGCTCAGACCATATGCATAGTTAGTTATTTTTAGGCATTTAAGGAGAATGTAAAGGAGGTGATATGTGTAGGAGTCTGGAAGGGTAAAGAAAGAATTTTAGAAGAGATATTAACACTTGGAACAACAATAGGTAATCCATTGGTGTGATTTTCTAACCCATACACATAACATCCAAAGGGGTTCACTTCTGTACTGAACAATTAATGAAGTCCTCACTCATCAAATGATGCATGTGCTTGTTTGTGTGCTGTGCATAATGCAATGGATTTCAGTTTGCTTAAGATAATGTGTGTAAGTGTTGGCAGGATCAGAGTCAAAGATGTCAAAAATAACTTGGAGGGCTTGTGGAAATTCGCAAAGTGTAATAAGGTGATATTTCATTTGGTGCTGAAGTGGAAATTGTAGCTGATATTATATTTAATGATGGACTGTGGTCACTGGGTTTGCTGTGACTGAACAATACCCATCTCTGTTTTTGAGGTAAATGAAGAGAAATATATGAAGTTGAACTAAAAATTAGGGATGTTTTTCCTCTTTAATGCTTGTACGTTGATATTGCTATTTGCACTTATTACCCTGTATTGTGTGTTTAACGGAAAAAAAAAAGCAAACAAAAATCACACACACACACACACACACACACACACACACAAAACCCAACCAAACAAAACAAAAAAACAACCCAAAGCTATCTTTACAAGAAAAGATTTGCAGTAGGAATCTATATTTGAAATGGCCTTGGCCTTGTGAAAATGTGTAAGATGTATGATACTTTTGAAGAAAAAGTTCCTCATTCCTCAGCACTGTAGAGTTAGGAACTAAAAAGCATTATGGGAGTGATCTAATTGTTTCTATTTCTTTGCTAGAAATAGAACTAACAGACCAGTTCAAAGAGTATCAGCAGTACAGGTGGCCCTTAAAAGGGCGTTCCCATGGCAAAGATGTACAGCTGAATCGCATTACCCCTTTGCTTAGGATAATGTGGGTGCAATAAATGAATTCTAAATTTTGTCTTATGATGAAGTGAAAGGCTCCTTTGTCTGTGGAAATGTGTGTTCTGCTTCTGCTCCTCCTTCTATTTTGAAATAAGGCAATATTGCTCGACATGAATTTAGAAACACAGGGAGGCATGAACATGCTTTTGCCATCGTGTTGACCCAGGGAGTTTTAGGAACTTTATACTTTTCCTGATTTTCAACTTTTTTCCTCTGTATATAACTTTTTTTTTCCTAGGCTCTTTTTGCACTAATTCATCTCTTTCTTTTTGAAATATTTCATTGGTCAGTTATTTTCCTCTTTTCTATAGAATAAATTATAGAAAGATAAATACCTGCATTGTTATATGAGGAGCATTCTTGGTTTGCAGTTCTTTCAGCAAGTTTTTGATATAATTTGGAAGGAGCATGGGTTCTGTATCTGCAGTTGATGAATCAAGTGCTGGAAAACACGGTATTGAATGGATTAATGCACATGTACTGTTCAGGATGCTTTCACAGTCATCACAGTAGGAGAAAACTGTATCTTATGCAGACTCCTCAAAGAAAAGTGGTGGCGGAGAAACTCTGCTATACTGGGTTGTACAGACAAAGAAATTGGGCTTATGGTAACTGAGCACCTTTACAGAGGAGTGGGTTGCCTTTATAGCATATCAGACTGTGTGTGGGTAGTTCAAGAGAAGAAAAATGAAACGTAGAGCTCCTGAAGAGAACTATGATGATGAAGAGGCTGAAGAAGGTGAGCCTCAAGAGAAAGAACAGAGAACTATGGCAGTTTAGCCAAGTGGGTTGTGGCAGTTTGAACCCTGAAAAACCCTAAGAACAGAAAGAATGAATGAGAAGATGAAATGGAAGAGGTGAGAGAAAAACAACTACTTTGGCTGCTTATGAGGGGAAAAAAAAAAGTTGTAATGTGTTTGACCCATGATTATGAGGTATTCTTGCAGGGATGTGTATGAATTTGGAGATTTTTCCACTGTCAGTCACCTGTGGAGTCTCATGGAACACTTTTTGAGCTTGTTGAACACCAATGTTCTTACTGAGTAACTCTGAACGCATCACTCAGCAGTCTGATGTTGCAGGGAAAGTTTTGTTCTGAGGAGTGTGTTCGACTCTAATCTTCTTGTGCCTTGCCTAACAAACATCAGCATAAGCTGGAGACAGAAAGAAGTGGGGTAGAAGCATGGTATGTGCCAGAACTATGAGGAGTGACTAGTGAGACGTCTTATTTCTCTTTTGCAATGTGGCACCACTTGGTGATGGTATGTAGTTGTAACTAAAATGTTGTTGTCTTGTGACTTTCTAGGTTGTTTCTTATGTTGAAGATAAGGATCTACTGTAACAGTCATTACTTGAAAGTTTCACTGGAAGTTGCGTGACTTCGAAGTGTTGAAGTAGTTGAATGTACTGTAAAGTTTTTAAACTAAACTTCACTGTGATCTCTCTACTAAAGAGCAGTGCAGATATTAAAAAAAAAAAGAAAGAAAAATGGAAACCAGATACCTAAATATGTTAACTTTTAACAAAAAGAAATCATTCCAGGAGACCTCATTAAGCCAGGATGATATTCTAAAAGTGAATATACATGTTGACAGCTACACCCATAAATTTGAAAACTGCAAACATGTTCAGCATAAAAGCCATTTTTGAAAAAAGCTGTTGCTCTGCCCTTGTACTAATTTAAGAATTGTTCTTTCATTCTGATTTTTATAGTTTCTTTTCACATATATAACTGGGACAGTTTAAAAAATACTTTAAAGAACCTTTCATGATGTCACAAACTTCATAATGCAGATGATTATTTTTAAAAATGCACATATTACACAATGATTTGAAGTGTCAAATAAGCTCAATAACACCATTCTTTCCTTTTCTAAAGAAATAAAATGACCTGTCCTTAGACTGTACCTCTGTATGGTATTCTTGCAAGGAACCTCTGTTTCCCAGGAGCAGTGATGTTTAAATATCTTGACTGCAGCATTAGTCTTGGGGAAGAGGTTCTCTTGTTCTATTAATGCTGTGTCTGAACACATAAAATCTTCACCGTGAGCGCAAGATCTCAGATGATCTCTTCTTCCAGTGCATTTCTGTCACAGTATATTCAAGGTACATGCATATTTAAGTTGGTTTCAGTGAAGTAGGGACTTACACTAGCCCAGTTTGGACGTAGCTGGTACAGAAAGAGTACTCTGCCTGTGGAGACAGACTCCGATGAGGAACGAGATGCAACCAGTTGTGACCTCAGGTTTGTTTTCTGATTGGTGTGGGAGGAAGGAGGAGGAAAGATGCACTTGGTCCGCTCTGTGTAGGTGGAGAGAAGATGATATTCAGAAGCTAGAATTTTAAACAAAGATCAGTAATGAGAAATTCCACCACAAACAATATGGGAAGATAGCAAAAAGTCTTCAGGTGACTGAGAGGAACTAAGCAAGGACAAAACCTTGGGTTGGAATAGTTCTTAGGCAGTAAGAAACATGAAATATGTTTTTTATTTCATTTGTTTTCTTTGAGTAGGTAAGATTCTTTTTGCTTACCACTCACATCCAAAATGTGTGTGTACAGTCTGATTACTTACATTTTGTCATATTTATCAGGTAGCTCCTAGGTTTTCCATAGTCCTACTTTACATTTGCTTGGGAAGGGATTGTATTTCATGCTTAAACGTTTATTTTACCTTAGCTCTTCTCACAAAAGGCTAATGCCATCTTTTTTCCCTACTGTATGAAGAATTATGAAAATAACCTTGAATTAAAATATTTTTTTCATAGAAAATGTGTTCCTGTAGCTTGCGGAGTGGTGTTGTAATAAAGAATGGGAGGCACAAAGAATTTTTGATGGAGCTTTGGCATTTGAGATAAATCAGTAACTTGCCAATAAAGCAGTGTTTATGAGCAACATTTTGATACGTTCACTGAACTCTGTCATAGTATAGCAGTTCTAAACTTTTGATAGGTAGATACTGTTTGCTTTGATAATAAATGGAAGACCGAGGTAGAACTGTAAGGTAGATCCTCAAGGGTTCATGTTACTACACGCATGTTCAAGTTTTGGTAAGATTCCGTTTAAGACCTTGTCTTAACAGCCAGAAATACAGCTTTGCTGCTGAAGGCTTGTCAGGCGTGTTGCACTGCAGAAATGAAATCTGCACAGAGTAAAGTTGTAGAAGCTATGGAGTTCCCGGACAAAACTGACACACAGTCTTTCTAATGAGATTAATTGCTGACATAATTGTGCTGTTTCTGGCCTCTTTCAATCTAACTGAACATAAGCTCCTTAAACAGGATTTTTATTAGTGAATATTAGCGGAACCATCTGGTAAAGGAGAATCTGTTTGTGCAAAGTACTACTTTATTTCTAATTAGCGGTCTCAAACAGATTTTCATCCCTCTGATAATATATGTGTATGTTATCTGTGGGTAGTGGGAAGAGGAGTAAGAATAAATTTCTTATCTAAATCAAGTGTGTTAGTCAGCAGCAGTTCTCTGTCAGTCCTAAGGCATTCATGCTTTCCTGTGTATTGAATTAGACTCCTGCTTCAGTTTTACATTTTGTAACACATTCTGCTCTGGTATCTTTGCTGTAAGCAGGGGCAGGGAAACAACCCCCAGTAGGAGTACATAAAAATAAAATTCTTTTTTAAGTGACAAATAATATTAAAAACGACTTACATATCCGAACCGAAGGATTCATATATGCCTAGGAGATGCTTTGTATAGTAGAAACCCAAGAAAAATGCGAGACTTTGAGGAGCAGTGGCTTTGGCACATTCTCTACAACTGAAACTTCCAAAATCATATAATGACCTACACTATAGACTTCCAAGAGGAAATCTTGCCTGTAACTTTTCAAGGTTTTTGAACTTGGAATAGAGCCAATAACAGACCCAGACAAGGGCAACCAGCAGTTTAGGAAAAACAGTTGTGGCAGGGAAAGGACTAGAGTCATGGTCTGTGAGGATAAACAACACTGGCATTGAGGAAGAGAAAGAAAACAACATAGACTACAATCAGTAGCTACCTTACTATGACATAAACACTTGTATATTGCCCAGTGTTTGTGCTGAAAAACATCTTTAGGAGAAGGAAGAACGATAAAGGCTCATTATATCATGCTGCTGAATGTGGAAAAAATATAGGGACTAAAATTCTTTCTTGTGTAAGAAAGTTCTGGTTTTCCTCTGCTAGCTGAACAGCATTAAAGTTTTCTGCAGAGGTAAGAGACCAAGAGGTAAGGGCACGTAAAACTGTGGAAGGAAGGGGGCAGGGCAAAAAAACTAGGTACCTGATTCTGAAGGTGTTTTCCAGTTTGTAACTGAGATCTGCCAATTTACTTGCTGATGATCCCCAGAGACAGAAGGAAGAGAATTGTGCTTGTGTGATATGTAGGGTTCAAGTAAGGAGGTGTGTTCTGCGTTGTTCGCTTTGTACTGAACATCAGCTAAACTGGTTTTAAGACGGTGAACTCAAAAGAACTGCATAGAACTTGTTCAAGTGGTATACTACTGGTGCCCCGCAGGGGATGTTCCGAAGTATAACCTATGTACTGTGTACGTCCTAACAGTGATTAGCAGCGTACCAAGTGCATCAAAGTGCTGTTAGTACCTTTAACAGCACTCAGTTGTGACCATTTATATANATCTTATGGCTTTGGGTAAGTATCCACATTCTGTCTTTATGCCAGGTAAAGGAGTTATCAGTCAAATAAGTAAACAGTGATACTTATATCTAGGTTAACAGATTTTTAAATGATGCATTATACTTACAAGAATACCTTTTCATTTAATGTTGTTTTTGTGCAACACAAGCTGTGCTTGCACTGGAGAAGAAAATAGATGGAGCTGGGTAACAGAGCAAATATGACCATATGGCAGCATATCCTAGTATATTCTGCCAGATTCTGATGTGGCAGCAATAGCAGTAAGACTCCTTTGTTATAAACTAGCTTCTATATCCAGGTATTTTTCTTAATGATAATTTAAAAACAAAACAAAAAACTCACAGTATTAATTTCATAGCGTAGTCAAAACTACCTACATGTGTACAGTTCTTTGTCAAACCTGCTTCTCCTGTCAGTGTACTTTCCTTGTTCCATTCCTGAATATTTTGGCTAGTAACAGGAGGTATGGGCCCATTTAGATTATTTGAAGGCCAAAATTTCTTTTGGGTTCAAAGAATAATTTTGATGTATTCTATCTCCTGTGAAACCTTCTGCCCCAGATGTCTGCACCTGGAAATTTTCTAATGCTTGCCAGAGGTAGAAATGAAGGCTGACTGATTCTATATGAGGGATGGAGAAAGCAAAATGGAATATCAAATAAATAAAAACTTAAATTGAAAAGACAAATAGCCATTTCTCTATACAAGAGCTACTTTGAGAGTAAGGACTTCTTTTCCCCTCATCTGCAAAACACAGGGCAGGATGGGGAAATAACTGTGAGGAGATGCTCATTCGTATTTTTGGTAGGGTCTTGAAATTATATCAAGTCAAATTGACTCATTTTCTTTCTAGCAGTGGTCAGCTGTAAATGCTGAATAAAGGGAGCAGAAAACAGCAGTTACACGGAGAGACCCTCCCTGTGGCCCACCCTTGTTTCTCATTATGTGGAAGAAGGTGTGTGTGTTTTTTTAAACATGCTGCCTGATATGTTTACCAGTTGCTGCCTGTAGATGTTTGTAAGTGGTAAGCAGTGAGCAGGTGATTCATGGTCACCATTACCTCACCGTTAGTTTCTTTAGACATGGGTGTAACTCTCCCCTGCTGGGAAAGAGACAGTTTGACAAGTTGAACTCTTCCTTTTGGAAGTTTTCTATATACCTGATCATTCTTCTTGTGCTTTTCTGAACCCTCTGCTTTGGTTTAATGAGGTTATCAGAGCTGTGCTTAGAGTGGAAGATCTGCATATGTTTGGATTTACAAAGTCACGTGATGTTTTGAGTTTTGTTCTCATTTTCCTTCTTTACAGTTCTTAATGCTTTCTTTGCTTTTCTGACCTCTGCTGAGCATTGAACTGACTTTTCTAGAGTAGTGATATCTAACTAGTGGCCCATCGTTGCATGTGCGTGTTTCAGGTTATTCTTTCCCATTACTTTGAATTTAATGACATTTTTCTATTTTTTTTAATTATTTTTACATTCTTATTTTTTTTAATAAGCTGTGAAAGCAATATGTGGATATATTTGAGAGAGTTGATGTGGTCTTGCCTGGTGTGCTGTCTGATGTTGTCCCATGAAACATGAACATACTTTAGGAGAGAAAACATAAAATTTGGGATTTCCTTGTTCTGAAAAAGTCTGGTGAGACAGTAAAGATAAAACTCTGCTGGACAACAAAGACAAGGGAAATTAAACAGGATTTCTTGGAGATGGCTGGCTGCACTGGCTTTCTAAATGAAGAAGGGTACTGATCCTGAAAAGAGAGGCTGACAAATCTAGCATTTCAATGAAGAAAGCAAGACTGGCATGAATGAAACTGTGCGATAGGTGGCTGGAAGGAAAGTGGAGCATGAGATGGCTTGGTTACCGAGCAGTTTGAAAGTAGAAACTCTTCTTTTTCCTAATTTGGTTCATTGAACCATTTGTGTACAGTTTTGCAAACGATCAGTAAATTAAACTTCTAAAAATTGCCATTTCTAACTATTCCAAACTGCCAGTTTGAATGGGCTGCAAAGATATCTTTCCATCCACTCCACTTCCCCTGCCACTTTCAGTTAAGATTGGATCCTGATGGATAGCATCATTTTGTCACATTGTGGCACTTTATAAATAACATAATGCAGTGATGTACAGCGCATTGACAATTGCAGTTTTAGTAGCTATTGGGAAAGCTAAAAATGAACATTTTCCATAATCTAGATCGTTTATTTCGGCTGTCGGGTTTTCTGCACATCTCCAGTATGTATTCCCATAAGATATTAAAAAAGATGTATATGTTTTTATTATATTGTGTATACACTTTGGTAGGTGTAAAGTAAGTTTACATTTCAAATGCATTTGTGCTGCTATCAGAGAAAAGCAAAACAAAATAAATTGATGCCAGGGGAAATGTCAGGCATGCAACACAGATTTGTTAAATAAACATTACTGTGTGGCATTAGCTAATGTTATTACTTTGTGTCCCTAGTGGCTCTTTTTTTGATTATCTGCATTTCTAAAGACTGTGCACATTTCATACACACTAAGAACACAGCGCAAGGGTTCTGCTTACATGAAGGGCCTTGCAAAAACCTAAAGAGTATGATGGCTTTTTTTATTTACAACTTTTTTAAAAATGTGCTTACATTTTTGGTGTAGAAGATATAATGTGAAGAAATATAAGTTGTTTTTTTTTAATTTAAACTGTATGGGAACTGTGTAGGGGAAAAAAACACAACAAAAGAGAATTTCAGGGATTTTAATAAGGGCGAAAAAGTATATCATACTTTTCCTGACTTATCTTTCAGCAAGGAAACCAAAATAAAAGTCTAAATTAGAATTTGTTTGAAGTGCTGGAGAAAAGATTGCATAGACTTGTTTGTAACTGTGGAAGATTATTTTGTTAACTTCCACTCAACCTTTTACAGGTAAATGTTTCTTAGAGTGCCGCTGAAGCCGATGTACAGTGCGGCTAATGTTCATACATAGTGTAAACTTGGGAAACCTTGTGCAGATGTCTCTAGGTGGGAAATCTTTCTCTTGCTCACTCTCCACCTTGTCTGTCTGTCTTCCCTGTCTCCCTCCCTCCGAGGCCGGTTCGTACCCAAGCACGGAGACTGGGGGTGCCTGCAGTGCCCCTGCATGAGTGACTTACACAGGCTGGATTTATTAGCAATGATTCAGAGCAATGCCAGCTACGTGCTGGTCTGTTTATATGCTGCTAATATTAGATTGGCTAATGTATGTATTGCTATTTGAAGAGCATAGAGCTAATTTTCAAGGTTTGCATAATCAGCATATTTCAAGCAAGTCTGATGCAGAAAAGTGACTGGGGTAAAAAAAAAAAAAGAGTATCGAAGCTGAATGTTCTTACCATCTGTTCAATTTATTTCATATACCATGTTGCTGGTCTTAGTCCAAGTCCAAATAGACTTGGATCCATGCTACAGCTGACATCAGCTGGCCTTTTGGTTGTTGGTAGAGGAAGGGGAAGGTAAGAAGACTGATCTCGAGCATGACCGAGACACATTGACTAGAGTAGTTAGAGAGGCAAACTTGCACTGGTATTAACTTGTTCAGGAAGGCAACTTAGCTTGAAATCAAAATAGTATGTTGGGCACATGTTTAGCTGTCAGTGCTTGTTTAATGTAGTGTTTCCTGCCTGTTGAATGTTGACTCTGCAACCTAAATGCTATTTCAGTACTGTTGGTTGGTTTTGATTATAAAATAGGGAAAGATAGAAATCTTGTATTTCAAAAACAATGTTGACTTCTGCCTTGGCAAGTCAATCTAGTATATCCTACAGAACAAATCTTTACTCTGTTTGACTTAATGGAGTCACTTGTAGAAGCTGAAAAAAGGAGAAAGGGAATACTGTTAATTTCTGCTGGTGAACAAGAATGTAAAACCTGGGTTTCAGGGATTTTTTTGTCTCATATTTTTGAGGTGTGTGTGTGATGAGGCCTTTTGTATTCATGACCTGACTTTCTTTCCCTTCAACCTACACCTGTTAGACTCAATCTTCTAGCTACTCTTGCTCTCTCCATATGGCAAGAGGACTGACAAGGCATTAGTATCTCCTCTTACTCTTTACTGTTGACTTTCTGACCATTGCACTGTTCCCTTCTCTAACTTCACGATATATTGGATGGGTACAAAACAAATAACAGTCGTCTTGGTTTCCTTTCCAGTGCCTGCCAAACCTTAGGAATTTCTTGCTACCAAGAAAACAGTGTGGCTTGGGTCTGAATGCTCCAGATCCTCGTATATTCAGAGCAAATAGATTTTCTGAGGATTTTGACTGCCCAGATCTGGCAATGGTCACTTAAGTATGTGCAAACTAAGTATAATCAAAAGCTTTGTAGTTTTGTCAGGGCAGGTGGGATTTCTATGCAGGTTAGAGTGACTCACTTTCCCAAATTTCATATTTCTTTTCCAAAGTATAGAAGAACTGGAGCATTCCGATTCCATCATTAAAGTTTTTTGTCAGGAGGAGACTCTGTCTAAGATAAGTGTGTTTCCTGCCTCACCACAATCCCCTGAGTTACAAGATAGTCAAGCTAGAAATGATCACTCTGGAGCAATGTAATTTCAGCAAAGTTATGATCTGGTGAGAATATGGTTTTGATGGAGAGTGAGACGTTTATTTGTTGTCTGTATTATGTTAGGGAGTGTATGCATGCTGGACACCCTCTTCTTAGGGAACATGGCATGCCTGGATGGACAGCTGTGTCAAAGTTTCGCTGTACTGAGTCTGTAATAGGTTATTTTAAAATGAAAACTTAAACACTCCTGAGCCTGATCCAGCTGAAGATGGTAGTTGGCATACCATTCATTTCACTGGGAGCTAGATCAGTTTCTAAATCATTCTTCTTTTGTTGCATAAAACTGAAAAAGAAATTCAAAGAGTTTTGCTTTAGGTATAAAACTAGCGGCCACAACTCTAATTTCTAGCTTATTTTTCAACTCTCCTTTAAAAATTGGACTATAAAAATAAGCCTTCTTTTTTATTGTTAACCCTGTTAATGGATTCTGTTGCCTACTGGTAGGACTTTAATTCCAGCACCCACCCTTTCCCATAATTTTCCTGAAATCTATCATTTGCAGCATGTGGCAATGGAGACTCTGAAACAGTGACATATTTATCCTTAAGAAGCAGGGTTTGCTGGGGTTTATGCTTGAGTCTGTTTTTCTTATCTTTCTCAAATGACCAAATTTAACTGATTTGAAAGGGCCTCATTTTAAATTACATTCATTCAGTGAAAACAGAAATTAACACTTAGAGACATCTATATGCTAATGACTGTAGCTCAGGGAATACCCTTCTAACCTTTTCAAAAGGAGTTGGTAAAAAGCCATTTCACTTGAAAGCAACTTAGTAAAAATGGTAGATTAATTAAATACAATAAAATTTCCCTAAAATCTTTATCCCATTTATCACTTATCATTATTTTTCCTTTTTACATATGTTACCTTAGCTCCAAACTGAATGTTCCAGGATGCATTTATTAAAACTGTTTTTCTGGTGGCATCTGTTAGCTGCTAAAAAACAGAGGTTAATAATGTCATGAGTTTTAGGGATGACATGCAAACAGAGGTGAAAAAGCAGCTTCATCTATCACTATCCATAAGATACTAAGTGTATGAATTTTGGCAAAAGGGTCAGAAATGCGTTGGGGGAAGATTTCCTATAACCCTTCCACATGCTAAGCAATGAACTGAACAGGAAGACCCCAAGCTTTCAGACCTTGTAAGTGCTGTGTATCTGTATCCATTAGAGAGTTACTGTAAATGCAAAATATGACTATTGCTGTATATAGGCATATTTATTATAGACGCAGTCTTTGTTCCTGACTCTAAGAGGTCAGAATTCCTGAATAGGAGAAACGATGAGTATTGCACATAACTTAGTTGCTTGTCCACACTGGTATTATACACATGTGCTACTAGGTTACGGCATTATGTGTAACATTTCTTGGAGAAGGTCACCATTCTGTTTAAAAGACTTGCAGGTCCTTGCATCTTACGTTCCTATTTGGGGGGGGAGAAAAAGGAAAAGCCTGTGGAAACAGTTGCCCTGTTGTTCTTACAGTGACTACTATTTGTTTTGCAATTGTTTTAAGAGGAACAATTTCTGAGGAAAAGCCCTAAAAAGCTAATGCCTGAAGCCTCTTTGAAGCCACCTGTCTGATTAGTCTTGTAGATCCTGATATGAAGTCAAACTAGGGTCAAATAAAGTATTAAGCCCTGGAGTAAGATGTGTCTGCCCTAGGCTAGAAGCAATTTGCAACTCATACTTGGTTTAAATGTAATAGCAGTAAAAATTCTATTGAAACAAAATGTGGCAATTATTGCTCTTGAAATTCCAGTGCAGGAGAGACTGGAGGAAGGTCACAGATCTGTGCTTGGTTTACTGATGAAAATCGGTAAAATTGATGCAAAGATCCAAAAGGATCATAAGCTTTAGCAATACGTACTTAAGCAGGTGTGATGGAGCAACTTTCTTTCCACTGGGCAGAAGAGGCCCAGAAAGCTTCCCGGTTGACTGAACAGTGTCTGCAAACCCTAAGCAGGCAGGCGTGAAAGACTGCTCAGCTCTACCTTGAGAAAGAGAAACAAATATGCTGGGCAACCAGACAAGAGAAGATAGGTGGTGGCAGTCCCTGAGCAGAGAGGGACACTTGTGACTCAAGGATTGGAGGGCGAGATTTTTCTGCAGGAATTGAGGGAGGAAGCTAAAAGAGTGGGTGATAGCTACATCCTACACAGCAAAGGCAGAGAGGCTGGGAATCTTTTGACGAAGAGCTGCTAACAGGTAATGTATGATTAAAAAGGAATAACTGTGCCTTGAAGACATACCAGAAGAGTAAGTGGGGTGTGAGAAAATGGCTTTTACAGGCTTTATTAGCAGCTCAACTGTACCCTAGGTTTTTTAGCGTTATCAAAAAAGTAATGATCTACACTGCTGTGTTTTTGTCCCCTGGACTGCAGAAAGACAGTTTTTAAGCAGCTGTTGCCTAATACCACAAAAAGCTAACGTGACCTGGGATCAGAGCAGTTACGAACAACAGGGTCTTTGTTTTTCACTGTTCTAAGTAGGAGCTGTTCACTTTGCTCTTATAACTTCAACTTTTCCCTGGGTTTTAATGAAAATAGTGTCTCTTTCAAAATCTTTCAAAAATCCCTGCAGCCTTTAGCAGGTGTATGTAATGGTAAGGCATTTCTATTGCTCAAATGTGACTCAGCCCCCGCCCCCCCCCAAGAAAGACAACTGTTGAAATTGCAGTTCTTTACCTAATCAGTTTTGGAAGTGGCACTCATTTCTCTCTGGCAGCAAAATTGCTATTTTGCACTGATTTGGCTCCAGACAAAATGCGATAAGGAAATAAATTGAACTTAGTGAGATGATGCCCTTCTTTTGGCCAGTTGGTACTCTAGGTTCTAGGTTGGTCTAGCTAATAAAAGCCTTGCCGTCTTGCCTGTTACCCAGGGCACTCCAGAACTGTTACAGCTGGAGAGGCAAAGCTTTGTGCTTGTTCTCTTACACTTCTCACATCAGTGTGTTGAGCACAGCAGGGAACTGTCACATACTCCGCCGCTGGTCTGCAGTCTGAGACTGGCTACAGGCTTTCAGCACTCTTTTTGCAAAAGGTGGGACTGAGAAACCAGACGTTTTTAACCTCATCTACTTCATATGTTATAAAGCAGTGGCAAAACACTAGTTGGGTAAACAATATCCACGTCATCAGAGGTGAGCATACTTTTATAGCCTGACTTTTGTAGTGATGGTTCATACAATTTTCAGTATGCCTGTATTACTTGTGATTTGTTGTGCTGCTTAAGTTACAAGCTTTGAGCACTAAATTACATGCAATAGTTTGGACACTGCAATCACAGTATTTGTGCAAATGTATGGAATGGAAAAAAATATAAACTGCATAAGCAACAGAAAATGAATTATTTTCAATGCACTGTGTTCTCAGTTAATACAACTGTAGTTTAGCTACTCTTTCCCATGGGTCTGAATGAGGGCTACCATGCACTCCTCCTGCTGGCCTGAAAACATTCTGTAGCTAACAAGGTGGTGAGCCAGAGTGTGTACGACTGCTCTGACTTTAAAAAAACAAACAAACCAAAAACAAAACAAAACAAACCCTCATTCATTGATCCTGTGTGCAAAAAGAAATAGCGACAAGGTTCGTAAAACATTGCAGAGAGGAAAAAATATTCTCAGAAGAGAGAGCAAATAAAAACTGTTGCTTTCACTGTACATACCATTAAATGATACCTGGTATCTACACCATGCTGGTCAGATTCTGTACATCCATCATCTTGATTCCCATGGATGTAGCATGGGAATAGCAAATACTATGCTCCGGACATGCTATCAGACTAGAACTTGGTCCTCAGTTGGCACACTTTCTGGTGGTACATTCTGTGATTTCTATAAAGAGCCAAAAATGTTTTGTTTGCATATGCGTGTACTTGAAGTTTTCTGTTCTAAGGGAAAAACTTGTTTAAACCTTATGGCCCAGATACTACTGTTAATTACTGTACAGTTGGTGGTTTTATTGCTTAAATAGCCAAGCATTGGTATGAATGTACTTGGTATTCTTTGTTTCTATACTTGTGTGTGCATTATTTAATCTGTCTTTCAGATTTGACTTAATTATTCTCCCCACCCCCAACACTGCTAAAAGAACCAGCTGTGAAACTGAAGTTGGCCATTTGGAGACACTTTACTTCAGTGATGCCTGGTAGCTTCACAAAATCCAGGTGTAGCTTATTTTTCTTGCTTTTTGAACAACTTCATTAAATGGGAGTTGACTGTCAAACCACTGCTGAGGACCACTGGCTATTCTTCACTGCTGGGAAAGGAGAACAAAAGCAGAGGAAGGGGAGTGTGCAGAGTAGAGGATGTGTATGGTCTTTGATACCAGACCTCAGAGACTTGTTTTGGCAGCTCAGTATTTAGAGAGGGTCCTGAGAGATGTCCCTAGTGTGGGTCAAGCCCAACTCCTTGTGCAGCGGTAGCAAGCAGTCAGGGAGCCAATGGATATCAGGAACTTTCAGAGCAGCCTTTTGGGTTCAGAGACTTGACTTGTCCCCTACCCCATGGCATATGAGTGCTGTGGGACCAATGCAGATATTTGAGTTCCCCAGCGGTGGTGGCGGTGGGCAACTGACTGCAGCTCCGTGTACCCTGGGAAGGCTCCCCGTGTCTGTCAGTAAATCTGCCCACTTCTGATTCACAGCCATCAGCGTGCCAGACTGGGTCACTTTCTCAGAGGTGCCAAACATTGCTTGTCTTCAGCCTGCGGTTTATAAAAGCAAAACCACATATAAATCCCTCTGGCACCATAATAGAATTGGATTTGCAGGAGTTTAGTGAGCTAAAGAAGATTCTGCAAGTTGAGCAGGTATAGATTTAAAGCAATGGAAAAACCCGACTGAGGGAATTTCACAAATCCTGTTTGCTGAATGCATCAGTAAGCCAACTGTTTGGTTTGCAATGGCATGAAAATAGTGTTAGCTGAGATAATTATCAGTCTTTGACGGTTGTACTCCCTGCAGCAAGATCAAAACTGACTGAAGTTGATACAGTTTATGTTAATGAAGATATTTTTAAATGGATATCTATATTGTATTTAGCAACTGTCATGATTGCAAGAACAGAATGAAAAGCCTATCAGAAACCTTCTGGGTGAAGATAAGTGTAAAACTTCAATCATTTAATAGTTTATTATAAAACTAAAGCAAACTTCCCTTAATGAAGTCTTATTTTCAGTTGGTGATGCTCTACTGTACTTGTGCAGGTTGTGGCAAAGGCTTCTAAAGCTGGAGCATATATAGACTATAGCTTGATTTGGAGAACAATGTTCTGTGGTAGCTTATTCTAACTGTCAGCTGAAGTTTGTTAGTTATTAGTTTTAAACAAAAATATCAATTTAATTGCAAGGTTATTTTCTGGGCTTATTTGAAAAGTGTCAGTAGAATAAGATTGTATCGTATCTGCCTGTGTTGCTGGCACTGTCTGGGGGAAAATAGTCTTCAGAGTACTCCACCTTTCCCCTTCAGGTTGATGCTGGTACTTCAGTTGTAAAGTTGCAAATCTGATAGGTCTTGGTAGACAGTTAAGCTACTGAAAAAACATTCTGGTCTCTTAAATTCACCCCTTTCAAATGCAGAACCCAAGGACTTCTGCATCCTCTTGTAAGTGAAGTGTTAATCATTATGTGATAGATTCTTTCATTACCTGAGTTCATGTAGATACAAATGAAAAATTGTAATGGTAATCTTTAATACTATATAATAGTAGTAAAGTTTCACTAGCCTCAGACTTCATCTGCATCCAAAAGAAGCAAAAATGAAGCTGTATGGTATATTTTTGTATTCTTTCAGATCTCTGAGACTCTAATTAGAGTTGAAAGTAAATTCCCTCATTTTATGCATTTTCTATGAAGCTTAATGTAGAATTTTCCATTGTAAATGCTTCTGTGTTGTTCCAAGAAAAGGCTTCTTTAAAATATATGAACAGCTACTAGTAGTCAGTGCAAATAGGCTCCTGATACTGCTTCTAAGCCAGTTTGATTTTTTTTTTTTCCCCCCTGCATCTTGGTTAAAGAAACCTCCATGTTAAATTACGTGTAATTTCAACAGATGCACTTAAAAGGAAAGCAATTAGTTTTCTTCACACTTTCACTGTATGTAAATGTATAAAATCCAAAAAATTGCTTACTATCAGCTAGTCATTTAGAATATTAGTGGAATGGAAAGCAGCTCAGGCAGGGTGATGCATGTTGGACCCAAAACTGAGCAAACCGTTACCAAAACAAGGAGAAGAAAAAAGGTTTCCTGCATGCGTAGGCAATACATTCAGATAGCGTAACTTAAGTGCAGGTAGATGAGTTTAACGTTAATGGACTTTTGAAAAGATATGTTGCCTGATTAGTTCATTTCTACTTTGTCCTTGCTGGCAGAGATTTATTTGTCTTTGTGCTAGGTTTTAGGTATTCTGTTGCTATAATAAGAGCACAGAAGTGCCATGTAAGGACAAGGAGAACCAGTCTCGGGAGGGAAGAAGGACACAAGGCCAGCTTTGAAGGTTTGGGTCTCCAATGCTGTAACCAGGCACAGAGCCAAACATCCAACTGATATCTAGTGTATCACATGTAGGGGTGACAACAGGTTTGTAATCCAACCACAAAAGCATTAGTTAATGACATAATGAATTACAGCAATCTGTATTTTTAAGAAGCATTCTATGGAAATACTTCCTTTGGTGAAGTTCAAGGGATTTAGTGTTTTCATGCAGGAGAATCTGATGAATTACTTGGGAAAATGAAAGCACAAGCATGCGTAGGTTTTGATTTTACACATGCTGTCTATCATCGTGTGATAGTATGGTATTTGCACTAGCTTTATGTGGCTGTGTACCATGGATTTTTGGGTCTTGATACTCTCTCACCAAGCTGTATCTGTTTATTTGGTCCTCCTCTGTGGTTCAAACCATAGTTTAATGCCCCTTTTGTGTAATTCCTGTAGTGTTAGACTAGGGATACAGTATAGTGCACCTTTAAGTACTAATGTAAAGTCAGCAGTAGTACTTACAAAGACTGCTTCTAGGTAAGCCACTCCAGGATACAGTAATGAAGAGGAACACACATTTAACACTGGAATGTAATACAGCATATATTTTACAGTTAGTATACTTATCGTACTAGTTATATGAAGTAAAACTGATATTCGTTATGTATTGGAGCATACTCTGCTAAGGATTTGGGAATTCCCTACATGGCATATGTTGAAAGTATTATTGACATTACATCCCAGGGTGTTGCTGGTGAATGACACATCAATGCCTTTATGCCTGCTGTTAATTATTCTCAATCTACAATTGCATTGTGCTGAGATGGTGCTACCTATGCTGACATGCACATGCTAAGTAGCATTTCTAGGCTTTGAAAGGAGGTGAAAACCCTCCTGAGCAAGAACTGAGTGGAAGAAAAAAAGAAGCTGAGTAGCCATGAGAACGTGTTGTAAACACTGTGGGTCTTGTGAACTGCGTTCAGACGTAGTTTACAGAGATTCGATGCTGATAATACTGTTTGGTTGGAAAGATCATACAGCATAATGGTACTAAGAGCATACTTCCTACCCTAATTACACGGATAAAATCGCTCTTCAATATTATCTTGTGGAAACTTCTCTGTGCTTTTCAGGATAAGCAATGTAGGTGGTAATTTTTTCATCTCAGTGTAGAAACTCGAGAAAATATACCAAAAGATTCATGCAAGTGATGCCTCTGGCGAAGAAACTGCAATTAAATATATAGAATGAAAAGAAGATTCTCAAGCTGATTGAAGTTTTGCTACTGCGTAAGTCTTGAACTTTTGATGGCTGTGTCATTTTGTGAAGTGTGAGAACTGACAGCATCATGCAGACAGTTCCAGAAAAGTGGTGTATTTTTTTTAATGAAAAAAAGTCTATTACCTTTTCCAATATTTATATTCAGCTTATGGCATTAAGTTTAGGATCTAAATTGTTGCTGGTAGCTTCAATGGAAAGGCCAAAGAATTACTTTTCTTGTGCAAACCCTCAGCCCTTTGGGTTGTAATTGAGAGGTTATCTTAAAATTTATACTCCTTCCCTACCTTCCAGACTGAAGGTATCAGGTCTGTCTAATTCCCTTTAGTCAGCTGTAAGGCTTTCTTAAGGGGGAAGATGGTAGTCTTCAGAATCATCCCAGGCATGTCTCCATATTACTGCAGGTAGGAAGTGCAAAAGCTGAAAGTAGCTCTGCGTCTAGGAAAAAACAAAACACTTCCAATGTATCGCATAGTATATATTTGTAACACAAATAATATACATTTCTGTTTTTTGTTTTCCTAAACCCAGGTGAAATTCATTGAAAAATACTCTATACGTTCTGTCTGTGATAGTTTGAACTGAAAACTTTAATTAGTTTGTAGGGCTTTTTATTATTATTTTATCTTTGTTCATTATTTTTTGCTTGGTCTCTGTGGATGTTCTATATTTTCATCATCAAATAACTTGCTGGCTATTTTTGTCAAACAAGAACCCTGAAACCATCACACTGGAGCGCTGAGCCTATCTGCCCATTCTGTCAACAGGATGAAAGTGAATCTCAAGCTTTTTTAATTACAAGGATAACATGTTCGCTCATCTAATAATGAAGATGGTTAGCAATTTTAAATTTTAATAATCAATTACTGAAAGTAATTCTCCATTAAACCACAAGAGAGCCATTAAATCTCAAAAGATGGAACATGCTGTATGTAACAGTAGCAAAATTTCTATTTTTAAATATCATTAGGGAATATCTGATTTTCATTTCTCTGCTTTTCTTTTACCTTTTTCCTCATGCAGACCATCTCATTTTCAGCAGGAAGACAGCACATGATCTTATAAATAATAAAAGAAAACCCTTGCAAGACTTGATCCAATGTGTGAAATATGTGCTAAGAATCTAATTTGTTTCAATCCAGCATATTTTGACTGAATAATAAGGAAAGTGACTAATTAATATCTTAATATGCTGAGGGCTGGGTGGCATGGTGGGCTTGATACACTCTCCTTTCACCTCAGGAGACCAGGGTTCAGATTTTATTGATATTGCAGGTGCTGAACAGAGTTTGGTGGCTTCTCTCTTGCTGCTGGTATAACTGCCATTGAAAACCACCATAAAATTCAGTACAGTTGGCAGCTTCAATTATAAGCATGCTGAGAGTTGGAAAGCAGGGAGGCTACAGCTCTGAGGAAGGTTGGTGTGCTTACATGAGGGTGCCTCGTTCAGTGACAAGCAAGTTGGCAAGCATAAATTGATAGTTGCTTCCAGCAGATAATAAAACAACCCCAAAGTATTGAGGGGGGGAAGGAAAAAACAGATTAGTCTTGCCTTGGGTGCAAAATAGCTGTTTTTCTTTCCAGGGCATTTAAAACTGAAAGCTGCATAAATGATTTGGAGTGGTTTGTCAATAGTGTTAGACTAACCTTAAAAATGTATACTGTATAAGTACACAACCGTAAAGTACGATCCCTGTGTAACTTGAGTCACTCCATATGGGGAAAGGTCCTGAAACGTCAGTACCGATTTAAAGGAAAAATAAGGCTCTAGAATTATACAACGATTAATTTCAAAATGATACTTATTGTCCTTAGTTGTTTTTATTACCAAGGAGCCACTGGTACTACAGAGCACAGATCTTTCCAGCAGATCAGTGTGTATGAGCACCTGTGAAGTCCAGCTTGACTCTTTGGACCCCATCACTGAATTATCCTGTCCCAATGTACCTGATGGCCCAACACTGGAACCGTATGCAGCTGAAGGGCTTTTAACATTAGCTGGCATCGGTTCCCTGTATTCAGAAGGGAAGGTCTCTCTCTCTCTGATGGCTTGGCTTAAAGCAGAATTTGATGACATCAGTGCAAAGTTTTAGCTGTCTTTTCAAGGGAGCTGAGATACCTTAGGAGCCAAAGTTTTGTTGGAAATAAGGTGGAATAAAGCTTAAGATTTTTCTCATTTATTTTTTGAAACCATAGCTGTGTACCACTGGCATCTGGAAAATTCTGTGTTTTGCTCAGCATAAAGCCATCATAAGTCTGTTTTAGAGATTGAGGGAGGGAATTGTCTTAACATGGGACTTTGATGAATCAGACTTAGGGCTGTTTTTATTGTATTGGGCATATCTTGTTCTTAGCTTGTGTTTTTATTAATCTAGAAAAAATGACAAATTTTCTGTCATTATGGTGCTCTCCAATTTCTTTTTCCAGAACTTCAGGTTACAGATATAAATTGATCCTTTTGGTAAAGTTTCCACAAATGTAAAGGCTTAAGTAAGGTGATAATGATATAGTTTTCAGCTTTTTGATAGGGACTAAAATTTTTTCAAATCAATCTCAAGCTCTTTGATAAGACATGTAAGAGAACTGCTGATACAGCTGCAGGGTTGTAGGTGGGAACAAACAAGTTTTTGAAAACAAAACCATTTTTCCTGTCTGAAACAGAAGGGGCGGGGGGGGGGAACCCTTCAAAAATTAAATACAGGTTGAGAACAATTGCTCTGAACTTAACTTGATTATGTTCATCAATTAGGCAATTTGAAAGAAAAGGTGATTGGACCTGTGGAGCAAAGGGGAAGTATTAACAAGGAGAGGGGTGACAAGGTCACTAACATCTGTGGCACAGAGAAAGAGGCAGATAATTATCATTTGTGGAACATTAAGGCAATATTTGGGGGTGGAAGTTTGGTGAGTAAGTTGCAATATTCCACAAAACCATCGTCACTTTGTCACTACAGTTGTCATTGTGGAGCTATGAATGGGAGTTCGTCTCATCTCTTATTTGTTTCTTCAGCTCCTCCTTATGTCAGGGCTGAGAAGTTAGATACGGGATGGCTCTTCTGTGAAAAAAAATTCTGCAGTAATAATTAGTATTTCCGTCCTTTTTATCAGTTGTCCATTCATTCTGTTTCACAATGGTTGTTAGGAACTAGATAGCTGAAACCATGGATAGCTTTGTATGAGGCATTAATACTTTTAGTGTCGTGAAGTTATGGCAATGAATTGCCAAATTCTGTCTTGACTGCTCTGTGATTTGTCTGCTCCCATTTCACAAAGGATAGTTTGTGGTGTTTGCTTCCAGTGACAGGTTTTCCTTTAGACTTAAGGGGTTTGAAGACTAAAAGCAGAATCTGCAATTGTGAATAAATTTCTTTTGAGATGTGATCTTCTGCCAGTATAAATTGTGATGGCTTAATGAGATTTCAAGGAAAGCCGGTAGGTAACAATCTAGGATATAGATGTGATGGACACTTCTTTATCTTAAGAATGCACACAGTATTTGGCATGCTTTTGAAGGAGCCACACATTTCCTAGAGGAGTTGGAAAACTCCAAGGAGTCTGGGTTAAAGGAACATCTGCAAATTGTCCTTGGGTTGCTAAAGGCACTCTGAGAGTGAGTGAGGTGGTGTTTCAGGGCCAGCCTCTGTCCTCTGGCAATTTTTGATATATTGGGAGGCCTGGGGCTCTTGTGGAGCAGATCTATAGGTTTCATATGCTTTGCAGCTTGGGGAGACTGGTTTTGACATTGTTGTTGGAAAAACTGTTTTGGGAGAGACTGTTACAGTGATAGTCTGTTAGAGGGGTTAGATCATCTCCTCTTTGAAATTTATTAAATGAAAGTTGGAGTGATCATTCTCAGCTGGGGACAACTAATACCTGAAGAAGGGCTTGTGTGCTTGGAAATCTGTCTTCTCACCATTGTCAAAAATCTATTTTTTTGTAGTTTGATTAAAGTGAAGCTTTCAAGGAAGGGTCATCTGTTCTACTTACAGCTGTAGAGCATCATGAGCACAACAGCACCAGTGTTAAGGAATGGACGTGCATGAGTGCATTTGGAGATCTCCTCCTGAGTGCTTGGTGTTGTGCATGAGCGAAGGGAAATTTGCTTCAGGACATCTTGACTTAACTGGTGATGCTATGATACTCTTAATGTGCCTGGAAGAGACACTGTGTGCTGCTCTTTGTTTCTTTCTTTGTTTCCCACAACCTTCATTATTCAACCTTCATTATTTACTCTTCTCATTTTCTCCTTTCTGAGATATTTGTCCCCTTCTCTGGTATATTTGAGTTTTTCAGGAGTCCAGTTTTTCTCAAACTGTACTATTTCTGCCTGATTTTGAATTTTTATAGTACCTGTCAAAATTGGAAATTCATTACATCTAATGTCATCTATCCTCTGTGCAGTTTCCCTGCTGGCTCTGCTAACCTGGTTTGTGACACAGCTGTTGCTCTTCTGATGTCCCCAGTCCTGTCCTGCTGTGCTTTCAGTGCTTTTGGCTGTTTCCTGCTCATCACAGGGTGAACATAATCTCTCAGAGTACAGGGAGAAGCTTTTAAGCTTAGATGTCACTATGGTAGGAACCCTAGAAATACTTAGCTATCATGCGGGTAGGCAGAAACATCAAGTTTATTACAGTTACACATCAATAGTTGTTGTGCATCCCTTGGCAGTACAGTCACAACATCTTCCCCGAGTTATTGGTTGTGCAAGCTGCCTTCTGACAGGCTGCAGGAGGGAATGATTAAATGCTTCTTTACTGATGTCTGAAAGGAGATGTAACTTTTGGCCAAGCAAATCAGCTGCCCAGGGATGCATGAGAAATGTCTTTGTAGAGGGTTTTTCTCATAGTTTTTCTATCACCTAAACAGGGACAAATTTTTCATTTAGGTGTGACCAGAAAGTCTTCCACTATGAAGAAATAAACTTTCCTCTTCTGTTAGATTTCTCCTACTGTGTTTGAAGAGATGAGATTATGTTCTGTGTAATAAACCCAATGGCTGCAAACAAAATGTATGGCTAGACTTCCTCAGAAAGAAAAGTAACTTATCTTCAAGAACATAGAAATTATCTAACTGCTCAGCCAAAGTAGTGATAAAATCTAACCATTCTTGCCATCCAATCCTAGACACAGTAACAAACGAAGAGGAGTTTGGCTAGAGAAAAAAATCTTTTGGGGATATGCATGTGGGAGGAACTGATTTTTGAAGATGAGTTAAAAAGTCAGTTGTAACCATGTATAGCTTGGCTATGTGAATGAAATATTAGACATGGCAAAAGCTTACAAGCAAGCTGCAGGAGAGAAGGGGAGTCTAATATTAGCAAAAGGAGAATTTCAGCAAAAGGTTCTGAAAGTGTGCAGCGATAACTGTTATGCTGTGGAGTCCGTGACATGGAACAACTAAAACCAAGCTGCTGGAAACACTCATGGGGGTCATGTAGCAAACAGTCCTTTGTAGGCAGGTTGCTGAATCGGTTAGACCTGTTCCATCTCTAATGTCTGATTCAGGATGCAGGCTGGCATCTCAAGGGGAAGAGGAAGATGGAGGTTGTAGAGTATCATCCTGTCTGGATTTCAAATGGCTTAAGTCCTCTTTAAAGTTGCTCTTCGTATTTAAAATCTGTGAATGCGGAAGGGCATGTGAAAGCATGCAACCTTTCCCTTGCAGCTTTGTGTTCACAGCAGGACGAATGCTCCTCCGCTGTGGGTTTCATAGCAGCCAGCTGCTGCTGTACATGGAGTGGCTGCCCGGTGCTGGACAGTAATAGCGGGTGGCAAATGGGAGTGGAAGAGTGTTATAATCTACCCTCCTGAAATGTGTCTGGGGTGTCCTCTTTATTCTGAAGTTTCTGAAGTACTAAACGTTTTCCATGGAAATTCATGTGTGCTCTCTTGTTTATTGTTTAAATGTCCTGTTCTGCTTCCTGCTGCTCCCTGTTCTATTTCCTTGACATGTCTCTCGGTTCAGAGCTTAGTGCAATACAGATACCATCAACCTGTGCTGTTCTCTGCTCCACCGTTCTCCTGCACCCTAGGGTGGAGTCTCCCAACCTAATCATCCACCTTGTTGTTGGCTTCTATGAACAGTCCCCCTGCCTGTGTATTTTGGTGACATAAAATGATTATTTTTTCCTCCTTCTGTATCCAGTTGTTTTCTTTTTGCTTTTCTGATTATTGCAGTTCTGGACTGGTATAAAAGGAGAAAGCATCTGTCTGCATTGCTGCAACTTCTGTTTCTGTGGAAAAAAAAGCATGGACATGTCAGTGGAGAACACAACACAAGGAAGTTAGAAATTTTGCGTGAATTATGGGTGGATGGATTCAGTCACATTACGTCCTAATTCCGTGATAAAGCTGAAGTTGCATGGGTATTTAATTGTATGCACTTTTTAAAGGTCCCACTGAACATTGATCCTACTAGATGCTCAGCTAACATGAGATTTCTTTGTGGTATAAGCAGAATTTAAGTAATTCTGGCTGTGGTAGGACAAGTTTGAGTAATACTTGGAGAGAAGGGCTGGTCCTGAGGTCCTGAGGTGGAGATAGTTGTTGGGTATATAGTCTTCTGTTTTTTGCCTTCATCCTCCCAGGACATCTGAGTCTAATCCTTACCATTTCCACAGAGAGTGTATTGGTTACTTTTTCACAGGGCACCCGCTTTCCTCCATTCCTATGTCCTCTTCATAAGCAAGAGCTCTGTTGTCTTCCTGTGCTACTGAGGTGATGGGCAGTGCTGGCTCTTATTACAGGGAGGGGAAGGACTGATCCCAAAGCGAGCTGTGGAGCAGAAAGCTTTCTTGTCACTATTGCTGCCAGAATTTTGGGGCAGCAAATGCTTTGGTGCATGACAGCTGCCTCTCGACTCCTCTCTCTTGGTGTGAACAAGAGGCAATGATGGTCATGGGAGTGACTGATGACTGTTGTCTTCTCCAGCGTGAAAAAGATGGGAGCTGCTTGTGGTGGCTAACTGCTTCATACCTCCAATGCTTTCAGGCAGTTCTGGTGTGACGTATCCCTTGCTGAAGTCTGAATGTTAGTTGCTGGTGTAAACAACTGTAGTGGCCTTTTTGGGCTCTGTGCAATGATGTATCATGCTCAGTTACATATTCTTGTGAATTGTTAAATAGAGCAGCTGAAAAATCCAACAGCTTGTCCCTCCCTCTGCCCCCAGTTGAATGGCCCTGAATATAAAGATTACTATCAGTACTGTCAGCTGCCTTCCTCTTCTGCCCTCATAGTATATGCTGAAGTATTGTGTGTACTTCTCTCTCTTCCACCTCCTAGCTCGCTCTGTTTTTATTTTTTTCCTGCCTACCACCCCTTTCCAAGATTCTGGATTTAGTAAATTTATAATACTCTTGCTTCCATTATTCAGAGGAAGGTTCAATCTGCATTGAAGGCACATAAAATTTCAGGGACATCAAAGTAAAACAGAAACGAATATCAAAAACTTATTCCTTTCAGTGTCCTAACAAACTGCTCATTAAGTTTAGGTGTTCAGGGATCAGATTGTGTTAGGTTTAAGTCTTTCTTGGCATTAAATTTATGCCAAGTAGCTCAATACTTTCTTTTCTGTGCACATTTGTGTAACACACTTCAGGTCTTTCAGATGAGTTGCAAATTCGAGGTCCTGACCACCTACTGTCATTAAAGCCTTCATGGCACTCTTTTTGCAAGAGGAGGAATGTTAACACTGACCTGGCCAAATTCCAGCTTTGGTAATTACCTTCTGCCTTCCTATAAAAATCTATTTGCTGTTTTCAGGTGGAAAAGCTACTCTTCATTTTCTGTCCAAAAATACTGCCTGGTGGTGCCGAGTGCTATAAAGACCTTTGGTGTGGTCCAGGCAGGTGTCAGCACAGACTCGGCCAGCCATCATTTCCTCAGCTCTCTAGTGATCTGTGCACCCCCCTGTGCTGAACACCTGCATGTACACGAATAGCTAAAGGTTGTTCTGGGTAACTTATTGCTGAAGTTTGAATCTCAACACATAACAGCTTCATTCATGATTAAACCACTTCACACCTCAGAGGATTTTTTTTTTTACTATTTGTCTCATGTTTCTTTTCTTTCTTTTCTGGCCATCAACAAAAAAAAGGAAGAGAAAGAATATTTAGATTTTTTTTCAAAATTCTAATACTGCTACTTAGTACATTTCTTCCAGTTCTTGCTCACACGAACAACTGTTACATATAATCATGAAGCACCGAACGTCATTCTTGCTCGGCTATTGAATTCACTAATGCTGAAATAGAAATTGTTGTTCTTCAGTGTTTCTCACCACTGAATTTCCTTTCACCACCCTGTTACTATTTAGTATGTGTATTTTGATTGGGCATTTTCTGGAGGCTTGTTTGTGAGTGAGGAAAGGATGAAGTGTAAGGGAAATAATAAGGTTGCTTCATTTGTTCAGTTTTGCATTTATAGACAGGCCTACCTAAACAACAGAAAGTTTAATTTAAAATTAATTCATATATTGAATTTCTTTTGAGCTGTGAAGCTAATGATCAGGCACTGAAACATTTGCACGAGAGTGTAGCTGTGTAGCTCTCGTGAGCAGGGAATCGGGGAAAGTCTGCATGGTGTTCTGGGACATGCCAAAGGGAGAACAGTTCATCTGAAGAACTTGATAAATGTTTCAGAACTTCTCTAACCCTGTTGGTCTAGTTTGTTTTGCCGCTTTGCTAATGAATTCCCTGTACGCTGTAGCCTTATAAATAAAACCAACTTCACCATAACCTGAAACTAGCTCTTTACTTAAAACCACATACTACAATAAAAATTTAAAGTAACACACCAGGAATAATCTCAAAGTTTGTACCCTGTGCGTGAAATCAGTGGAACCTGCTGAAATATTTGAAGGCTGTATCTATTTCGTTATGTTTAAAAAAAAAAAAAACCAACAACAACGAAAAAAACTGACCTAAAAACAGAACAACAACAAAAACTATTGAATTCTGCAGTGTTGGTATAGTGATTATTGGATGTACCTATTCAAAAATATACCTGTCAATTTTCAACATGGTCGTGGGAAGATATAACTTCTCATTTCTGTGACTGCAGTTTTGTTAAAGTAAAGCTTGCAAAACACACCACCACAATCTCTGGAAATGCAGCTGTAGCATTGTACTGTGTACAATAATTAAATACAAAATGCAAGAGGTTGCCTTCTTGACTTTCAAATCATACTTTTGCCACATCCAAAATGAAACACAACTGCAGGGTACTAATAAAAGTAGGCATGACTAGGCAAGGTAATTTCCTCCTGCATTAATCTTAAATTCTTTAAGAGTCATCAGAGTTCTATTTTGCTGGTTCTGGTTTAAATGGCTGAGTTTAACAACGCATTAAAACTTGCACTGGGGAGATCAATTTCAAACAAATGCTCCCTTTGCAGTTGTGCCTGTATGAAGAAAAACAATCTTCTGTTGATCAGAAACTCAGTGCACTGTAAAGAGCATTTGAAGAAGCCAAGTGACTTGTGTATGTTTTAAGAGGGCTTGATGTCCACTCTTTTGTTAAAAGGAGTTTAATTTTAACAGCAAGTATTCAGGACAGTGTTTCCTTCTGCTCTGAGACTTGCTGAGCGGAGAATGGATGAGTAGCTGTCAGGGAGCAGGTTGCAAGTAACCACAACCAAAGTCCTGCTGAGCAGCAGATCACTCATACGCAATTTTTTTTTTTTTTTCCTTCTAAGTGACAGTGTCTAGCTCAGATCCCTAAGAAATCAAACACCCTTCTAATCTGCTTTGCAAATTTGCCATTCTTCTCTTCTGGGCTCCCTTTTGCAGAAGAGTGGTGGGGTAGGAAGGGCCCCAGTTTAATTTCCTGAATTTAAGGAAAACACTTAAATGGGATTTCTCCATTTCCAGTCTGTGTTACAGAGTAGATGACCTTATTCATCTTTGCTACAGTTTGAAAAACTAAGGCAAGGTAAGACTATCACACAATCCTTCTTCATTTCTGTAATCCTAATATGGATAAATGCACATCCTAGTCAACAGACTGGAGGGCAAGGCAAGCCTGTTGTATGACTATGGGCATCTTCTCATGCCTTGGCATTTCAAGGTTTAGGTAGTGGAAAGCACAAGGAAAGAATGAATTATTCTAACAGCAATTACTCTTTCATTTAAACAGTCCTAGTGAAATCTTTGCAACTTCTTAAATGGAGTAATAGCTTCACAATCCAGACTTCCTGATTTCTGAATTGTGTTGTTTGATGTCTGGAAGCAATACTTGAACCAAGCAGCCAAATATAATTAAATTTGACTTTTGTTGCTTAGTAGCATGTATATAATTTCATATTTATGTTTAGCTTTCAGTGATTTTTAGCTGACATCAATACACAAGTACTCTGTATCTTGAGGGGAGGATAAAATAGCTCTTGCTGAATTTTATGTTGCTCTTTGGCCTTGCCCAAACTACTTTGGTGGCTGGTGATGCCTACATGACAGGTACCTCTGTGACAACAACATAGATATGCTGTCATCAACAGAGCCATTGCTCATCGCAAGGAAGGGGGTAAACTCGTTCTTGGGAGGAGATTGTGTTCTGTTTTCCCTGCCCTCTGCAAGGTTTATACTCATGGATTAGACTCTCTGCTCCAGGGTTTCCAGGTGTTGTACATTTTATCAGTCTTGGGCATCCCTGCTTAGCTGTATGTGTGTGTGTGTTCAGCTGGCTACAGGCAGTCTGTCTATTTTATCTAGTTTCTCTTAGGATAATGCAGGGCCAGTTTGGGAAGCGACAATTAGGTGGCCTTTTATTTCTTGACTGGATTCCCCACCATGTTGAATGTACTTGGCTTTTTCTTTCTAAGTTGGAAGTAGCAGAGTTATTAGGAGAAGGAAGAAGAGAAAGTTCTTCAGGGTCTACCAAATACTATTCCTAGGCATATCCCCCATCAGCACTGACTATTTATCCACTGTCTGCACCAGACACCTTGCTAACGCTCATACTTTAGTTACCCCAAATGTGCCTATGTTCCCTCCAATTTCTCCATTCTAGGAGCAGCAGGCATTGCCTCTGCCAGCCTCTAGCATCCTTAGCAGTTGGAGCTGCTAATTTTTCAGTAACCACAGTAAGTCATCAGTGGATATTTTCAGACAACTTTCAAATATGCATATGAGGTAATTAAATTTGCAATAAGTGTCACTCTTATGCTAATGTTAAACATGCAACCCTTTCCTTGTCCTTCTGTATTAAGATTTTTCTAAACTGATGTGTCAATAACTAATTTTTTCCAGCTGTTCTAGATTTGCAATATAAAAAAAAAGCTCTCATCTCACTTGTACTCTAGGCAAACAAAATGTACAGTCTATAGGAGTCACTTCTTTATTGCATTTGGTTTTCACACTGGCTTCAAAAATTACTTTTCTACTTTAGTACACTTAAAGATATATGCTTGTAGTGCTTCTATTTTGAGCCATTTGAATCTGTCAAGCTGGAAGACCAACAAACCTTTAACATGGAAAAGAGTCTTAGATTATTAAGAGAATATCTTGTACCCAGAAAATCTACTAATTACAAGTAATAAAGTTGCAAAAACATCTTCCCTTAAACTCTAACTTCTTTCTCTTCAAATGGTTTCTGAAGGACAGTGTTCTCACTGGGGGGTGGGGTGGATCACCTCAGACCTTTCAAAAAGCCCAGTCCTTTCAAAAGGCTGTTTCTGACATATTTTGGTTTTTAGATTTACTGGTGTAGGACTGAATTATCCGTACTTTTGCTTAATTCTCAGGTCTTGTCTCCCAAATGCAAGGATTTGCCAGTTTTGCGGGCAGAGAAACATATTTCATCTATCGCCATTCTCCTTGATTCCTGCAAGTCCCCACCCCGTTCCTCCTTAAGTCTTATAGTAGAAGCAGTAACGCCACATTGTTCAAAAATGTGTTCCTTTGCCTACACATGAAAGTCTACTGAACTGATAAAATTCAGAGATGACATAATTGGAATGGAGGAAGCTTATCTTGATGAAAAGACNTCTTGACTGTGACTATTTTTGAAAAGCAAACTTAGTCTGTTTTTCCTTTATGCCATAGTTCCTAAACACACTGCCTAGTAGTACATGCTTGGTAAAATCCACAGTGATCTTAGCAATGTAATTTCAACAGTGGCAGTGGTCCACCCTAAAAATATGAGAGTCTTTCTGCACTGTGGCAAGCTTATGGACTTAAGTAGCAACCAGGGCACAAATTTCTTTTCAGCCATCAGGGAAGGCTCCCTTAGGTGGAACAAAAAAGGTGGGGGCAGATAACTAGGCATTTAGCAGAATGATAGCATAAAAACAATTGTTTGCACTTGTTTTTGCTGTATCTTAGATTGGTATTTGTTATCATATTTGCACTTCG
Source organism: Chauna torquata (assembly GCA_013399475.1). Classification (NCBI taxonomy): domain Eukaryota; kingdom Metazoa; phylum Chordata; class Aves; order Anseriformes; family Anhimidae; genus Chauna; species Chauna torquata. The sequence continues at coordinate 44,523 of VXAL01010019.1, forward strand.
TGGATGTTCCAGAAGACTGTCTCTACATGGAATATGTAGCATAGGATGTTACATGTGTTTACCTATAGAAAGTACATATTATGACTTAAAGTAACTGTATATTTCAAGACGGTGTTATACCACATACATCAGGGAACAGAGCTAAAGTGATATGTGCAGCTGTAAGCCCTGTCACTTCCTGACCTGTGAGTTCTTCTCAGCAGCCTCAATGGCAAGCGCTGCATCCCTGTTGGATTTCAGCTTGATCACCCAAACAGGCTCAGTATTCTTTCTTGTGTCCCTTTTGATGTAATTGTACATCGGATGAACCCTATGTTTAAAACAAAACAACTTTAAAATGAATATTGCTGCAGAGCCAATTTCTTTCAACAAATCAACAAGTTTGACTTGGGGAGTGAAACGTTTGCTGCCAAATGACGAAGCTCCACTTCTTGTAGTTTACAACGCAAGTTCTGACTACACTTAAACTGGAACAGTGACAAGGTGATTACATGCAGTCGTGATATCTGAGGATGAGAAATACAGCATAATAATTTTTGTGTAGAAAGGTGCTCAATGCCCTAGTTTTTCAATGTTAGTATAATTTTAAGATGGTTACGTGCAGAGAAAACTATACCAAAAGAAAGGCTCTTTATGAAGACATAGTTTTGCTTTATTGTACTTATTTAGTATGTAGAGGAAGAAATCTGTTTGTCTTCTTCACCTACCAGTTAGAATACAAGAAAACTCTAGAATGCGGTGTGTGTGGTTTTTGTTGTTTTTGTTTAAATACTGCTCTTATTAGCTTTACCCAACCTTACAAGATGAGCTTATAAGGAACGCATAGTACAAGTGCCATAGAACTTTATTGATTATAAAAACAAACTAAGAACAAGCAAAGCAATCCTTCTGCTTTTCTTGTCAATATGTCTGTTTTTTGTTATTGGCTTGCTTTGAAGTATTCTGAAAATTCCCATGATATAAACCCTCATTTCCAAAGCTTTCTAAAGGAAGCCCTGTGGTATGACAGAATTAACACGAGGTGAGTCATCCACAGAAGATTCAAGGTAAGGTTTAAGACTCTTCCAAATCCTCTGTATAGCCTACACAGTTGTGTGTTTGGACCTGGAGGTATACTTGCTCTTAAGGGTCACAGTACAGCTGTTACGACACTGGTGTAGCAAGACCTGATGTTTAGGTGCCTCATTTGCAACATGAAACCTCTGCTTAGGCTTCTCTGACTGATAGAGATTTACTTATAACACTAACCATCAGATTTACTGGTCTGTTTTATGCAAAGGCACCTATTAGGCAACCATCCAAATTAGCCAATAGGAAATCATGATTATAAGCACTATCTAAAACACTGCATTAATTTTTCAGAGCCTGAACCTCCATGTGATATTTATAACCCTAAGTTATCTCTTGGTGTTTGATCCTTGGATCTGTTTCTTTACAAATGAGAGGATGTTGCTTTCCTGAAAGGAATTTTTGTCCACTGGTGTGGAGGGTTCAGCAGAAGGAGCATGAGTCAGATTAGTGGAGATCTAAATTTGTATCATGTTCAAATCTCTGCCTCCTTTCCCAGTGAGAGGCCTCATTATCCCCTAGTATACCTGGGTTGCTCTCCTTCTTCACAGAAAAGATGCGTTGGCCTGGAGGGAACTCTACTAGGAATGGGAAATCTGTGATCTGCTTTATGATCCAGTGACTATTTAGGTATTTTACCCATTAACTGTTTCATACAGAGTGCATGGAATCTAGTTCATAAAAACAGCTTCCCAGTGGGCTACATGAGTTAAGTGCTCAAAAATAAGGTACTTCTGGGCATATTTAGAAGCAGGACAACTGAATAAGTCTCCATAGTCCAGAGACTGTTGTGAAGAGACACCTGAACTACAGGCTAGAAGAATGAAACCATATTAGCATTATGCCCTGCCTGTGCATCTCAAGAAAGCTAACACAGACTGCTTCTGGTATCTGAGATGCCTTGGGAAACTTATGGGCTATTACTGGTTTAAATGTAGGCTGTGGCAGAATGTAGATACTCTTGTGCTGTTTCAAACAGCCTAGGGTATTCGAGGTATCTGCATGTGGCCAGAAGAGGTACTATGGGAAGCCTGCACCTTCCTGTGGCAGAAGTGGCAGCTGGAGACAAGGCACAATACTCAGGACTCCAACAGAAGTATGCAGTGCAACTGAATTCCATTCCTGGGCACAGCTTTGGACATCTATGGAATTATGCAAGCAGCTAGAGGCTGGTATTTTTAGATTTCTGAACATAAATCTGCCCAGTCCTGCAGTAGCCCATTGAGGTTGGTTTTTTTTTTTTTTCGCATGTGATTCCACATTAGTGGAAGGGAAAGCGTAGGCTGAGGTTACTGGCAGATGGCTGAGCTGTTCCCTGGGGAAGTTGGAAGTATGGATTTGAACCTCCTCAGCAGAGGAAATTGATACCCTACAACAATTTAATAATGCACTTGAGCATCCACTGAGAAGTACCTATTGAGAGTGTCTGTGTTGCACTGCAGATGCTCTCTGTGGTGCAACTTGCAGTCTTGCTCCCTGATCCTCTAAACTGAGGTCCTTCTGCATTGACTGTGAATGTAAGTTTTCCTCTGAGGAGACTTCTACAAGCGAACCCTGCTGAAAACTTCGATCCAACCTGCAGTCTGAACACAGCCACGTGTGTGTCTGGGCATCAGCAGGCACAGGGGAGTGTTGTCCTGCAATGCATGGGCAGCTAAAATGCCTGGATTATGATATCTGTGGTGCCCTGTGTTAGGGTGGGAACCCTAATATTTTCTTGTCTGTGAATATGCTTACCTAGGTGGGATCAGCTACTCTATTTTCTAACCTGGTCTATGCTCAATTTATGTTGCAAAGTCTGTCCATGCAGAGCATGCAGGTTCTCCTTCTTCAATACCTTAATGTAACAGAACTGTAACGTAGCCTGAAGTTCAGTTCATAGAGCAAAAAAGTTATTTTCAACATTGTGTTGTTCTGTGTTTTGCTCCAAACTACTCAGTTTTGAGCCTTTTGGAGCACAGTCAGTTCTCTGCTACGTGTCTAAAACGGACTTCACATGATGAGGACTCCTGCATCCCTGGCATTCGGGTGCTATTTTGATAGAGGAAGTACTGTTATTGTAGTTTCATTTGCAGTGAGTATGGGAGGATCTGCATTGTAGATTTATGGTAACTGTAATCTTAAACACTTCATTCTACGAAATGTAAGCTTTCTATTACACTTTGTGACTACAGTGACATATACAAATACAGTTTTCTCCAGTTGAAATCACATTAGCTAAAATCATATCATTTGTATATATTCTCAGGATGGCCTTTTTTATTTTATTTTATTTTTTTTAAATCAAAGGTGGAAATTATGATAAAGTAAGCTTCAGCTGTCTCTGTTTTAGTTCCCTAGTACTGTATGAACCACTCGTTCAGGCGATAGCTATAAATACATAGTGGCAGACGAGCAGTACAAATGAATTCAAAGCTACACGTATGAGAAAGAAAGAGGTTTTTGCACTGGCTAAAGTGGAAAAAGGAACGTTTTCCTGTGGTATCAAAACACAGCTTGATTGAAGATATGCACAGGCGTACAAGCACACACAATTACTGCTTGAGCTTATGAAAATGTAGCACTTAATATCTGTTCTAACCTCCATTAGGAATATTATAGAGCTGCAGCCTGCATCTATATTGGTTATTTAACAGTGATAGTGCATATTGTAATTGATCTAGATAAAGATGTTAGCATAAAGTATGGCAGATGTGCTTAAACCTTATGTCCCTATATAGTCATATTGGCCAATGATGGCTTAATTTTTTCTTGAAATAAAATGTACAGCTCCACGCTGTAGCTTGGTGCATCTTTTAAAAGCAAAAGAAAAATTCCTGTGCATCTTTATTTAAAGTGACAGAGTTGTTATCAAAGAATACAGATAATTAAGTGCTGAAACTGAAAACCATCTCAGAGTGAAGAGTTCTGCTGATTTTGTGTGTGTGATTGTTTACAGATTTTGTTCTCCATTTGCTCCCAAAGAATACACTTAAACACTCAATCAATGAATAACCTACAGCAGTTTGTTGTAGATTCAATAATGGGGAATGGTGCATTGTACCAGGATAGTCAGATATACCCATAGGGAGTGTCAGTGGTCAAAATGCTTCCATTGCCAGAAGGTAGTCTGAAAATGGTCTAGAAATTCAATACAGCATTGACCCTACATTGTATACATGATCTGCAGTCAGTTTCTCAAGCTTACTTGAAGTTTAAAAAACAGCCATTTTAATTCTGTGGTTCAAAATACATATAAATATATATGCTAGATTCAGACTATTTTTTTTTTCTAAAATGGTAAGCTTAAGAGTTTTTTTTTCTTCCTGTGCATGCACCTTCTTATTGTTTTATTTTACCACAAGCAGGTTTTATGACAGGTTTCTGAAAATACACTCTTATTTATCCTCCCCATTGTCAGATATCTCTACCTGGTCTGTTTCTGACACCAAATGTTTTTGAAATGCCTAGTTATGCCAAATTACAGGCAGTATGTATGTTGCTAGACTTACTGAAACGCTTTAATACTCCTTTTGATATAAGAAGGTGTCTTAAGCTATGAAGTTCACAATTCCGTCTGTTAATAATGTAGAAGTTTGCTTCAATTTAGAATACTTAAATAAATGTCTGAATGTAATTTAAAAAAAACCTGAAAATTACATTATACTTTTTCATTTGTTTACCAGAGAACACAAAATTAAAAATGTTTTCTAACTGGTAACAGAAAACTAAAACCGTTTCCATCTATGCATATTTTTATTCTATTTTGTTTTGTTTTTGTTTTTTAGCGTAGGCAGAGATAAAGTTCTGAATAATCCTGCCTGGTATCCTGCTTACTCCCAATGCCCAAACAGATCCAGTGCTGAGACTTCTTGGACAAAACAAAAACTTTCTGCTGACTAATAAGTCTCCGACTTCCTCCAGTCTGCCACACATTCTAGGTAAGTCAGACATCTTTCTTCTATAGTGTGGTTCTTATTTTCTGAATTGCCGGTGAATGTCTTGCTAAACTAAAGCAAAATAGTATGTTGCATTGCTGTATGCTTCAGATTGATTCATTTGAAAGTGAGTTTTACTACTAAATACTTAAGAAAACAGTTATTAGGCTAAGTGCCTAGAGTTATACGTATGACCATAAAGTGAGATTACACCACGTGCAATTTTTATGGCAGGATTTGTATGGCGTTGCGGGCTGGTTTTCAGAAAAGAGCATGCGACTCACTGTTTGTTTTCCAAGTGAAAGTTCAATTGTTTTTATTAAAATAGCAACCATCAACTTATTGGTTTGATTCAAATGTTAACAAAGACCTTTCTTCAAGTTTTTTTTTTTTTATTTTGCCACGATGAAATATTTCAACTGTATCCTATTTAGTAGATGCAAATGTTTCCTAAAAGCAAGAGAGCAAAATAACCTTTCAGCTTTTTCTGAAGCCTAGAAGTGTTTTGTTTTGCCAGCTGTCTATGGAAGTTCAGTGCATAAAAGGTTAGGAGCCTGACTTTTTTTCTGTCTTGTATATCTTTGAAAAATTGGTTTATGGCGAGTCATACATCATGTAGCTAAGACATATGGGAATAGTTAAAGATTAAGGTAAATAGACAAATTGAACTGCTTTAAATCATTTTTCCCTGTTTCACTTTTATGAAAGAGCTTATGAACAAAAGTTGACATTAAGCAATCACAATAGGCTATTCTATATATTTTAGACAGTGGTAAAGACTTTAGTGTCAGAAAGTGTTGCATCACTGATAGTTATATCAATTTGATTGGTGTCCAAGTTTTAAAAATGTTACTTTGGCAAGTCATAACCTTTTCTGAGTCTTTCATTTGTCATTGTTTTGATGATTATATCTTAAAAGGAAAAAAAAAGAAAAAAAATGTTCTCTGCATCAGGAATCATAGTTCATAAGACTTATCAGTTGCCTTGATAAAATTCATGCTTTTGTTATTCGTATGTAATATGATTGCTCAAATATTTTGGTGTAAATGTTTTGTTTTAAATACAATGATTAGCAATTTCACCCAAGGAAAGTATGTTAGAAAATGCGCCTTTGTGACATGTCAGAATATATTTTGGCTTGTAAAGGTAGAAATGAGATTTTCGTCATACATAGTCACCATACTCTGGCTGTTATTGTTAATAGTATTAGTATTGCTGGGAGCTTCAAGACAAAAAAAAAAAAAAAAAAAGTGTCAGCTGACAAAGCAAGGTAATTCAGAGTTTGAACTTGATACGAGTAGACAAGTATTTTTGTTCTTCTCTTAGCTGGTCCAACGAAATATGGATATTCTGTGGACACTGAATGACAACTAAGAGGGAAGGGATCTGTTTTGCCTATTCATTTGCTTTGTATTTGGTATGAACTTAAGAAATGAGAAACAATAGGAGTTTCTACTAAAAATGCCATATATGATTTAAAGTGTTGTTTCCTTTAATTTTGTGATTTCAGAGGAATTATTTATGTTGTCATTTTGAAGGGCTGGGAGCTGGATTTGGTGTTCACGATGTTTTTAAGATGAATTGACCATTGTCTAAATATTTCTGTGTATTATAGGAAGCTGGGGGGGAGGGCAGGGAATAACCAAGCTATCAGTAGGAATTTTATTCATATCCTTGGGGACAGCTTAGCCAAGCAATCCTAAACAGATTAAAACACTGGAATCTTCCAAAATGGAGGGTAAATATAACGATGATGGTTGTGATGCTTTTACAACTGTGGTGGGTAATATGATTACAAAGCTACATGAAGACTTGTTCCTTTACAATATTTGTTTCTTATTTGATTGTAGGGAGATCATTGCCATTTGTAGGCCTTATGTTTTTGTCTAGTACTTGTCTCGTAACTAATTGCTAATCAGTTTTGTTTTCGCTGTATGCAGTAATACTAAATACACTGGTAGTTTCTCTGATCGCTTTACAAATAAGTGGTTTGTATCAATCTGTCTGTCAACAAAAAGTTCCGAGTACCTATCCGTTGCAAAAGGACATTTGATTTCCAATACAGATGATGAGGACAAAAAAAAAAAAAAAAAAAGAGGTTTAACACTGGAAATACTCTTCTCTATAGAAAAGTAATAATATTGCTTTGTAGCTGTTCTAAATGGGACGCTTATTGTTTTGAATTAAGGGATGTATTTCAACTGTTTTTGTATACTGTGTAAAGCAGACACTGATTATTTTCAGTACTGTGCGTATTAGTGCAGCTTTTAGTCTCTGTGGTAGGAAAATGTTTGTTTCCTGAAATCTATTGCTATCCTTCCTATCAATCACATCAGTTTAAAATAAGGCAACTGATCAGAATCCTAAAATACTCAAATAACTCTTAAGTGAGTTAAAGTCCCTAAATTGATGGAGAAATAGCTCTTTTTACAGAGTGAACATTCAAATGAATCTTTACTACTTTTCTAAAAAAATTTCCATATTAACAATGATTATTGAATTACATGACGATATTTTATGTTATGAAGATATATTAGCTTGATTTTCTGGTAAAGCGACTTCTTTCTCCCTCTTTTCCTCTTAATATTGGCTGCAGAGAGTGTCAGTAAGCTGAGCATGACATACAAAAGCAGCTCAGTTCAGCCAAGGGAGCTTTGCCAATTCAATCACAAGAGGGAGCTGTTGGAGCTAAAACTACTACGGCGCTTACACATCGCCGTTTTAATCAATACTGCTCAGTTCTAAATATTTAATGAAATACATTAACAATTATTAGTTTCCACCGTCACACCCTATGACTACCACTGACATGCATTTTCTAAGAGAAGTATGAAAACAATAATTAAAGTGAATAAACCTATACATTGGTGGTAATATATTTGGCGTGTGTGTGGGAACAACAGCCAATCTTTTCTCCTTATGTTGGTGACAAGCTTAAATCTGCTTCAAAGAGAACAGTCTTGTCAAGCAGTGAAACATTACTTTCGTTATAAAAACCTTTGTTACTCATTTATGTTGTTTTGTATCATAAGTCTGTGGGTCCAACTTTTCTAGTGGCTCTGGTAGGAAATTGAGCGCACACATGAATGTCATATGGTGAAGAATGTCAGTTTATATGAAAATTGAAGAATTGTCTGTTTTCCCCCTGCAGTTATGCACAAAGGCATCATTGTCAGTTGCCTTTCTTAGACCTTCCCTGCAGGCATGATCAGACTCAAGCAGACAGCTATTTTCCTTTAATTTTCCACAGCAGGCCAGTAATGCTTATGATTATTGTGAAGTCAGGAAAAGTTTAGTTTCATCAAGTGACATGTAGTGTTGCAATTAGTTACTTAAGCACTTCTTATAAAATTTTCTGCTACGGTATCTAGCTTGTCAGATGCAGCTAAATATTAGCATCTTGTATTAAACAGGAGGGTAAAAACTCCTAGCAGAAAGCACAGCTGACAGCTCTCAACATGAGCTGAATGATCACTCACAATTGTAATCGATTCTGTAAGTACTGAACACAAACCCCCAGGCAATTGAAGAAAATAGGATGATGAAGGACTGCAAACTAATACGTTACACATCTTCATTGATTAGCCATTGATTAACCATTATTTTCCTGAATGACAAACAGCTAGTGGTAAAGTAACTGAAGCTGATGATTTATTTACATGTTAGACAGAAGATGACTTCTTTATTCAGCTGATCATGAGCTAACGCAAAATCAGAAGACAGCAACAGTTTAAGAATAAACGCAGGTTTATAATCTTTTTTGACAGCATTCCTAGATTCAGAATGTTTTTACAGGGAAGAATTTAACTAGGCTTTCAAGCAATGCATGAAATTCAAATGTGGATCATCTACACAGTACCTGTAGTATAACTACATTTAAAGAGAAGATCATTTTATAGACTTGGTATTTACAAGAATATTGATCAGTGTTTATTGAACTTTTAATTTAATTCTCTGTTTTGTTCAGTGCCTTATTGGCAATTAAATATAGCTGCAGAAATGGCAGAATAACGGTTTGTAATACACCTACCAGCTTTATTACTCTGAAAGATACATCCAAAGCTTAGCTAAGAACACCCCATGGAATTAGGAAATGCATAATTAGGAAGCAGTCTACACATCTGGAGATCAGATTTTTCCTTTAATACGTATCAAACATCTAATTATAATCAGGTCCTACCAATACACTACAAAGTAAAACTGATTGCAGTGGAAGGTGGAGGGGCAGGGGGGTGGGAGTGAGGTTGCTGCCAGTCCAGTAGGCTTGTGTTGAAAGTCCAGTTGGCCTTTTCCCCTTCTGTTCTCTTGTGTACCCTCTTTATTTCCCTAAAGAGGGAATAAATCTATTCTGAGTGAATGTGGTGCTTAAATCAGTCTAAGGAAAGAGGCCTATGATATTCCCTATTTGAGAGATTCCGTGGTACTCCAGATATGAAAGTGTGGTGGACAACGTTTGCTATTTATTAATGGAGAATCAGTAGGATTTTTGTTTTTCTTTTTTGTAGCCTTAAATTGTGATGAGCTTTGTAAGCATGTGGATGTAGCATGTTTCGTTGTAGGAATTAAGTTCTAAATTAGCATTAATTAAAGTCCCCTTAATATAGGGTGCTAGTGATCTCTGTGATATGTATTAACTAAGTATCAGAGAGAGTTTCAGTGAAAGATGTGTGCTTTCAGGAAATACAAATGTGGAATAACTATTTAAGAGAAATTCATCACCATTGCTAGATTTAAAGGTTAATTATCATATCACATAAATGAAGAAAAAAGATGCCAGTATACTGTAGAACTTCAGTTGAAGTGTAAATGTGCTTGATACTATGTCTAATAACTGTTCCATTATTAGGCATATAATTGTGCAATTGTTGTCTTCTGGTCTTAATAGACTTCTAATTCTGTAGATTAATACTTTAAAATATCACTATACATTTGGCCAACTCTGTATACATCAGATTTCCTCTCCTAATTTTATTATGATGGAAACTTTATCATACACCTTTCATCTTCTGTGTTTTTATAAGAGGCTTGCTTACAAGTGGATAGCAACTGACATCCAGCTGGTACCTAGAACATGTTTAACATGAACTTCTGTTCTGTTAAACAGTTAGCTTTACTGCTGAAAAGTTTGTCAAACAGCACTAAGCATGATCTTATTTCAGGGTCTGAGCATTTTTAAAAATTAAAAACAAAAACCCACGTGTTGCTTTCAGGTAGCACTTGTAACTTGCTTTCAAAAGAGCTCTTAGTGGTGGATTTGTGCCTTCCTTTCTGCCAATTGGGTAAATTTGGACCACTTAGCCCCTTGGGACATCCAGCTCTCCCCTAGTTTCAGGACTGGATTAGACTGGGGAGCAGAAGCATCTTGCCATCATCAACCACTTGCTTGGCTGTTCCATGTCGTGAGCCTGAAACGATGATGTGTATCAGTTCGACACATCTTAATTGTAAATCACTACCTCTTTATGGCTAATCATCCCTGTGCATATCTGATGAACCTTCAGCACTCCTGCCCTCCCAAATGCTGCTTTCTGTTGCATGCCAAGCATTTGCAACTGGTCAGTGCTGATCGCTTTAACAAGTCTGAAAAAAATTACAAAAGAAAAATTGCTCTTGCTGCAAAACCACAAGGAAAAGTCCCTAGGACAAGGTATGAAAATATACAGTTCCCTTCCCATTACACCTGCACTTTCAATACGTTTCTTGTTCCCTGCATAAAACTGAATAAGAAATCCAATGAATCCTTACATGATTTTGTGCATCATACCGTTTGTATTACCCATTTAAATTGCCAGTTAAGTGGGCTACTCACATGAGCAAGAGTGTGATGTGGCCTACTATGTAATGCTGGTACCTACTTTGTAATTGAGGAAAAGAGAAGTATTTTGGATTTTACTTGTCATTCTTTTGAGTCCAGATACATTATCACGACTACACATGGGGTAGAATATGCCTCAGTGTCTTCAAGCATATTTAGTATCTTTAAATTTTTAAATGAAAATGTAGCTGTCAATTTTAAACTAATTTGGATGGACAGCAATAAAATGCAAACCTCACTTCAAATTAGAATTTTCAGTGAGGATTTCTAATGGAAAGTAATTGCTGACAATAGGAAATGACAAATTACTAATTACTTAGTTCAATTAGACTTTTGTGCCTTTGGTCCTAAGTGGCAAGCATACAGCAAATCTTGCACTTTTATAACAATTAATGACACTAAAACTGTTTAAACTGCCAACAGATGTGAGTAAGAAGACATGAATTGAAACTTACTTAATTTACATACTATCCCAATTTTATATCAAGTAAATGGTGTTTAATTTTTATGTTACAATTAAATATCACCAGCATAGTGTAATTTCTGCAGAACATTTCAGGATAAAATAGTTTTGCTGAAATGCTAGTGCTAATGCTTTTTTTCCTCTTATCACAGCACTATCTTCAAGTGACTGTAAAATATAGAGGGGCAGTGAACGGAATATACATATATATGTATATATAAGAGTTCATGCTAACAGTTTTCCAAAGTGGGATGGTAGAATTACCTCAACTAGACTACTGCAATGTAAGATTTCAAATTTTCCTTGTAATTTATGAGTGAATACAAAATTTTGTCCAGTGCATAGCATTTAGAAGCAATCAAAGATGCCATGTATTTGCTCCTCAGTCTTTAGAAAGTCCTTCCAGAATTTGTATGTTAGATGTTAGATCTTGTTATCTTGTTGTCTGTCCATTAGCCCTGTGCTGGTTTTTTTTATGGCTTTTTTTTTTTTTT